>OZ020572.1:7708936-8281436 GCA_963971525.1 Cephus spinipes | reverse complement strand
TAAAAAGAGTCTAAGAGAGCAACATTAGAGTTGTCGGGTGTGTTAAATCATATTCAAAGTTCCAATTAGAGTCGCGAGTGAAATTAAAATATACCAAGTACCTCTAAATCTTATCCAAGTTACCAAAATCAGAGTATTTACAAATACTTGCAACCTTCCCGGATAGAACTGAAGCCGTCATATAGGGCCTCTATCCATCCTTACTATTTCCAAAAGGTAGAACTGAAGCCGGATTTAGGGCCTGTACCTTATCCTACCAAATCATTAATATAAATCGAAACTTCGATCAACATTCCATACATCATCAGGATTTGGATAGGACTGATTCATACCGAACGACCTAATTGAGATTCAATCGCATACTGAGGAAATTCCAAATATACTTGTTATACAAAATCTGAGTAAGTACAGACTTATGCCTAAACGAAGTGGTAGAAAAGTTCAATTATATAAAATATTCAGACAATTAGATAAACCATACACTCAAAGACAAACAAAACCAACGAGCCAAAAGGATCTTGACGCGACAAAATATCAAGTTGACAAACAAAATAATTCTATTCAGTACTTACATATTCAAGTTTACCAAAAGATCTACCTACTGAAGAATCACTTAAAAATAGAATATTCCCTGATCCGCGAAGACACATCTTGAGAAATTATCACAACTCCAAATCATAAAATTCGATAGGCCTTGTATTAACACGTGGACGTGCTGTTAAAGTAGACCGAACCAACGAATCATCCTTTATATTACAAATCTCATTTACGATTGCTTGATTTTCCGGATTTAGCAATCGTAACATTAAAAATTGGTGGCAGCGGTGGGATGGTTTGGTGAGTTCGAAGTGTTATGACGAGACCTATCACTAGAGCCTATTCACAATATTTAGAAGGAGTTCAAAGTTTAACAGAACCAGAGTTAAGAAACATAACAATGTCGCAGGATCAACAAATCCCAATAGTACCATCTATATCAGATGTACCAACACCTCAGATACAACCATCAACAACTTCTATCTATTTACCACATTCTTCATTGAAAGACGCATTAGAAGGGGTACCAACTTTCGATGGCTCAAATATTTCTGTTCATACTTTTATCCGAGCTTGTAAAAATGCAAAAGAATTAGTATCACCAGCCGTAATTTCACCATTAGTTAGATTACTCAAAAATAAACTCAGAGGCGAAGCTAGAAGAATGATCATCTATGAGGAAATAAACGATTTCGAAGGTTTTATTAACGAGTTAGATTTAATGTACTCAGATACCCTCTCTGTTAGAGAATGTGAAGGAGAATTAACTAAAATATTCCAAGAAGAAAATGAAACAATCACATCATTTATCAGTCGTTATCGAGAAACAGTAGATCAGTTAAAAGAAGCGCATCGGAAAAAACTAATTTCTAAAGGAATTGTAGTAGATGAAGCAAGACTAAAAAAAAAGATAGATGAGCAAACAGCAGAAGGATTTATTCAAAACGTAAATCCAGAAATACTTGTTAGAATACCATCCAACACCCCTCTTGATACATTATCAAAAGCAATTCTAGCCGTTAAACAAGGTGATAAGAAAACTCAACATTACATACAACTCAAAAAAGGCATACAAACCCCGTCTAACACTAACAAACAAAATAAGTCAAAGGAACATAAGGTTACACCTATTCGCACTAGCATTGAGTGTACCTTTTGCAAAAAAATAGGACACAAAGCGGAAGATTGTTTCAAACGAAAACGTTCAGAAGGCTTTCAAAATAATCAAAATACAAAACCCGAATCCATTACACCCATTGACGTAGCCAGGAAGGGGCAGGGGTGGGCACGGCCCCCTCCAGAAAGTCCGGTGCCCCCCCCCCCCCAGAAAAAAACGATCCAAAATAATTAAATTAAAATAATCGATTAATATTACTGATAATATTATCATATAAATAAAAATCAATTCAGTCGGTCGTGAAGCCGGTTAAGGCATTTTACTGTTCATTTACTGTAAGGGCCAAGTTCTCAGTTCAATTCCTGACCAACGATTCTATTTTTATTTTCTAAATTAAAATAGATTGAATACTAGTATTACTTATTCATAAGTTCATTGCAAGAAATAACCATTCAACTTATTTTAATTATAAAAAAATCACAAATAAAAGCGTCGATCGGGAATCGAACGCCGCAATTGTCGCACGTAATACCATCAGATGGCAAATGGTGGCCGCGAGAATTATCTGGCTCTGATCTGACGCGATGGGAACGCAACCCCTGCCGTGCAGCGGACGCGCGCGAACCTGATCAGACGAGTTGGCTACGTGGTGCGTGGTACTTTTTATTACATAACAATATAATTTAATATTTGATATTAACCATTGGTTTTTGAATCTTGAAGCACAGAAACAGTTTTATGCAGGTGAGTCAACATTTTAAGTTTTTGTTGTTGTAGTATTTTGTGTAGACCTCAGATATTCTATAATATCATATTCATATTTTACTTAAACAACCACATGAATTTTAAATTGATATTGAAATAGTACATTATGATAGAAGTGCGGGAAGTCGGTGATTCCTGATGAGTGTGGACGTTTGCCACCCTCGCTTCGCTCGGCCGGCAAAGGTCACACGAGAAGGAATCACCAACCCGCACGCGTATCATATACTATTTTTTGCAACAATGTACGGAAAGTTCGCAGGATATGCACCAAAAAGAAGCACGAAATGGCCGATTCTTGATGAGTTCAGAGTGTGCGGGAATATTACGATTCCCGCACACTCTGAACTCATCATGAATGGACTATTTTGTGCTTGTTTTATGGTGTACAAACTGTATACTTTCCGTACAGCGTTGCAAAATATTTATTATATTCCGTGCGGGAATGTTATGATTCCCGCACACTCTGAACTCATCAAGAATCGGCCATTTCGTGCGTCTTTTTGGTGCATATCCTGCGAACTTTCCGTACATTGTTACAAAAAATAGTATATGATACGCGTGCGGGTCGGTGATTCCTTCTCGTGTGACGTTTGCCGGCCGAGCGAAGCGAGGGAATTACACTCATCAGGAATCACCGACTTCCCGCACTTGTATCATAATATAACTTTAAGTTGCATTGCATCACGCATGTAAGATTGTTAGTGCCCATTGCCCACTAGTGCCTACATATTACCTACATTTAGTTCTTCATGCGTTACTTTGTTTTCTACTTTTGACCATTACCTATTGATAATATGTAAAATAATTTCAATTGTACAATTGTCTAAGTACAAGTGTACAATTATGGATTCAGTTTAATAGCATGCAAACACTTTTTTTCTAGATTTAAACATGAAGAAATTTAAAGATATCAGATCTTTTTTTCAAACCAATACTCCAAAGACACGTGAAGCTAACACGGAAGTAGATGCGACAAGACGTAGTATTCCTACACCCGAAACGTGAATAAATTCAATACAGGAATCTGGTCTGAACGAAAAAAAAGAGGTTCCAAGTACAAAGGATTCAGAACACTCCCTTGTATGCTCGCCAGCATCAACGTCACAGTCAGCCGACTCAGCCGTAGAAGTGGATGTCGTCGTAATTGATTCCACGAGAACTTTTTCTAAAAACGTTGACAAACCGAACGAATTAGGCACTCTTCAAGTTGGACCATCACAACCCGTTATAGATTTTCCAAAAACAAAATTTGGAACAAAATTCAGATCGTTTTCGTCGAGATATTATGAGTCGTATAATAGCTGGTTGGAATACAGCAAAGAAGAAGATAAAGTCTACTGTTTCTTATGCAGACACTTCAACAAGGGAAATATACGAGATCAAAATGAAAGATTTGTAAAAAGTGGTTTTAACAACTGGAAGAAACTAGCAGAGGCGTTAAAAAAAACACTCAGAATCATCGCCTCACGCTGAATGCAGCCAAATGTATGTGTCCTACCGTCATCAATCTCTTAAAGTTGGAGATGTTCATCAGCATCTTATGAAACAGCATGAGGAAGAAATTGTTCAAAACAGAGAATACTTGACAAAACTTATTGATATAGTACTGACCCTTGTTCGTCAGGGTTTGCCTTTAAGAGGGCACCGAGAGGATCTGTCTTCTAAAAATAGAGGTAACTTCTTGGAAATTGCTCAATTTTTTTCTAAATATGATGACAAATTTTCACTCCACTTTGAAAAACACTACAATTACTGCAGCCCAGATATACAGAATGAAATAATTGACGTGATAGCAAACCTTACTCTAGAGGAAATTGTGAAAGAAGCTAAAGCATGTGGCTTTTTTTCTTTGAGTGTGGATGAGGCCAGATGCTTTAAAGAGGAACAATTATCAATCACCATAAGATATCCGAACGGTCTGAACATTATGGAAAGATTTATAGGTTTCATTAATTGTTCCACCTCCAGAGATGCGCAAGGACTGGCTACACTAATTTTGGACACTTTGAATAAACACCATTTAGGTGATGTTCCAATTCTTGCACAGTCTTATGATGGCGCCAGCGTCATGTCTGGTCAAAATCGAGGGCTACAGGCGATTATAAAAGAAACTCACCCTCACGCAATTTACATTCATTGTTTAGCGCACAAACTTAATCTCGTGGTTGTTGATTCGTGTGCAAATGTTTCACTAGCAAAGACATTTTTCAACGGCCTTGAAGCTTTGTATATCCACTTCTCACAACCTGGTCATCATACCAGCCTAAAAAAATACAAGGCACTCTCGGAATTAATACCAACCGTGAAATGGGGAGTCTGAGTACTACCAGATGGAGTTGTCGCTACGAAAACTGCAAAGCAGTACTGATAAATTATGAGGCAATTAAATTCGCTTTGGAAAAAGAGATCGAGAATAACCGAGACAAGCACACAGTAGAAGCACTCGGATTGCTAACGATTATTACGAAACCAGAGTTTGTCGTCTCTTTACACACATTTCACTCAGTTCTCGGTATAGTGAATGTACTAAGTAAATTTTTCCAGACACAAAATGCAACTCTTGGTCAGGCCAGTGTTCTCGTAGCAAGTACTATAGGTACCTTTGAAGCATGCAGGAATCAGTTTAAAATTTGGACAGATGTCGAACAGTTTGCTAAAAAGCAAGAGATTTCACTAGAACCTATTAGAGTCTCAAAACGGAAACGTCAACAAAAGGACTTTTATACTGAGTCAACTGTGGGCAAAACCAATACATTAGATTTGGCGGCCGATACACACCCAAAAGACTACTGGAAGATCAACATTTACTACCAAATAGTTGAGAATACCATTGTAAATCTAAAACGCCGATTTGAAAATTTACCGTTAGCTCGTGCAGTTGACGCATTTTTAAAATTGGATATGAAGAACGGAGAGGATTTCATCAATAATTACAAAAAAATCTTAATAATTGATACTTCAGCCTTAGAAGCTGAAGCGATGGTAATGAAAAACATGCTTCAATTTAAAAATGAGGAAATCAATGCTGAAAGTTTGAGAAAGCATATTAAAAAAGAGTACTGCCCTAACTTGTATAAACTTTTCCAAGCAGCAATAGTACTCCCAGTGAGTTCTGCCGGCTGCGAAAGAAGTTTTTCTGCCATGAGGCGAATAAAAACGTGGCTTAGAAGCACAATGCTTCAGGAACGATTCTCTCATATGTCACTGCTCAATATAGAGAATGAAATTGTTAAACAAAAAATTCCAGCCGAAAAAGTGTTGAGCCGATTTGCAGAAAAAAATAGAAAACTAAGACTTATTTAATTGAGTACCGTCTAAAAGTAAAGTTCAAAGACTGATAACTAGAATAAAGAACGGAGAAAAATTAATTGATTATTTTTTAACGTATTACCAAAGTTTGATATTAATGTTAATAAAAACATGATTGTAAACAAAACCAGTTTTTTTTGTCAAACTAGCCCCTCCTAGCCCCCCCCCCCCCCCAAAGACAAAAATGCTGGCTACGCCAGTGATTACACCATTAAATTTGAACAATGAACAAGTAGTTTGTCGATATTGCAAGAATGTTGGACATACAATACAAGAATGCCGAAAAAGAGCTTACAATAATTCTCTCAAAGAAAGAACAGTGCCTAGTACATCCGGAAATGTTTCGGGAAACGAGCAAAGTCTTCAGCCGAGGGGCGACGGTCAGAAGACCAAAACAGTACGCCCAATAGCCATTCACGAGGAGTCGCAACAATCCGATCCGGAGACTCTTCTCGAACTCCAACAATAAGATTATATTCCCCTGAAATAATTGGTTCGTCTACGATAATGATAGATACCGGAGCAGAATTAAATATCATTAAGAGAAAATGCGTTAAACCAGGAACACCAATACTAGACGGCAAACCATATTATCTTAAAGGAATTACATCAAACTACGTAGAAACTCAAGGAGAAATCATAGTTCACGTAGAAGAATTCAAGACAAGTTTCCACATCGTAGGAGACGATTTTCCAATAGTACAAGATGGAATCATCGGAGAGCCATTCTTTACTAAAAATGAAGCAACAATCAATTTCAAAAAACAACGACTCGAATTCGAAGGACGAGAAATTCTTTTCGAACCTCCGAATTCAGTAGTATTGCCAGCTAGAACTAAAATCCAGATCCCTATCAGAATAATGAATCCTGAAATTAGTACTGGATATGTACCTCGGTTAGATGGTGGTCCAGACGTTTATCTCGGGAATGCTCTGATAACAAATCATAGAGGTATCGGTTACATTTATGCCATTAACACCTCTGAAGAAGAAATAGAAATTGAAACTCCGCAAATTAGGTTATGGGACTTTGAAGAAATGACCAATTCTTACTATTCCACTGAATCCACTGAATCTACTATATCCACTGAATCCGCTGAATCTGTTAAATTACAAGAAGTCCCTAATCAAAAGAGCTTTGAAAATCAATTCAAACATCAAAGTCACAATCATTCAAAAAAGTCTAAAGCAGTCAATAAACTCACGGTTGATAATGAAGAACGAAGTTCAAAATTGTTCGAACTTCTACGCTTAGATCATTTGAACGAGGAAGAAAAGGAGTCAATACAACAAATTGTTAAACAACATAACGATAATTTCTATATCCCAGGAGAATTTTTAGGAGCGACTACTAAATCCCGTCATCCTATCCGTACTGTAGATGACATTCCAATAAACACAAAACAATATCGATATCCACCGATACATAAGGAAGAAATTCGTAAACAGGTGGACGACTTATTAAAAAATGATATCATTAAACCCTCTGATTCACCATACAATGCACCATTATGGATCGTACCCAAAAAACCAGATTCTCACGGAAATAAAAAATGGAGAATGGTAATTGATTATCGAAATCTAAACGAAAAAACAGTAGGAGATGCTTATCCACTTCCAAACATTATAGAGATCCTAGATCAGCTTGGTAATGCTAAATATTTCTCTGTCTTCGATCTCGCTTCAGGTTTCCATCAAATAGAAATGGTTCCTGAAGATCGACATAAAACAGCATTCACTACTCCTCACGGTCATTACGAATATAATCGCATGCCTTTCGGACTTAAAAATGCACCAGCAACCTTCCAGAGATTGATGGATAGAGTCTTGATAGGACTTCAAGGAAACGAACTTTTCGTTTACCTCGATGATATCGTAATTTATGCCAAATCCTTAGAAGAACATCAAATCAAATTCAAAAAGTTGATGAATCGCTTAAAAGATGCCAATTTGAAATTACAGCCAGATAAATGTGAGTTCTTGCGAAAAGAAGTAGCATACTTAGGTCATATCATTAGTGAAGATGGTGTCAAGCCAGATCCTAAAAAGATTGAAGCGGTAAAAAAATTCCCAGTCCCACGAAATCAAAAGAACATTAAACAATTTCTAGGATTAGCTGGTTATTATCGAAGATTCATCAAAGATTTTTCTAAAATCGCTAGTCCATTGACAACCTTACTGAAGAAAGACATTCCTTTCTTATGGAAAGAAGAACAACAGATGGCCTTTTGCACATTAAGAGATTTACTTTGTCAAAATCCGATACTACAATTTCCAGACTTTAGCAAACCATTCGTTTTGACAACAGACGCATCAAATTACGCGATAGGAAGTGTTCTTAGTCAAGGATCAATAGGAAATGATTTACCTATTGCTTACAGTTCACGAACTTTAAACAAAGCAGAAAAGAATTATTCAGTGATAGAAAAAGAAATGCTAGCTATCATTTACGCAGTGAAACATTTTCGACCTTATCTTTATGGAAGGAAATTTACACTAGTAACCGATCATCGTCCGCTTATTTGGCTACATAAATTCGCAGATCCTACATCAAGAATTACTAGCTGGAAATTTAAATTAGCGGAATACGACTACGATATGCATTACAAAAATGGAAAAACTAATCTTAATGCAGATGCATTATCAAGAAATCCAATAGATGGAAGTAATGAACAATCTCAAAATTTAACAAAAGATTCTGTACCATTTACGGAAAAAGAATTGTTAGAAAGATCAAAAGAAATTACAGTAATAGCCTTAGTACATGAATCAATACCAGAAGACATAGATATACCGGTTGATAATAAAAAGAGTAAAGAGACAGATGTAACAGAAGATGGTATATCGCTAGAAGGAACTATTTTTATAGGATCTATACAGTCAGCTGACGAGGAAGAGATAGAAGGACAAGAAAATTCGGTCAAGGTGATAGTCTTAAGAGATAATATTATCTCTCGGAAGGATACAATAGCATATTTTGTAGACACTGCTGGAAAGGTAATAGGAGACGTTGGAAGTTCATTGACAGAAGAAGGAAGATTACTAACAGGGCCATTAGACGCCGGCAAAATTTATAAACATGAGTTAAAAGGACGGGCTCAACTTAGTATGGTATTATCACATAAGTATCCGACACCTGAAGAAGTTTATAAAATACTCGAGCAATTGTTAAAAGAAATCGATGACAGTCAAATCCCCTCAGTCAGTGTTCTTAAAGAAAAGAAAATCGGTTTCATAACATGGGAAAAAATACAGCACTATCTTGAATCATCCAAAACTAAAAACCCAGTACAGATATTTATTTGTACTAATCAAGTAAAAATCTTACACCCCAGTCAACGAATGGATGTCATTGAAGAATATCATACATCCGCAGCGGGAGGACACAAAGGTATAACTAAAACTTATAAACGAATACGACAGGAATTTTTCTGGAAAAATATGAAAGAAGATATACGAAACTATATTTTATCGTGTATTAGCTGTCAGAAGAAGAAGTTAGTACGAAACAAAACACGTCAACCTATGGTTATCACCGATACTCCGTTGAATACCTTCGATAAGGTAGCATTGGATATCGTCGGTCCTTTACCGGTCACTGCCTCAGGGAATTGCTACGTTCTAACTATGCAAGACGATTTATCAAAATATTCCATAGCAGTACCTTTACAAGAGATGGATGCTATGACGGTAGCCGAAGCTTTTATTAAACATTGCATTTGTCAATTCGGATCGCCTCGAACAGTTCTTACGGATCAAGGACGAAATTTTATTAGTTCACTTATGCGAGAATTAACTAGAAGATTTCGAATTAAAAAATTAAAAACAACAGCATTTCATCCTCAATCAAACGGATCTTTAGAAAGGTCTCATCATGTATTAGCTGAATATCTGAAACATTGTGTAAGCGAAAAGGAAAATTGGGATATATGGTTGGAAATGGCTATGTTTTCTTATAATACCAGTACTCATGAGGCTACAGGTTTCACTCCATTCGAACTAATATATGGAAAATTAGCAAGAATTCCATCAAGTTTATCATCAGAACAGCTAGGAAGAACGTATGACGAGTATCTGGAAGAATTGATGGATGACCTAGACGAAGTACGGAAAATAGCTAGGGAAAATTTAGAAAAAGCTAAAAAGAGATCCAAAAGATATTACGATAGGAAAATAAATCCAAGGAAATTCACCCCTGGACAATTCGTATTTTTGTTAAGAGGAACTGTTATAAGGAAATATGATAATCAATATGTAGGACCATACGAGATTATGGAAGTATATGAAAATGGAAATGTCAAACTTAAGATATCTCAAAAGAAAACCAAAATCGTTCATTCAAATCTAATCAAGGAAGCACATTAGATAAATAAATCTTTCTCAAACTGTCACAATATAATTCTGAAATTTTATTTAATAGGAGACAATGGGATATTTTGAGCCTCAAGAAATTTCCCACTGGGATTTAATCGAACAAGAAGAAGTGTGGGAACAATTAGCCCAGGAAATGTTCGACTTAAGAGAACAGTTACAAGAGATATTGAGATTAGAAAGACAGCTACGGAGAAGAGTATATCGAGCGCGCATGAGGAAAGAGTTAGATGATCTGTGGTTGGAAGATTGTAAAAATTCACCACACGACATATTCGACTTAAGGTCATTATTCTACCTGTCAATATCAAAATAATTAAGGAGATCAATGTCGGGAATTAGGATTTATAAATAAAGAGGAAAACGAATATTTTAAATGATTATATTGATACTGTCACTACGTCTGTTACATGTCTGTTATAATAGACTGTATATCTTATGTCTACTATATCACAATAATATTTAATATAAAATTATTTAAATGTTTATAATTTTGAATTTGACCAACGTAAAATATGGAAAATCGAAATAAAATCCTAAATAAAAAAAATCACCAATCCATCGCACTTCACAAATAACTGTCACTAACGAAGATTAGGAGGAGGGTTGTGCGGCCTTCTCAACGGAGCGGGAGGATTCCGTGGGAATAATCGCCTTCCCTCTTGGATCTCCGCTACCGGAACAGCGGGCCTTACTCGAATTCCGGCCGTGACAAACCAGTAGTGGTCCCCGATCCCCGGATAGAAAAAATATCCAGGACCCCTCACTTCGCCAATATTAATGTGGCTAAGGATCCTGGACATTTGAGGGGCAGGGAGCTGAAGCCACTCGTCTGGTAAATCAACGACCTCCTCGTGACCAGTTAGGTGGATTGGTAGCGTGTCAAAAAATTCCTGAAAATAAACGGAAATAAGCAAAACGAAAATGAATAAAATAATATTGATGATAAATTTGTAAAACTTACAAAGTCCCGAAATTCCTCTCGATTGTTCCCGTTTGCCGGAGGGCGCTCGGGTTCCCTCGTGGGAAGTTCAAGTAGAGAAGATAAAATGAATATAAGAAAATTAAACATGTTTAATTTTCAACAATTTTGTCACTTTTGAATAAGGGTTAAGAGATATACTCAATGTCAAGCAAGTAATGAGCAGGAATTGCGGGAGCACAATGTTTTATAGACAGGTAGAAGGGAAAGGAAATAAAGAGTTCAATAGTCACAAGTCGATAAGAAGATTCGCGTTTCAAAAAGAATGTGGAAATGGATATTAAAACAGTCTGGACACTACCCGGACTCAGACACTATCATATCTACACTACACTATGCGAGAATATATTATGTTAGTCTCAACAATTAAAAATAGATTTCTATTATAGGATTCAATTATTGATATGTTCATGAGGAAGATAAAATGGATCGTGATAATTATTGCAATAATATTCATACCAAAATCACAATCAATAATAGGATATGATTGTAAAGTAAATAATTTGAATATCACGACAGTCTCATTATTACAAGTTGGAACATGCGATTTACCAATTAACAAACCAATTGTGGAAAACATCGAAATACAGCTATTACAACTAACAGATTTTATGTCAACGGAAGTATTTCAATGTAAAATCGAAATTGATCGAACAATTTATTACTGCGGAATGTATTCCCATATTTCAGCAATGTCAGAAAATTCATAACACAAGAACCATGCAAATGACATTAGGAAACATAATTGTTGGATTACCAATGAATGCAACATCAAATTATCCAATAACCCTCGCAGGGAAAATAGGAAACGATGGAAGTTGTAAAGGAGTACAGTATTCAGATCCTTATGGCTCATGGATACATGGAAGAAAACTTGGGGATGGTTCACTGGGTTTGGAACATTTAGTGCAGGATTGTTAGGAATTTGGATGGTAGTGAAATTTCTAAAGTTTGTTATAGATACTATACTTCATGGAATAGCTCTACATACAATATATGGATGGAGCCTATGGTTAATTGGAGCAATTTGGGACTCTTTAACCAACTTCCTATTACATTTGGGACAACGCAAATACACAGATGGTATGACAGGACCAACAGCAAATACCAAAATCCCAGATGGAAACGAGGAAAAGACTTTGGAAATAGGACCACCATCAGCACCCCAACTTAGTTCAACAGAACAACGATTGTCAAATCAAACACAACCACAAATACAAACACAACCAAATGTATTATATCCAAGTTTGAAAAATGAATCGGGGCAACAACCAAATGAACAACCTAAGGTCATATATGTTCATATGGACGAAAACTAAGCAAATTGCACAGTTTCCGTTCTTAAGGGGGGAGGTGTTACGTTTCACTCCTTATAATTATCAATGGCAAAACACATTATATTCTTTACACATTATAATCATTTAGTCATATAATATATTATTGACGTTACACTAACAATATTAAACATCGTATTTTAATTTGTTAATATTGAACAATGATAAATAAACGGATAAGCCTGAATCTTCTCGGATAACATTCAAGGAGATTCAAATTACGGAGTACGACTTGGTATATTGATTATCGGAAAAGGGTTAGCTATCAATCGATATATTAAGAATTTTGAAGAAGGGGAGTCACATTGACCAATCAGAAGTAGTTTTACTGCTATAAAAAGGGAGCCAGAAGTAGCATTCGGGTCGGTGGTTGATGTGGTTAAAAAGAGTCTAAGAGAGCAACATTAGAGTTGTCGGGTGTGTTAAATCATATTCAAAGTTCCAATTAGAGTCGCGAGTGAAATTAAAATATACCAAGTACCTCTAAATCTTATCCAAGTTACCAAAATCAGAGTATTTACAAATACTTGCAACCTTCCCGGATAGAACTGAAGCCGTCATATAGGGCCTCTATCCATCCTTACTATTTCCAAAAGGTAGAACTGAAGCCGGATTTAGGGCCTGTACCTTATCCTACCAAATCATTAATATAAATCGAAACTTCGATCAACATTCCATACATCATCAGGATTTGGATAGGACTGATTCATACCGAACGACCTAATTGAGATTCAATCGCATACTGAGGAAATTCCAAATATACTTGTTATACAAAATCTGAGTAAGTACAGACTTATGCCTAAACGAAGTGGTAGAAAAGTTCAATTATATAAAATATTCAGACAATTAGATAAACCATACACTCAAAGACAAACAAAACCAACGAGCCAAAAGGATCTTGACGCGACAAAATATCAAGTTGACAAACAAAATAATTCTATTCAGTACTTACATATTCAAGTTTACCAAAAGATCTACCTACTGAAGAATCACTTAAAAATAGAATATTCCCTGATCCGCGAAGACACATCTTGAGAAATTATCACAACTCCAAATCATAAAATTCGATAGGCCTTGTATTAACACGTGGACGTGCTGTTAAAGTAGACCGAACCAACGAATCATCCTTTATATTACAAATCTCATTTACGATTGCTTGATTTTCCGGATTTAGCAATCGTAACACCAGGTAGAAATGATTTGATTTTCATCTATAACCGCTTGAGATCGCCCGGTGAGGTAAAAAAAGAACCATGATAGGGTTGAGGTGGAAAACCCTGCCATTTTAAGCTTTCCCAGAAGGATATTGTGAGGCACAGTATCAAATGCCTTGCTAAAGTCAAACAAGACTAAAATAGTAATCTCACCCTTATCAACTCCTCGACGTACATCATCACACACCCTTATTAGGGCCGTCTGTGTGCTGTGGTTGACACGATACCCCGATTGCCTTGGATCAAGGATGTTATGCGTAGCCAGGAATGCAGTGATTTGGTTATGGGCAATACGCTCGAAGATCTTAGAGAGCTCGCTTAAGTTCGCAATTGGCCTGGTGTCAGAAGGTGATAGCGGAGTAGGAATTTTCGAGAATGGCCGTATGAAGGCCTTTTTCCACATAGTGGGGAAATACGACAGAGCAAACGAGGCATTGAAGATCCTGGAGAGAATAGGAGCAATAAGAGGTAGTGCACTTTTAATACAGAGAAGCGAGATGCCATCCGGGCCATTCGAGTGAGACTTAGTGTTAATGGAGCTTATAATTTCGTAGATTGCGCTGCTAGTCGTAGGAGTGAAAGAAAAGCTGTGTTCAGGTTGATGAATACGAGACGTTACGTTCAGAAAATCGGCTTGAGAGCATGCAGGCAATGCACAAGAGATTGCAGAATAGTAATCGTTGAGGATTTCCAAGGAGAAAAAGCGGAGAGGAGAAGCTAGGTTGTTTTTAATAAGACCCAGACGAGCAAGCTCTTTCCACATCTTGGCGGGATCAGTGATTGAGGTGAGTTTCAGACGGTGGTATTGTTCCTTGGCTTGTCGTATATCGCGTGAGAGTTGATTTCTGAAGTATATATACTCTGCGAACTTGGCGCTACTGTTCAATCTCCTCGCACGCGTGTACAAGGTTCTGCATTGCGAAAGTCGAGTGCTGAGTTCGACAGTGAACCATGGGTTCGGGGGTCTCTTAGCCGCAAAAGTGTTAACCGGAGCATGCTTGTCAAGCACCTCAATGGACGAAGAGGTGAGAAAAAGAAGAAGCTGATCCACGTCATTGCAGGCGATTGGAAGATCAATATTAGGAGAATCAAATGAGCCTAGTCGAATCCTCAAAGAGCAGAGAAACTCTGTAGCACAGAAGGTGCTATAATTCCGCCTGGTAAGAGTGCGAATTTCAGGAAGTGGGGCATGCTCGAACGCATAATAAAGAAGAAGGAGATCATGTCCCGCAATAAAAGGGGAATCTGATTTGGTGTAGGCGTGCAGTTTGTCCATACTGTCGATGATGAATGCATCTAACCAAGAATCACATGAGGCAGTGTGATATGTAGGTGCAGACGGAACTAGATGCAACGATGCAGAGGAGACCCAGTTTTTGAGATAGAGGGCTTCGAATCAGCTAGACTGGAGGTTGCAGTTAAGGTCGCCAGTAATAATAATGTTCTTATATGCATGAGCTAATCGATTGAAACCCTGAATGAATTCATCAAATAGCCGTCCTTTGGGTCGACGATAGATAGCGGCGAATAGTAGTGGTGTAGAGTGCGGAAACTGTACTTCGAGCATAATGAACTCGGGGGAGTTGGAGAATGCGCTTGGAGAGGTGAGGAGTACTTTGACTGCTAGCGAATTGTGGACGTAGCAGGCAACACCCCCTCCAGTCTTGCCTTCGCGGTCATTCCTAAAGATAAAATACCCGGAGATAGAAACTAATGCATCTGAAATACTGGAATGCAACCATGTTTCAGAAACGGAGATGATATGGAAGCTATGTGCTGTAAAATAGTGACGAACATGGTCGATGTGACCTAACAGAGAGCACGCGTTAAAATGAGCCACGTTGGCTGTACGAGTTTGCGGCGACCGAGAGTTGAATTCTTGAGGTAGTCATATGATTTTAGCCAGGTCAGTGTCGTTTTGAATCTGGGTAGTAGGGTGACCATTGTCCTTCTTTACAAATATGCAGTTGGATTTAACCCAAACAAATTTATACGATGCTGCTGCGGCCTTGGCCTTGGTACGTCGAAAGAGATCGTATTTTTGGGCAGATAGAAGCTCATTGACAAATAAGTTTCCTGAGATGTTTACAGAGAAGACTTCTCTTACGGGTAGGTTGCGCTTTGCCCGTTTTTTGTCAATGATAAAATCACGCACACTCTGCGTCTTGAGTAGTACGATGAGAGAGTGTTATGGTGGTCTAGTCGTGACGCTGGATGACAGTGCTTGCGAAGGAGTGACAGCAGTTTTTTTAGTCATGTTACGAATAGATAATATATCACCAACCAGATTAGGCACGCCAAGAGCAGTGAAGACCTTAAGGGCGATCTCATCATGGGAATCAGAGATAACTGAAGGAATCCCTGCAATTATGAGTTCGTTGGCTGAGGAGGATTGCGGCCCATTTGATGTATTTGATGTAGTGACAGCTGCTTCCAAACGCTCAAGTCGGGTTGCATGATCAGTGACAATACCCTTTAAGTCTGAGAGGGCGGCCAGAGAAGCAGAGATCTCGGCATTGATTTTGGTCTGCTGATCAATGAAGTTCGAAAGCTTGGAGAAGATAGCCTCAAGAGTCACATTTGATTGTGAAGTCTGAGAAGAAATAAGTAATGAGGACTGAATACTAGAACAAGGATCAACGCCAAGATTGGCTTGACTAGTTCCCGCCTGATTAGAGTTGGACATATTGTTGAATTGGCTTACACAACAAACGGCTGCTGATCTAGTAGTGATATAACTTCTGTAACAGCCAGGGTGAAACGCTTTTAGGCAGGTGTCACACTTAGTGTGGTCACCGGCTACTCTCTTACTACACTTGCTGCATGTGATGAGCGACATACGGTATAACAATGATAAGCAGTTGAAAAACTAAAAGCGCATGGGATAATTTGAGTTCAGCGATTACAGTACTACGAGCGGCGAGCGATTCAGGCATTGGCGCCAGATCAGTAGCCGCAGGGGAGTTCGCGGTACACGTGCTATACACTACACTGATACACTCTGTAGATCTTCGATGACCGAGGTGAAGAGTTAAGTGGTACCCCTTTGCTCACATAGATGGTGCGCAGGTAAGGATCTGCGCAGTCCGCGATCAATTCCTTAGAACGTCTCCCGACGGTAGATAAGAGTAATCAAGTCCCAGGTGTACGGCAGGTGGCAGCACGTCGTCAAGCGTGATTAATTCCCGTCGTGATTGGTGAGGCCCAGCGATAAGCAACTGATGCGCATGCGTAGATCAAGCAGTAGAGGAAGAGAAGCACTGTCGCCAGATTGAGGTTAGGAAATGCGCCAATTTTTCACACAGCAAAAGATCAGAGACCCATGCACAATGCAGACAGGATTAATATGCAGGTGAAAAGCGTAAAAAATGCTCGCTCAGCTCTAGAACAAAAAGGAGCCCGAAGGCAGACGGCGGCAGGAAAACTTCCAAAAAGATTAGAGAACGAACGATAGCATGACAAGTTACTTACAGAGAGAGAGAGAGAGAGAGAGGGAGAGGGAGAGGGAGAGGGAGAGGGAGAGGGAGAGGGAGAGGGAGAGGGAGAGGGAGAGGGAGAGGGAGAGGGAGAGGGAGAGGGAGAGGGAGAGGGAGAGGGAGAGGGAGAGGGAGAGGGAGAGGGAGAGAGAGAGAGAGAGAGAGAGAGAGAGAGAGAGAGAGAGATGGATTGGATTTATTAATGCCATAGCAATGCTTTTTTGGCAAGGTTGAAGTACAAGCGGTATTAAATAATGATTGTTATAGCAATCGCATACAAGTATTAATAGTATAATAGTATCCAAAGAACATGAAGAGAATGAAGCAACTGAATACAGTTGATCAACTAAAGTAATACATCTAGATACAATAATAATCCGCAAGGAAATTAATCAAGGATGAAAGAAGATAGAAAGTAAAAGAAAAGAAATATGGAGTATAGATATACAAAAGAATTGCATTATAAGTAAAGTCTTACTCTACACTTAAAAATACTTAAAAATACTTAAAAATAAGGTCCCTACACTACACTACAGATAAAGTCGGTACGCTACATACGAAATAGAATGCTAATAAGAATGCTAATAAGAATGCCAATAAGAACGCCTGAGACGTTAAGCTACGCCACCTAACTCCTGTACCTCTAGCGAGAAAAGGTGAGAAAATAATAATTTTTTAAAAATAGAGAGAGAAGGCACAAGAGTGATGTGTGCCGGGAGGGATCGCCAGAAATATAACGCAGAGAGGTGGAATGAGTCGCTGTAAGTAGTGGTGCGATGGTGGGGAATTTCATACTCAAGGGCTGGTGATAAAAGTCTATTCGAGCAACGATTAGAGGAACTACGTCGAATGAAGAGATCATGAAGATAGGAAGGGGAGTTCATATGAAAAGTACGGTAAGCAAGAATGCCAAGAAAATAATTTCTTCTACTCGTCACTGACAGCCATTTGAGACGATGTCGGTATGGAGTTATATGCTCATCTCTCCTTAAATTAAAAATGAACCGAATCCCAACATTAATGAGTTGCTGAAGTTGTACATCAAGATAGGTGGAGCAACCCAGAAGAAGAATGCAGCAATAGTCGAGGTGAGGGAAAACTAGTGCAGAAACAAGCTTGATCCTAAGATCACGAGATAAAGAATTTTTATGATACTTTAGCTTGAACAATGTGAAATGCACTTTTTGTGAGACTAGAGCAACATGTCTGTTCCACGACAGGTCAGAGCTCATGGTGACACCAAGATTACGTACTGAATCGACGACTGGTAACTGGATATCATTGATGAATACTGGAGGGATAGGAACGAGGTCCAGGGCTCTAGTGTAAGCTTTACTACCTAAGATGAGTATTTTGGACTTGCTAATGTTGAGTTTCAGTTTGTTGGATGTGGCGTACTCAAAGATACTGCGCGCGTCTTGACTGATGCGATCTAATCCCTGGTTAAGAAGGCAAGGTCGGCAAGAGAGATAAATCTGGGTATCATCGGCAAAAATCATATGCTTGGTATATTGAAGAGACGATGCAATGTCATTGATAAACAGAGAAAAAAGAACTGGACCAAGGACAGAACCTTGCGGAACACCAGTAGTAGTGGAGACCCAGACAGATGTGGCACGTTTGTCATCAATAATTGCCTGGGATCGTCCCGTGAGATACGAAAAGAACCAGGCCAGCACAGGCTGAGAGAACCCGATCCGTTTGAGTTTTGCGAGGAGGATATCGTGAGGCACTGTATCGAAAGCTTTGCTGAAATCAAATAATACTAAGATGGTGACAAGTCTTTCATCAACCCCGCGACGAATATCGTCACATACCCTAATAAGGGCGGTCTGAGTACTGTGATGAGCACGATAGCCAGATTGTCTGGAGTCGAGGATATTATGAGTGTCCAGGAAGGCCGATAATTGGTTAAGTACGATGCGCTCCAGTACCTTGGAAGGTTCGCATAGGTTAGCAATGGGCCTAGTATCTCCAGGTGCCAACGGTGTTGAAATCTTGGCTAGCGGGCGAATAAATGCCCTCTTCCACGCGGCAGGGAAGTACGCGAGAGTGAACGAGGCATTAAAGATTTTGGCTAGGAAAGGAGCAATGACAGGTAACGCGTTTTTTAAAAAGAAAAGAGAAATACTATCCGGACCGGATGAGTGATTAATCTTTGGGAGAGAGTTGATAAGATTACTGATCATGCTAATAGTGATTGGTGTAAAAGAGAAGTAGTGCTCCGGTTGGTGAAAGAAAGAAGTTGAGCATAGAAAGTTATCTAGAGAACAAGCTGGCGCTGAGCTAGAGACTGAGGAATAATAGAGATTAAGAACGTCAGGAGCGAAAAAGTGAAGAGGGGAAGAAAGATTGTTCTTAATTAAACCTAGAAGAACAAGCTCTTTCCACATTTTAGAGGGATCCGTGATGGAGGAAAGTGTCTTGTGGTAGTGTCGTTCTTTAGCCTCTCGTATGTCTGTCGTGAGTTGATTTTTAAGACATCTATAGTCCGCAAACATTGTAGCATTGCCAGATCGTTTAGCTCGTGTATAGAGGGTTCTACAACACTGAACCTTCGCCTCGAGATCCCCAGAGAACCAAGGATGTGGGGTTCTCCTGACGACGAAAGTGCTAAGCGGAGCATGTAAATCAAGTGCTTCAATCGATGAGGAAGTGAAGAAGTCCACGAGTCGATCGACATCATTTTGCGTGTCTAGAAGTTCGAGATTAGGACAATCCTTGGATCCTAACGTAGTTCTCAGAGTGCTCAGAAACTGAGGGATGTTAAAGGACTTGAAATTGCGCCTCATAAGTGTGCGTGCAACCGGGGCAGAGGTGTGATCGAGCTCATAGTGCAGTGATAGAATGTCGTGACCCGCAATGAAGGGGGAATCAGATTTAGTATAGGACAGCAGCTTTTCTTGACTGTCGATGATAAACGCATCTAACCAAGAGTCGCAGGAGACAGTATGATAAGTCGGCTCAGACGGGACAAGATATAGCGATGTTGACAAGATCCAATTGTTCAGGTAGCGAGCTTCAAAGCCATTAGCTTGAAGGTTGCAATTGAGGTCGCCCAATATGATAATATTCTTATAGGCATGGGTAAGTTGATTGAACCCCTGGAAAAACTCCTCAAAGAGACGCCCTTTAGGACGTCGATAGACTGAAGCAAAAAGTACTGGTGCCGATCGCGAGGACTTCGCCTCAAGTAGGATAAACTCAGGAGAGTTCGAGAATGTGCTTGGGGAGGTAAGAAGTACCCGAGCAGATAAAGAACTGTGAATGAAGCAGGCGACGCCACCTCCTACTTTGCCTTCACGATCGTTTCTTATAATAATGTAATCAGGAATCGAAACTAACGCGTCAGAGATTCCTGAGTGCAGCCAGGTTTCGGAGACAGAGATAAGGTGAAAGAAATGTGTCACAAGGTATTGCCGGACAAAGTCAATATGCCCCAGGAGAGAGTTCGCATTGAAGTGAGCGACTTTTAAAACATGAACGTCTTGAGGCAGTGGATCTTGTATATTAGGCAGTCATACCAGTTTAGCTAAATCGGTATCTGAGTGAACCTGAATGAGAGGGGACCCGCTGTCTTTCTTCACAAAAATGCAATTACTCTTGACCCAGACAAATTTGTAGGAAGCAGCAACTGCTTTAGCTTTTGTCCGCCGAAGGAGGTCGTATTTCACAGGAGATAGAAGCTCGTTTACAAAAATATTTCCCGGAATATTAGCAGAGAAAACATCACTAACAGGGAGATTACGCTTGGCCCGTTTTTTACTAATAATAAAATCGCGGACACAAGACGACTTAAGTGAGACTACCAGTGACTGTGTGACTGTGTTCTCCGCAACACTAGAGGTAGTAGAACCTGAATGCGGGGGACGAACAAGATTAGAAGCATTCCTTTTCAGCATGGTACGAATAGATAGTATGTCACCAACAAGATTAGGTACCCCTAATGCACTAAAAACCTTGAGGGCGATTTGCTCATGCGAGTCAGTTAAAGAAGCAGGAATACCTGCTATGATGAGTTCATTTGCAGTTGAAGACTGCACGGAATTGGTAGTATTACTAGCAGCAGACTTCAAGCGTTCGAGACGGACTGCGTGATCCGCTACTATACCCTTGAGTTCAGGAATGACGGCAAGGGCGGCAGAAATTTCTGCATTGAATTTAGTCTGATAATCAATAAAGTTAGAAAGCTTGGAGAAAATAGCCTCTAAGGTCACGTTGGGTGTTAATGTTTGTGAAGTAGAAGGAAGCGGTTGAAAATTGCTTGAAAAAGATTCAGCGCCAGGATTAGCCGGCATGAGTCCAGGTTGATCGGTACTAGACATTGCAGAAAATTGACTGATACAGCACGAACTGGCAGATTTAAATGTAATGTAGTTCCTGCTGCAGCCCGGGTGGAACGTTTTAAAGCACGTATTGCACTATCTCCCGCTACTCTCTTGCCACACTTGCCACATGTAATGAGCGACATTAGGTTCTAAGCAAATATCAGTGGATAATGAAGAGACCGTGAAAGTTCGATGATAAGTGCTGACAGCGATCTTCGGTTGTGGTGGTAGATGGCAGTAGGCCCACGATGAAGAAGTCACACCGGTGGTCGATGAGATAATCCAAGTGATGGCAGCACAAGCGTAGATAACCAGGCACAGGATCGATAAATCGATAAGACTGATGATCCAGTGATAGTCGCGCATGCGTAAATCAATCTTCTAGCTGAGGATGTGCTCCGTGACAGGTTGAGGTTAGGAAGAGAGCCAATATTCACATAGCAAAAGATCCCAAAGCAGTAGGCCAGAGACATAACAAATATGCAAGCAGAAAGCGCACAAAAGACTCGCTCAAAGCCTGGAACAAAAGCAGCCCGAAGGCAGACTACGGCAGAAAGTCTTCCAGGAAAAGCCACAAGCATGCAAAAGAGTGTCAGCCTACTTACAGAGAGAGAGAGACAGAGAGAGGGAGGGAGGGAGGGAGGGAGGGAGGGAGGGAGGGAGGGGGAGGGGGAGGGAGAGGGAGAGGGAGAGGGAGAGAGGTTGATTCAGTTTCTTATGCCATAGCTACGCTTTTTTGGCAAAAGTATTTTGTAAAATTTTTACCGCAGTCTGTGTCTCTTGTTATACATTTAGTAGCGTCTACTCATCTTTATTTTTACTGTTTACTGTGAATTAACTTTTTTAATCATCACTGAGATATATGTAGAATGAGTTTATTTAATTTTTTCATGATGTTCTTACTTTCAAAAAGATATCAAATAACACCAAAAATGTTTTTTTAAAACAAAAAGGTTACGCCAAGTATTAAAAGAGTAGTCATTCTATAAAAAATAAATCCTTGCTAAAAAAATCTCTTGATATCTAACAAAAATATTAAATCAAATCCAATAAATTAGCCAAACAAAAATCCTGTGGTGTACTGGTATGTGTGAGGCACGGTCCGGCGAGAGGGCACGACAAATGTAAGAGCGTGCGAACGAGTCAGTCGTTGAATTCGAGGCTGAAGCACACACGGTCGCCGTAAATCGGAGGAAATAAAGGCTTTTGGTTGTGGTCAAGGGAGCCGATTTGTTCGCAGGTTTCTTAAGACCATTCCCGTACATTACAATCTCCTAGGTAGATGCTTAATAGACGTTCATGTTTCTCTACAAAAAACTTGGTGTGCCAGCGACTAGCTCCAATATATGGTGGACATATGACACAATGCATCCCATGATTCTAAACGCGACCTGCAATCTAGCAAGGCTTATAATCGACTGGGAACACAGACGTCTTTTACATGCAGGGCCACAGCAGTTATTAGCCTCACTACGGCAACGATATTGGATTATCAGCGTACGCAACGCGGTGCGTAAGACGGTCCATAATTGCCTGACATGCCATCGGTGGAAAAATCAAGTAGCAACACAATTGATGGGGGCTCTCCCTGCTGCAAGATCTACCCCATCTCCGCCATTCCAAACGTGCGGAGTGGATTACGCCGGACCATTCGCAGTGCGACTCGGTCATGCCCGCAGCAAAACCACAACCAAGGCATACATTGCGTTGTTCATATGTTTCGCGACACGCGCCATTCATATCGAAATAGTCACCGATCTTACCACAGAAAGCTTCATAGCGGCCCTGCATCCCTGGCACACCAAGTTTTTTGTAGAGAAACATGTACGTCTATTAAGCATCTACCTAGGAGATTGTAATGTACGGGAATGGTTTTAAGAAACCTGCGAACAAATCGGCTCCCTTTACCACAACCAAAAGCCTTTATTTCCTCCGATTTACGGAGACCGTGTGTGCTTCAGCCTCGAATTCAACGACTGACTCGTTCGCACGCTCTTACATTTGTCGTGCCCTCTCGCCGGACCGTGCCTCACACATACCAGTACACCACAGGATTTTTTTTGGCTAATTTATTGGATTTGATTTAATATTTTTGTTAGATATCAAGAGATTTTTTTAGCAAGGATTTATTTTTTATAGAATGACTACTCTTTTAATACTTGGCGTAACCTTTTTGTTTTGAAAAAACATTTTTGGTGTTATTTTATCAACAGCTATGTGTGAGAAAAAGTTATTCATACATTCACTATAGGAATCAAGGGTTCTGAATCGATTGCCACCAAGTTCAATATGATTAGTGTACGAGATCAGGGCGTATTCACATGGCGAGCGAGATGATTTTATTTCCGGTCCTTCATTGTCGTTGTTGTCTTCGCACGTCCATCTACTTTCTTACACGACAGATGGCGCTGATTGCTTTGTCTTCTTTACCTACTTGTACTCTGGATGGTGTTGGTATATTACGATTACACAACACAATCAAATACACTTTGTACGTGAAGCTATCTTTCACACCGAATTTCCAGTTAATATAAGGCTGCTTTCGCAATAGTATAGAATTATTAAGGCTTTCATGTGGAGAGCGTGTGTATGGATGTACGTATGTGTGTGCATAGTGTACGTAGTTCCTCGTATCTTAGGTGACAGTTTTACAGATACAGAATATCCAGGTGTTCCCCTCCGTAGTTCCCTGTATCTAGGTATCGGACGTGGAAGTCCAGAATGTCCAGGTATCGGATGTGGAAGTCCAGGGTGTCTAGGTATCGGATGTAGAAGTCCAGGGTGTCTAGGTATTCCTCTGCGTAGTTTCCTATATCTAAGTGTCGGACGTGGAAGCCCAGGATGTCCAGAAAAGTGTGCAACGAGCGACGCTTTGGCGCTTCGCTCAAACCATAGTATCCTCTCTATTTTTCGTACGGCCTGAGGTGCTTAAATTATCCAGCACACACTCCTCTGTTACGTTTACCACATGTGTTCAAAAATCTGGACATCATTAACGACGCTTATGTGCATTTAAGATTACATATTCTGTAAAAATTTGTATACTTTATGAATTTCTAAAAAAAAAATGACTTACAAATTACATTTATATGCCATTAAACATTTTCGAGAACGCCATATATTTTTCTGATTAGCGACATCACAATACGTTTACATTTTATATCTGTGAAAATATAGATTTCAGTGCTTAGAGCTTCTATATCCCGTTGAGTAACAAAAACTTGTGATATCCCCCAAAAAAACACTTACGTGTAAAAAACTACAAAAAGTACAGGAGTGCTGTAAATTCCTCTAACAAAAAGAATTTAAATCATGTTATTAATACCAAGTACATAAGTTACTACATGTTTGTCTATTATATGATCTAGCACTGGCCCATCATTTTAATTGTATTTTCAAAATTTCCTATAATGTTTTCGCAACTCTTTTACATTACTATTGCCTTTCGTAGTTGATTATGATTTAATGGTCATTTAATAATTAATAAAACTTTATATGATTCCTCATCATATTCAAAGTCATTGCATCAATCAAAGTACAAGTTTCTAGAGCGTTTACTCGAATCCGTGGATAGCGTTGAGTACTTCCCTTCACGGAACACAAACAAGTGCTGCCACCAAACGAGGCACGTCGAAATTCGATAATTATTTACGATGGCATAGCTTGCGAGAAGCAAGATAATGTCAGAGTCTTCTTCAGCATGGTACGGTACAGGGATAGTGACTGTTTCTATCTTTGTCAGACGTACGTTCGCATTCCTAACATTCCCAACATCTGGTACGCGATAATACTAATCTGCTGGTGCTCCTTAAACAGGACGAAATGAATCTGTAGCATGTGTAGGACGATCACGTAAACACTGATATGACTTACGTAAGGTACAAAGATCTGTGTTGAGAATGCTGGAAAACCTATAGGTATGGCTGGCTCGTAATAGAGAAGGACGGCGAGCTCGACGGAGATGGATACAGAAAAAGAATCGATTGCTTCGTGAGCATAAATAGATGATCATTGAAAAAAAAAAAATGCAGTAGGGTTTCGGATTCAGCAACGGCAGCATGCAACGCAGAAAACTTCAGGAGCAAAAACACATTCTACGTCAAATTGCTAAAGCCAGCGATGCGATTCGCAAAATGTATAGAATGATAAAATGGGGTAGAGAGAATTTCGAACAGACAATGAGTAAGGTCTTTAAACCAGTAGTGGATCCACTGCGGAAACTATAGTGAATGCGTCTCAGCTGGAGCGTAATCTCATTAACCCTTTGCGGTCCGATGTCGAGTATGGCTCGACATCGCTTTTCGTTCTAGCACGTCCGATGTCGAGTGTGACTCGACATCGCTTTGTGTTCTGCCGCCTCCTGTATCAAGTTTCATTACGTCTCAATTGTAGACAAGATAAAAATGAGCTACTGGAGCAGATGTAAAATAAGCGATGCTTCTTGAACTTCAGGCCTTGGCTTTAGTCTTTTCAAACACACCGAGGTGTACGGTTCGAAGTCGTAGCACAAGAAAACATTTTCAGAACCTACATTTTTACAAGATAATTTTTTTATATAGTCACTAATTCATAAGTACGTTACGTCAGTAAGGTTATAGATGTTTTCCACAATAAACGCTACCAAGCGGATAAGCGACTGGTGAAATCTGTGCGGCCCTGCTGGTACGCACTTGCGAATCCAGCGCGGACCTGCTGGAACGAAACGGTGAAGAGCGTTCGGTCCGCAAAGGGTTAAAGATGAGATGAAGGAGAAATCAAAGATAAAATAAAGCAAGACGCAAAGGCGGGTGATACGTTAGGAACGGCCGATGAATGAGTCGTTACAAAATGATTCTTTAGAAAAAGTGGACAAAGAGGAAAAAGAACAAGAAGAAGAAGGCAAACAGATTGATGAAGAAGAAGAAGATAACAATAACGCAGTTTACCTGTAGCATTGCCTGTTAATCAGAGCGACCCTATGCAACAGTACCTCGATATTCTGCTATCGAATCAAGGAAACCATCAGGTTATCACGTATGGTGTGCGTAAACTCTCCAAGAACAAATTGATGGTCGGCGATTCATCTATCAGTTTTCAGGGTGATCGAATTCATATAGACGATACGAGTTACTTGAAAACTACGGATTTGATTAAACTCTTGTTCAGGAAGGTAACCCACGAGAATAATGTAACCCAGGATGATTTGGACAATTACAAAAATATTATTATAACAACAAATGTACATAAAAAGTATTATAAACCTGATAGTGCCATTGGTAAGAATAAGAGTTTCGAATTTAACAACATTATTGAAAAACTGATTGAACAGCCCTTGTGTAACGAGTACAGGTATCGTATAGCGGTACATGATCGCTATCTGGGACGATCCTAACGAACGTGGAGACCGCCTTCGACTGCTCCTTGCGTCTCGGAAAGCGTATCGACTAATGAAGAGTTCGATCCTTAATCGCGGAGCGAGGTTGCGAGCAGAGCCCGGATTCATTAGGTCCTTTAGGGAAGATTACGAGTTCTCCAGCGCCTCGATTTGACCGAATTTTCCACATATATAGGGGATTACAATGAGAAAGTGTAGATAGTAGAAAGTTTCCTAAGACATAAAACTAAGTGACACAAAGTTTTCAAAAGTATTTAGTTAAATATAAATCGTCCGCATATAGAACACTGCTGTGATGGGCTTAGAAAAGTTTAGATTTGATTAGGATAGGGTGGAACTATGCAGTAGATGAATTGTGTAGTTGATGAATCGGCTAGTCGACGAATTGTGTTCGCCGAATGGGGATTCAATGAATTTGCCTTGAATTCATAGGTTGATTAGGTGCTAGTCCTTTCTTTTTTATTGTATTTACAGTTATCAAGCATTTTCTTAACAGGATTCATAGCTCTCAAATCAGCCTTTTTGAAGTTAAATTCATAATCAGCGGCCTTAAATACATCCATATACCAAGTTTCGTCAAAATCTAGTAATTTTTTGGCATGGTGTCCCAAAAAATATGTCTGCCATTTTGAATTAGGTATAAAAATTTTAATTGAGTTTAAAAAATCAACTTTCTTAACAACTGTGAAATACCAGTATTCAAGAAAAATCGTGAGAATGGAAAGCGGGGAGTGGTAAAATCATAATCTAATCAATTATAATAATAAAAAATCAATATCTCGGAAACTAAAAGAGGTAGACCTATAAGACATATACATATACTTTTTTGTTCCGCGTCAGAAGTACTACCCAAAACAAGAGTCAAATTAAGGTGTCGGAGAAATCGTAATCGTGCCCTCTGCTTTATAATAAATTGTGTTCATTTGAGTATTAAATTCATTTAAGCATTTTTACTATTTTTAATTCGAATCATTTCTCATACATCAACCCTTGATCTTAAAATAAAATACTACAACAGTATCATATCTTGTTATTTATTTATTTACAAACTATTTACAATTTTATATTCTTTGTCAAATATACTGATACGTTTCGTGATTTTTGAGTCTTCAGTATCACGAGACTTTTTATAGGGTTTGTGCACTAGGCAGGCGTCAGTAGTATAGCAGGGCCGGTTCTGGATACAGGTTCCTGCACCGACATAATACCGACACTCCAGAGCCTTCGAAGGTGGGTGTACGTGCTAAGTTGCCGTCGCGAGCTCTACGATTTTCGGAAGTGACGTCATCAGAACCCCTCGAGTCCAAGAATTTTGGCTCGATTCCGGGAATTTTACGTCACATTCCAGGAATTTTGCGCTCGATTCCAGGAATTACGCACGATCGAGAACCTTCTAGAACTTTCTAGAACATTCTGGAAGCTTCGACGGTTCGTGTCCGTGCTAAGTCGAGAAGGATCGCTCCCAGAGCCGGCGATTCTCTCGCGCGACGTTTTGAGGCAGCCCCTTGCCCCCTACCCTGGAAAGCCTTCCAGAAGCTTACCGAACGTTATCTCGTAGAGTCGTGCGTCGAGAATGCAGTTCCCCATTCCCCCGAGGTGTCAAATTACACGTAAGCGCGCGCGACGCAACTTCGTCGTCATCGTCGGTGGAGAGCTGAGGAATATTCCGGAAGATGTATCGACCTTGACGACGATTCGATTCCTTGAAATTTGCAGGGTTTTAATGACAAGAATAATTAGCCATACAGGTTCATGTAGTCGAATTCAAAATTTTATTGATTGCAGTAACTGAATATTCTAGAAAATGCGTTCTCGATTTTACAATTCGGATAGGTGTCTCATCGCTCGAACTGATGCAAAACAATTCCAGGAAGAAGATGCATCAACCTTGACGTCGATTCCAGCAATCTCTGTAGGCAATTCGATTCCTAGAAATTTGCGTAACCCCTCCATCCCCCCGTTTTAGCCCTTAAGAGTTTCCTATAAAAGGAGGAGCTGAACGTGCCTTCGTTAGTCTGCTGTAACAATTCGACCGATGTCGAATAAGAGTAAACAATGTGAGCTCAAAGTTTGAATACAGTTGATCGAAGCTAAAAGAGGCTATAAGAAATTCAATATTAATTGAAGGCAATGGACTTCTCGGCAATTAACAAAGTGGCCCGTCTGGACGCATTTCTACCAACAAAAAAGTTGGCAGAATTAGAGATTCAAAAGGATTACAAAATTAGTTGTATTCGGAAAATTGAAACGAAATACGGAACAAGATTAATCGTCGACATTGAGAATAGCTTCTCTACGTTTCTACCATCGAGGGTGTCAAAAGCCTTGAAAGACGATAACAGTTTGTTCCAAAACATGGTGCGTGCTGCCGACGAAGATCGACTTCTTATGCATTACTTAGGCGGACAGTACAATCAGATTGAGTTTCAATGTTTGTAAACCTGCTCTTAATACTACTATGTACACGTGTTAAATAAATATACAACTTGTTATTATATCTTATATCTTTATTCATAATCAAAAATACATTCCGACAACTAATTCCTTAACAATTTAACGTTTTCCATCGAACATTGGAAATGGGGAGCATGATGATGCGAGCAGCGAGTGAGTAAGTTCTTGCGCAATATTTGCAATGAAGGGCATCCCAGATCTCCGAGATCCACGATGTGCTCGGTTCGTCCAATGAAAGCTCCCAACCAAACTTTCTTCTCCAATCCTTTTACGTAGATCTTAGATGCATTTTGTAAGATGACTCGAAGAATTTTCTTAGCGTGATTGTAAGGTACATCACCGGAGGTCCAAGAGATCCCATGAAAATTGCGCTCCAACCATAAATTCATACTCTTGTACTTGGCGGGTAAGCATTTCCATGGACAAGGTGGTTGAAAGAGAAAAGTTGCAGGCTCAGAAAAATTGCTGCCGACTCCAATCACGGATAGCTCCTTCAGAACAAACTCGTTCGAGGGTTTCTTGAAACCTTGTACGTCCAAGACGAATTCCATTTTTTTGATGAACTGCGCAGGGAGAGACGATTGCAGCGTCTTTATACCAATTTTTTCACCCCACCACTGATCGGATTATATTCGACTATACGATCGTGCAGGATCAGGCAGAATGCCGATGTTTCGGCAGGGAAATTGTCTTGCGCCTCGAATTCCAGACGAATATCGACGGGTCTCAGTTTGAGGGACTCGTTTTGTTTGGAGCAATCGATGACGATCAATGGAGCGTACTTGAGAAATTCATTCTTCTTCAGCAAAGGTTCGGGATCCTTGCCATAGTACGTGGTTTGAAAGTTTGCATACATCTCGTACAGCAGAGCAAACTGATTATGAGCAATGTCGAGATTCAGATTTCCGTAGGGATAACATTGCGAGTTCAAAAAGAGTTTAACGTCTCTGACGTTGCAGTGGTCAAAGTGACTAGCGTTCTTATCTTTCTTATTCTTTCTGCTCGTCTGAAAACCCAGTATCACGTATCGTGGTTTTTCCAACTGAGTCGACGTCTTGACGGTCCACACGTGTTTCGAAGTGATGGGGAGTAGAGGGTACTCGTACAGCTCCCAGGTACGAAAGCTCACGGAAATGGGTGAATCCCTCTCGATGAATTTCAGCAGTTGTGTCTTTCGTCGATCCGACACCTTTACGTACGGTATCAGCCATTCCAATTTGTGAATTATGACTTTGCATTCTTCCGCAGCAGTTTGCACTATTGCATTGACATCGCTCTTTGCTCTTGTCAGAATCAGCTTGTGTTTAGCGTTAACGACGATTTTGCGATAATCTTCGGCGAAACCCAGTATCAAACTCAACGGTACAGATACGTCGAAGTAACCGTCCGCATTGGTCAACTTCTCTTGTTCTCTAACGTCGAGCCAACCGGCGTTCTCCATCAAGGATCGTTGACCGGGACTCAGGGAAACATATCCCTTCATGAGACTCGTGAGGCCGACGTTCTTGCTCCGGTCGATCTCTATAGCATTCATTTCGTAGCGAATCTCCTCGAAGAGATGGCATATGGCATTGTTGACCAGAGTCGTGCTCGTAGTCGCTGTGGACCCATATTCCTTGACTAGCTTTCCATACACGTGCAGCGAACTTTTGCTCGGTAGTAAGCATAGATCTTGATGTTGAACGGATATTCGAACCTCGTCGCTGTTGTTGAACGTTGAAGAGGCGTAAGGTTGATGCGCATGCGTTTCATAGTGTGCTATAGTTTCGTCGAAGACGATCGGTGTCTGAATGTTCAGCGTTTCTTCCTCCATGGTACGCGGCAGACGAAAAGGATGCAACAGAACGAACGCTTTACTTTCCTCTCGCGACCTTGAATCCTAGATTTTCCAGAAACAAGACGTTTTGACGTGTTAACGTCTTGAGAAGCGGTCGATGACTGATCCCTCTTTGGCATATCGGTCTACTATTATAACCACTGACGATTTTTCTATTATAGACGATACCCATTATCGCATGGATCTGACGTGCAGCCTGATCGTTATGACTTCTCCTTGAAAATTCACCAGGTCCCCGTCTTGATCGACTATCCGAAGCTGCAGGTGATCTATCGTCTTGGTGGCGATCGGCAGATAAATGACGTGCGACGGCACCTCTATGATCTTGTATCCGGGTGGCACGACCGGAAAGAATTCGTGTATGGTGTGCACTTTACGTTCGTTGATGTAAGCGCCAGTCGTGACGTTACATTCGACTCGTAGGGCGTTCACCTTGAGAAATTTATTAGCTTCCAGAACGCGTTGAGTGAAACCCAACAAGCGACCTATGGAATCGTTGGGTCGAAAGTCGACATCACGGTTGCACTTAATTTCGCTGCACAACGTATTATTGTTAGGTTTAATGTAAATGACGATGCTCTTGTCCGTCAACGCGCTATGCACGTAGCTTTCGATATCTTCGATCTCGTAGCTACTAGTGGGTATAGTGGTGACTTCATCCCCCACGTAGAGCTTGTTGTGATCCGTGTCCACGTTGGGAATCGAATTGAAGGTCAGCAACTCGATGAGCCCCAGAGCATAATTTGTGTACGGGGAAAGCTCGATAGGGGGAAAGTATTCGGCTTCCAGTATGGAGGAGGTGCCTGATAAGGTCAACGTGAATGAATCCTCCATGATTGCGAACGTTCGACTGACCTTGCGAAATTACATAGCAAGCTTATATAGACAATACTTGTTTTTACGATTTAATTGGCCGCACAGGAACTTTAGACACAAGTGTCCACACGCAAAAGTATCGTACTCCTGATATCGTTCGTAATTGTACTCTACACTACCAACACCGAGATATCCGATAAGGTCTAGCGGCGGTCGAAGATTGCCGAAACTGTCGAAATAAATGACTCGGTCGTTGAGCTTCTTGTACGCGACCCAGTGTGTTCCTGGTCCATCTTCGTCGTCGAGATTGACGATTACCGACTCATACTTGTACGGTCCACCCTTCGGCATAGCGTTCCGCATGAAGACTCCGCGAAAATGTGGAATCTTCATGATCTTGGCATATTTGAGCAGATCCGCATCGGTCAACGCTCGGCGTGGTAGTTTCACTTCAAGTTTTTTGGCCTCAGATGAAGGCCCAGTCCTTTCTTGTAGGGTTTCAAATACAGTCCTTTGCCTAACGCGATGGCTTCCATCGTCTCGTTGTGCCTCTGACTTTCGTTCAGTTGTTCCTTGCTTGCATTCGCATCGTTCACGGCTTTGGCTATACCCGCAGCACCACCGGCCAACGCTCCAGCGGCGCTGAGACCCGCAAACACGGGGACGAGAAACGGCAGGAAGCCTCCGACTTTGGAAGGCACGGGTAGAATCCGCGGCGTGCGGACGTTGCGCTTTCCACCTGCTCGCTTGACGGCAGCTTGTGCACCCTTGAGAGCAGATCTGATAGCTAACCCTGCGTCGTTGCTGGGAATCATCGATTGTTTGGCTTCCTCGATGACTTTCCTCAGCGTTACAGTCTTTGGCTTCTTCTTCTTCTTGAGTCCCATACCGAGTTTTGACTTGGCACCCATTACGTTCGCTACGGACCAGGCCGCCGCCTTCTCGGCGAGACTCGCGTCTGTGGCGAAAACGCGCTTCCAAGCTTTGTTAGCGAGCACCCTGTCCGCCGCCCCTTTGTGTTCGAGACTCTCTCGATTCTTCGAGTAGGCGATGTCGTGCTCTTTGCAGGCTGCGTCCAGGGGGTTGATGCCCGGATCGCCTCGCGCGAGTCTCTTTGCTAGTTTCGTACCGGGCCCGCAGTACTGATAACCGGGTATATGTAACTCAACGGGTAGACTGTTGATGATCCTGTTGACTAATCCTCTGCCACGATGAGACTTTTTCCTCTCAATGCGTTTACGCTTAGAATGCACGATCATGTCCCTGCTGTGAAACAGTTCCGACTGAACAGCGATCCTTATAAACTAGTCATTTATAGTTTTCGCGTTAGTCAAGATCGAGATGAGGTTCGAGAAACAGTCCGTCAGGTTACCCGTAACGAACTTTGACAAAATCGTGCGAGTAAAGGAGAGGAAGGAGACCAAGCGATACGGTGAATTACTGCCAAACAGTATACGTGCAGTGTTTTGCGGACCATCCAACTGCGGCAAGACGAACGCACTGCTCGCTCTCATAACCCATCCCAACGGATTAAGATTCGAAAACGTCTACGTATACTCGAAATCGCTTGGTCAGCCAAAGTACAAGTTTTTAGAACGTTTACTCACGTCCGTGAACGGCATCGGATACTTTCCCTTTACGGAACACGAACAGGTGCTGCCATCGAACGAGGCACGTCGAAACTCGATAATTATTTACGACGACATTGCTTGCGAGAAGCAAGATAATATCAGAGCCTTCTTCAGCATGGGGCGGCACAGGGTCGTTGACTGTTTCTATCTTTGTCCGACGTACGCTCGCATTCCCAAACATCTGATACGAGACAATGCTAATCTGCTGGTGCTCTTTAAGCAGGATGAAATAAATCTCAAGCACGTGTACGATGATCATGTAAACACTGATATGACTTACGCACAGTTTAAAGACCTGTGTTCGGCATGCTGGAACGGTGATAAGTATGGGTTTCTCGTGATCGACAAGGACAGCGACCTCGACGGAGGTAGATACAGAAAAGGATTCGATTGCTTCGTGAGCATAAATGAGTGATCATTGAAAAAAGTGAATGCAGTAACGTTTTGAATTCGTCAACGAAAACATGCAACGCGGAAAACTTCGAGAGCAAAAAGACGTGTTACGTCAAATCGCTAAAGCCAGCGATGCGATTCGCAAAAAGCATAGAATGATAAAATTGGGTAGAGAGAACGTCGAACAGACGATGAGTGAGGTTTTGAAACCGGTAGTGACTCCACTGCAGAAACTAGTGACTGCATCTCAGCCTGAGCGTAATCTTATCAAGGACGAGATTAAGGATGAAGTAAAGCAAGACGTAGAAGCGAACGATACGTTTAGAACGGCAGATGAATCCTTCAAGTCGCTAAAGAATGATTCTATCGAGGGAGTCGATGATGGGCAAGTAGAAGATGAAGATGAAGAAGAAGAAGAAGATAAACATGATGATGAAGGAGATAACGATGACGCAGACGTATCCGTTGATCAGAACGATCCTACGCAGCGGTATCTCGATATGCTGCTATCGAGGGAGAATAAACAATTGGATACCGCCTATGGTGTGCGTAAACTCGCCAAGAACAAATTGATGATAGGCGATTCGCCCATCAGCTTTGAGGGTGATCGAATCCATGTAGGCGACACGACTTACTTAAAAACTGCGGGTTTGATCGAACTCTTGTTCAAGAAGGTACCTGACGAGACTAGTATAACCCAGGATGACATGGACAATAACAAAAACATTATTTTAACGACGAATGCACATAGAAAGTACTATAAATCTGATGGTGAAATTCGTAAGAGCAAGAGTTTCAAATTCAATAACGTTATTGCGAAACTGATCGAACAGCCCTCTGTAACGGGCAAAGGTATAGTACCGCGGTACATGATCGCCGCCAAGGACGAAGGAACGGATTACGTGTACTGGAACGATCCCAACGAACTGGTAGATCGGCTTCGCCTGCTCCTTGCGTCTCGGGAAGCTGGTAATCCCAGTCACTCCAACGAAATCGTGTCAATTATCGAAGAATTGCGCGAGGCGGGTATCATTTATTAATTCTGTAAAACGATCACGCTCGTCACTTTGAATATGAGCGTCGACGTGTTTGGACGTCAGTTGAGTAGCAGGACCGCGGTTACGAGTAGCCATGGTCTCCCTGGCGTTGGATTCAAATTTACTGCTACTGGACACTACGACATTGATAATAAGAAGCTCTGCAACGTTGCCAATCCCGAGGAGGAAAACGATGCTGTGACCTTGAATCTGATGAAAACTGTAGTGAAGCAGGAATTGAATACCGTGTTTCAAGTGACTGCCGGAATGCGCAACGATATCGCTAACAACAACTTGATGATTCAATCTCTTGATTCTACCACGAAGGATGCGTTGAAACGTCTGCAAGCTGATATCGAACCAGTACAAGAATTGGCTATTCGCAACTCTCTGATCATTTCCCAGTTGGACGCCAGACTGAGTGCGCTGGAGAATGGACGGGAAAAAATTAGCGGTGGTGAAGGAGCTGCATAGACCTGCCAGGAGGAATTACCAGCGCCGACACGTTGACGTCCGTGGGCTAGACGAGACTTGGCAAGCGGATCTCGTTGACATGTCAGCGTACGCCAGAGAGAACGATGGATACAAGTATCTGCTCACCGTCATCGACATATTTTCAAAGTTTGCTTGGGCCGTGCCGACCAAGAGCAAAAACGCCAAGGACGTGACAGCAGCTATGAGATCTGTACTGGCGAAGGGTCGAATCCCGAAGAAATTGCACGTTGACCAAGGCCGAGAGTTTTACAATTCCGAATTCAAGGATCTTATGAAAAAACACGATATTACTCTGTACTCGACATTCAGTAACTTGAAGGCATCGATCTGCGAGCGCTTCAATCGTACTCTGAAAAGTAAGATGTGGATGCAGTTTAGCCTACAGGGCAATCACCGGTGGTTGGATATCTTATCGGACTTGGTATCTTCTTACAATAACAGTAGACATCGCACTATTGGTATGAAACCGACGGATGTGACTGCTCGTAACGAGAAGGAACTACTGCAACGGGTGTACAAGAAATTCAAAATCAAGTCCACACTTAAACGATCAAAGTATAAAGTCGGCGACAGAGTACGAATCAGCAAATTTAAACACGTTTTCGAGAAAGGCTACACACCCAATTGGACAACCGAAATTTTCACCGTAAGTCGAGTGAAGAATACCGATCCGGTGACGTACAATCTCAAGGACTACCAGGATCATCCCATCGAAGGCGGCTTCTACGAGCATGAACTTACCAGCGTCAAGAATCTCGACATATATCTCGTGGAGAAGATACTGAGGAGACGTGGAAATAAGCTATTTGTGAAATGGTTAGGGTCCGATGGTTCGCACAATAGTTGGATCGATAAATCGGATTTTTAAGGTGTTTGAAATAAATCAGAACTAAAATATTTATTACGTCTTGTTATTTATATTTTCTTACAGACTATTTACATTTGTACATATATGCATCTTACATTCTATAACCCCACGGTAGGGTGTCAGTCGTATCGGGAAGAATGACCCTTTTGTCGTCATTCCAGCTCAGTGCTGTTTTTCTCTGTTGTACAGTATGAACTTTATGTTTTTTACTTTGAATTAAATTTTGAGTTTTAACTAAATTCGTGTGGTATGAAAGACATTGCTTATAATCATTAAAAGTAATTGTCTTTAGTGTAGATTCTTTTACCCCCTCAGCTCGCATTTTATCTTTGCCTTCTCCTAACACTCTGAATGAATATAATTTTGCTCGTAATCCTATAAATTCAGTCATAATTTTCCCATTGTTTTCATCCTTCATCAGACCCAATATTTTTTTATTTGCTAGTGGTATGTCGTAAACATTATCTGGGGGATAGTCTGAAGTATCGAATTTAGCTAGATCCCGTTTGATATAATCATATATGTTCGGAACGGTAAAATGATAAAGAAGACTGTCAGTGTCAGTATACATTAATTTAGCTTGGTTATCAAACGTATTCTTTATGTAATTATAATGGAAGTCATAAATATATATTTTGGAAAGATCGAGAATGGAAAATCCTGCATATATCGGCTTATTAAACTTAATTTTAACACGACTTAGTTCGATTATAACCACTGGCGTAGCCAGCATTTTTTTCTGGGGGGGGGGGGGGGGGGGCTAGGAGGGGCTAGTCTGACAAAAAAAACTGGTTTTGTTTACAATCATGTTTTTATTAACATTAATATCAAACTTTGGTAATACGTTAAAAAATAATCAATTAATTTTTCTCCGTTCTTTATTCTAGTTATCAGTCTTTGAACTTTACTTTTAGACGGTACTCAATTAAATAAGTCTTAGTTTTCTATTTTTTTCTGCAAATCGGCTCAACACTTTTTCGGCTGGAATTTTTTGTTTAACAATTTCATTCTCTATATTGAGCAGTGACATATGAGAGAATCGTTCCTGAAGCATTGTGCTTCTAAGCCACGTTTTTATTCGCCTCATGGCAGAAAAACTTCTTTCGCAGCCGGCAGAACTCACTGGGAGTACTATTGCTGCTTGGAAAAGTTTATACAAGTTAGGGCAGTACTCTTTTTTAATATGTTTTCTCAAACTTTCAGCATTGATTTCCTCATTTTTAAATTGAAGCATGTTTTTCATTACCATCGCTTCAGCTTCTAAGGCTGAAGTATCAATTATTAAGATTTTTTTGTAATTATTGATGAAATCCTCTCCGTTCTTCATATCCAATTTTAAAAATGCGTCAACTGCACGAGCTAACGGTAAATTTTCAAATCGGCGTTTTAGATTTACAATGGTATTCTCAACTATTTGGTAGTAAATGTTGATCTTCCAGTAGTCTTTTGGGTGTGTATCGGCCGCCAAATCTAATGTATTGGTTTTGCCCACAGTTGACTCAGTATAAAAGTCCTTTTGTTGACGTTTCCGTTTTGAGACTCTAATAGGTTCTAGTGAAATCTCTTGCTTTTTAGCAAACTGTTCGACATCTGTCCAAATTTTAAACTGATTCCTGCATGCTTCAAAGGTACCTATAGTACTTGCTACGAGAACACTGGCCTGACCAAGAGTTGCATTTTGTGTCTGGAAAAATTTACTTAGTACATTCACTATACCGAGAACTGAGTGAAATGTGTGTAAAGAGACGACAAACTCTGGTTTCGTAATAATCGTTAGCAATCCGAGTGCTTCTACTGTGTGCTTGTCTCGGTTATTCTCGATCTCTTTTTCCAAAGCGAATTTAATTGCCTCATAATTTATCAGTACTGCTTTGCAGTTTTCGTAGCGACAACTCCATCTGGTAGTACTCAGACTCCCCATTTCACGGTTGGTATTAATTCCGAGAGTGCCTTGTATTTTTTTAGGCTGGTATGATGACCAGGTTGTGAGAAGTGGATATACAAAGCTTCAAGGCCGTTGAAAAATGTCTTTGCTAGTGAAACATTTGCACACGAATCAACAACCACGAGATTAAGTTTGTGCGCTAAACAATGAATGTAAATTGCGTGAGGGTGAGTTTCTTTTATAATCGCCTGTAGCCCTCGATTTTGACCAGACATGACGCTGGCGCCATCATAAGACTGTGCAAGAATTGGAACATCACCTAAATGGTGTTTATTCAAAGTGTCCAAAATTAGTGTAGCCAGTCCTTGCGCATCTCTGGAGGTGGAACAATTAATGAAACCTATAAATCTTTCCATAATGTTCAGACCGTTCGGATATCTTATGGTGATTGATAATTGTTCCTCTTTAAAGCATCTGGCCTCATCCACACTCAAAGAAAAAAAGCCACATGCTTTAGCTTCTTTCACAATTTCCTCTAGAGTAAGGTTTGCTATCACGTCAATTATTTCATTCTGTATATCTGGGCTGCAGTAATTGTAGTGTTTTTCAAAGTGGAGTGAAAATTTGTCATCATATTTAGAAAAAAATTGAGCAATTTCCAAGAAGTTACCTCTATTTTTAGAAGACAGATCCTCTCGGTGCCCTCTTAAAGGCAAACCCTGACGAACAAGGGTCAGTACTATATCAATAAGTTTTGTCAAGTATTCTCTGTTTTGAACAATTTCTTCCTCATGCTGTTTCATAAGATGCTGATGAACATCTCCAACTTTAAGAGATTGATGACGGTAGGACACATACATTTGGCTGCATTCAGCGTGAGGCGATGATTCTGAGTGTTTTTTTTAACGCCTCTGCTAGTTTCTTCCAGTTGTTAAAACCACTTTTTACAAATCTTTCATTTTGATCTCGTATATTTCCCTTGTTGAAGTGTCTGCATAAGAAACAGTAGACTTTATCTTCTTCTTTGCTGTATTCCAACCAGCTATTATACGACTCATAATATCTCGACGAAAACGATCTGAATTTTGTTCCAAATTTTGTTTTTGGAAAATCTATAACGGGTTGTGATGGTCCAACTTGAAGAGTGCCTAATTCGTTCGGTTTGTCAACGTTTTTAGAAAAAGTTCTCGTGGAATCAATTACGACGACATCCACTTCTACGGCTGAGTCGGCTGACTGTGACGTTGATGCTGGCGAGCATACAAGGGAGTGTTCTGAATCCTTTGTACTTGGAACCTCTTTTTTTTCGTTCAGACCAGATTCCTGTATTGAATTTATTCACGTTTCGGGTGTAGGAATACTACGTCTTGTCGCATCTACTTCCGTGTTAGCTTCACGTGTCTTTGGAGTATTGGTTTGAAAAAAAGATCTGATATCTTTAAATTTCTTCATGTTTAAATCTAGAAAAAAAGTGTTTGCATGCTATTAAACTGAATCCATAATTGTACACTTGTACTTAGACAATTGTACAATTGAAATTATTTTACATATTATCAATAGGTAATGGTCAAAAGTAGAAAACAAAGTAACGCATGAAGAACTAAATGTAGGTAATATGTAGGCACTAGTGGGCAATGGGCACTAACAATCTTACATGCGTGATGCAATGCAACTTAAAGTTATATTATGATACAAGTGCGGGAAGTCGGTGATTCCTGATGAGTGTAATTCCCTCGCTTCGCTCGGCCGGCAAACGTCACACGAGAAGGAATCACCGACCCGCACGCGTATCATATACTATTTTTTGTAACAATGTACGGAAAGTTCGCAGGATATGCACCAAAAAGACGCACGAAATGGCCGATTCTTGATGAGTTCAGAGTGTGCGGGAATCATAACATTCCCGCACGGAATATAATAAATATTTTGCAACGCTGTACGGAAAGTATACAGTTTGTACACCATAAAACAAGCACAAAATAGTCCATTCATGATGAGTTCAGAGTGTGCGGGAATCGTAATATTCCCGCACACTCTGAACTCATCAAGAATCGGCCATTTCGTGCTTCTTTTTGGTGCATATCCTGCGAACTTTCCGTACATTGTTGCAAAAAATAGTATATGATACGCGTGCGGGTTGGTGATTCCTTCTCGTGTGACCTTTGCCGGCCGAGCGAAGCGAGGGTGGCAAACGTCCACACTCATCAGGAATCACCGACTTCCCGCACTTCTATCATAATGTACTATTTCAATATCAATTTAAAATTCATGTGGTTGTTTAAGTAAAATATGAATATGATATTATAGAATATCTAAGGTCTACACAAAATACTACAACAACAAAAACTTAAAATGTTGACTCACCTGCATAAAACTGTTTCTGTGCTTCAAGATTCAAAAACCAATGGTTAATATCAAATATTAAATTATATTGTTATGTAATAAAAAGTACCACGCACCACGTAGCCAACTCGTCTGATCAGGTTCGCGCGCGTCCGCTGCACGGCAGGGGCTGCGTTCCCATCGCGTCAGATCAGAGTCAGATAATTCTCGCGGCCACCATTTGCCATCTGATGGTATTACGTGCGACAATTGCGGCGTTCGATTCCCGATCGACGCTTTTATTTGTGATTTTTTTATAATTAAAATAAGTTGAATGGTTATTTCTTGCAATGAACTTATGAATAAGTAATACTAGTATTCAATCTATTTTAATTTAGAAAATAAAAATAGAATCGTTGGTCAGGAATTGAACTGAGAACTTGGCCCTTACAGTAAATGAACAGTAAAATGCCTTAACCGGCTTCACGACCGACTGAATTGATTTTTATTTATATGATAATATTATCAGTAATATTAATCGATTATTTTAATTTAATTATCTTGGATCGTTTTTTTCTGGGGGGGGGGGGGGGGCGGGCACCGGACTTTCTGGAGGGGGCCGTGCCCACCCCTGCCCCTTCCTGGCTACGTCAATGATTATAACCATATCTTCATCGAAGACAGTGCAGCTATGGAAATTTGGTTTCGCTATGAGAGCCTTTGCTCCATACCTTTCATCCCATTTCGTAATGAGCCTGACATCTTTTTGTTTTCTAACATTTTCCATTGTCTTGCCAAAAACCGCATTATTCATGAGTTTAAAGAAGTTCTTTTCAAAATCATTATTCGACTTTTTTCTCATTTCAGTGTTTAAATCTATGTACTTTTTGAGCCACGGTGACTGCCTAAATTTTAGAACACGGTGAATTTTCGTTAACTTCATACCCAATGTCAAACACTGTTTCAAATTTCGATAATGAATTATGTATCTTTCTTTTGGGAAGACTGTTGTCATCAATTTTGATTTGTTTGATCCTGGAGGAGTATACTGCTCTGGACATAGTGGTAAATCTCTATGGAGTTCTTGAAGTTCGATTGGATATTCTATATCAACTTCGAGTATATAGCCCGTAAGAGAATCATCGGGAATATTGCAAATATGTAGTTTTTCAAAATTTTCCTCCCACTCGAAGGAGTCGAATGGCAAAAATTGGCTCATAGCTGCACCGTATAAGTTATTTACATCGTAATACATAAGATATGATTCATCTTTGCTTGGATCGAACTCTACGCCCATAAATCTGTTGTTCGCTTTGGCATATCTGTTTGAGCATTGTGCTACGCCACCTCGAATTCCTCTCTCAATGAATAGCAACATCTCTACGTCGGTTAACAACTCAAGTTCAACGCCAGTACACTTAAGCATAGCATCAAAAGCGAGGCCTGGTGCAGTATAATAATGAAGAGGATCTAGATTGTATATAGAGGAGCAATTACGTCTGAAATTTTCAAAGATGTCAGCCAAAAGTAAAACATCCGTTTTCAAATACAAATCAGAATATTCACCCAAAGTTTTTATGTGAAAAGTTTGCCAAACTGTAGATGCATGTATATAATCTGAGTCTGAAATTTCTTCATTATTTAAATCCGAATAAAATTTTTCTTTAGGTGGTAATTACTCATCATCGAGTTTTGTCCAACTGTCCACGTAATCGTAGGGGAAAACACCTTTTCTAGTCAATAAATGGAATTCCTCTACATTATTACAATGTTTACGGGTAATTAATTTTTCATCATCTTTCATATAGGATGCTAATTTTTCAATACTACTCGGCATAAACCTAAATGAATCGATAAATCTGAAATTTACGATTGTATCTTTAACGCTTTTTGTAAAGGATATATATCGTTCTTTGTTTACTGGCAATAAGTTCATTGAACCTTCGAAGGATGTTGCTAAGGCTTTAATCAAGAAATGCGAGTCATAGCCAGATAAGTTATGAAACACAACAGGAATGGTATGCGAGTTCTTATAATTTAAATTACAACTCTGATGCGCAGCACCAGCGATATTTACCCGTAAAATGGCAATGATCGCGATGCTTGATATCTTCAGATGTGAACAATTTTTCACAAATGTGGCAAGTCTGTGTAGAATAAAATTCATTTTTCTGCTAAAAATTCAATGGTTCCATAGATACGTTGCGTTTAAGATAAAATTCTACGAATTGAGCTAACTCTTGTAATTCGTTCATAAACCATTGTATACAATTATTTCCACGATTGGCTTTAAATTTGGAGATGGAGTCGTCAAAGTTACACTGTAGATAGTACGCGATACTGTGTGGAACATGCTTCTGATAGACCGTTGTTTTTGACGATTTAGAAACATTCGTTACTGACTCTAAAATACACTCAATGTCAGCGTATATAACAAACGGTACAGCTTCTTTGTATTTATAATTTTTGAATTTTAGAATTTTATCCTTTTCATTTGGTAATTCCACTCTACATTTATTTATATTTATACAGTCAAGTCTATGTTTTTGAAAAGAAGTTTCTGTTTTGAAGTGACGTAGGCATCTGTCGCACAGTCTGGTACGATGCTCGCGCTTTGAAATTTGAGAACTCAATAAGCGAGACAGATTTCGGATCCAAGCAAAGTGATAAACATTACAATCTGTGAAATCTATTTCATCTCCATTCGAATAAATTTCTGTTTCGAGCATAAGTAGGTGAATCCTTTCTTTATCTGATTTTTCTTTACTTAAATAAATTGGTACTATTTCATTACCACTATCGCTCTCTATTCCATAAACATTTATTGCCAAATCATTCATCTTTTCGAATTTTGGAATATCCTTTAACCCAATGGGAAAATTTAAACCTTCATACCTTAGCACTGAGCTGAAGTGAGGATACGAGCTGATAACGCTTACATTATTTTTAACTGGATGGAGAGCTGCGGTGACGGACCAGAGGAAACAGTACGAATCGTTGTTTCTAACGTTCACAACTGCTTTCTTCCTTTGTACATCCTTTGGTAGTTCGATGAAGGTAGACAGGCCACCGTGTATCGGTATGTATTTATTGATGTTCACTGTCAAGTTTATAATTTCAAGCAATGACCAGCCTGATTCCCTCTCTTGAAAGTCTTCAATTTTTATCAGTATTTTTTCTCGCACATTTGTGTTTAACCAATCACTAATATCGGTAGACGGTAGTATAACTTCGTTCTTGGTGTTGAAGAACTTTAGTTCTTCGACAATCTCACCAGCTTTCATGGTCTCAAATTTGCAGGACAACACGACGTTTACCTTCAAATTTCCCTCTTTTCGAAGTGCGTTTTTTACTCTTGCAGTAAACAATTTTCTTGCATCATCCAGGAAACGAGCCAAGTCCTTGTGTCGCAAGTTTACAATCACTCCAGTCCTCATTTTCCCCTTAAAAGTAGATTCCAAATCATCCCAACGTACTCTGTCACTTCTCCTCTCTCTCACCGTTCCTCCACCTCTTTTTTGAAGTTTTTGTTTAAATTTTTCGTTCAGAGATTTGAGGATCCCGATCGTTGTTAAAATTTTGGTTTTCTCTCCGATCGTAAGAGTAACGTTTCTCAGAATTTTGTTCAGAAGTCTGATATTTTAAATGCCAAATTTTCTCCATTTTTCAATTTCTGCAACCGTAGATCCCTTCTTCAGAAGTTTATACGCTCCTTCCATAATCTCGATCAACTTTTTACACTTTGCAGAATCCATCTCGTTAATAGCAATAATGCACTTGAAGGTTTAACAAACAATGATCGTTGCGCATCATCGAAGGGCCTTTTATACGAAGCTCCCAAGGATTTCCTGGAATTGTTTTGCATCGGTTCGAACGATGAGACACCTACCCGAATTGCGAAATCGAGAACGCATTTTCTAGAATATTCAGTTACTGCAATCAATAAAATTTTGAATTCGACTACATGAACCTGTATGGGTAATTATTCTTCTCATTGAAACCCTGCAAATTTCAAGGAATCGAATCGTCGTCAAGGTCGATACATCTTCCGGAATATTCCTCAGCTCTCCACCGACGACGACGACGAAGTTGCGTCGCGCGCGCTTACGTGTAATTTGACACCTCGGGGGGATGGGGAACTGCATTCTCGACGCACGACTCTACGAGATAACGTTCGGTAAGCTTCTGGAAGGCTTTCCAGGGTAGGGGGCAAGGGGCTGCCTCAAAACGTCGCGCGAGAGAATCGCCGGCTCTGGGAGCGATCCTTCTCGACTTAGCACGGACACGAACCGTCGAAGCTTCCAGAATGTTCTAGAAAGTTCTAGAAGGTTCTCGATCGTGCGTAATTCCTGGAATCGAGCGCAAAATTCCTGGAATGTGACGTAAAATTCCCGGAATCGAGCCAAAATTCTTTTAATCGAGGGGTTCTGATGACGTCACTTCCGAAAATCGTAGAGCTCACGACGGCAACTTAGCACGGACACCCACCTTCGAAGGCTCTGGAGTGTCGGTATTATGTCGGTGCAGGAATCTGTATCCAGAACCGGCCCTGCTATACTACTGGCGTCTTTAGAAACTATTAGACACTGGATTCGTTTAAATAAAAAGATAATGACATATTTTCCTATAAATTACAGACTAGGTGTCCTTAATATTCTATTTTGCTTCTCACACACACATTCACACACTTTATAATTGTCTATCGTTTGATGGTCGTACCGTAGGCGACAAGAAGTGTTTTTGTTTACTTGTTTTCTCTATCAACCTGTTGGGAGGGAGAGAGGTAGCTGGAACCACAATACAGCAGATTGCACAATGCGTCCGAAGACCGTGGTCCAGTTGAAGGTGAGGATGATAATGATTCGGGACCCACAGGTGATCACGATGATCCCCGTTCGCCAAGTCAATTATCTTTGGGGTGGGGATGAGAGTGCTATCACCACACTACAGCAGAGTGCACGATGCGTCCGAAGACTGTGATGCAGCAGAGGTATGGAGATTGAGGATTCAGGACCCACAGATGATGACAATGATCCCCGTCCGCTGAACCAATCACGGTATGAGGGGTTAAGCTAGTGTCACAATACAGCAGAGTGCGCGATGCGTCCGAAGACTGTGACACAGCAGCAAGGAGAGTAGTGAAGATTCGGAACCCACAGATGATCACAATGATCCCCGTTCGCCGAATCGTTCACTTTAAGGACTTGGATAGAAGAAGCTGGGGCCACAATACAGCAGAGTGCACAATGCGTCCGAAGACTGTGGTCCAGTGGGAAATCGGTGTCGTCCAGATTAGAACCCACAGATGGTCACAATAACCTCCGTTCGCTGTATCTTCACTTCGGGAAGGTTTTTGGTGATGTGGATTCTGGAGAGTGCAGGTTTCTCAATAATTGAGCTTTCTATAACTTCTACTGCTCCTTGTCGTCTAGTGGTGTACAGGTATCTAGTTGGTTAGTCTAGAGAGACACGAATGAATCGAATGAATTCCTATCGAGGAAGCCGCTGCTTATATCCTCGATAGGCATACGTTAAAACTAGTGGGGATAACGATATTTATCCACCCGAGGTGTTAACGTCGCTTTTTGGATTCAATATTTTGATTTATGACTATTTGATTTGACTAATTTGATTAGCGGTCTCTTCAAATACCGGCTTACTGGTATTTCTATTGTCTTTGGCGCGTACCGGCTTATAGCGTCTGGGCACTTGCTTGTTTTGATTTCGGCCTGCCTACTGTATTTCGGAATCTAGGAATATTAAAGATAGTAATTTCTAATATTACTTCCTCATGACTGTCGCTGTGACTAGATTCAAGGGACTTGTGCAATATTAGAGAATTAAAGAGTCCTGTATTCCCTTTCCTTTATCGGCGTCGCTGTGAGAGGTCGATAGGATTCTTGAGGAATACTAGAATTTTAGGAGTTCTCTCAGATACTGTTGTGCACATCCACAGTGCGCTATGCACTCTTATGTGGGGCTCTTGACGTATCCATAATTGAGAATGGATGATTGGAATGGAAAAAGAATAGAGGATAGGGGGGGTATAAGGACGGAACGTCACAATACATTATATATTGTATAACCCCACGGAAAGGTATCCGTTGTACCCGAAACAATGATTCCCTTGCTGTTATTCTAGCTCAGTGCTATTTTCTGCTGTCGTATCGTGTGAATTTCATGTTCTCTACTTTGAATTAAATGTTGAGTTTTCACTAAATTTTCATGTTCTGAAAGATATTGCAGGTATTCATCGAAAGTTATCGTCTTTAACCTAGATCCTCTAACTCCCTTCGCACGCCTTTTATCGTTGTTTTCGTAGAAAATTCTGAAATTCTTAAATAATTTTGCTCGCAATCGTATTTACAAATGCAATCATAATTTTCCCGTTGTTTTTGGCCTTCATTAAACCTAATACCTTTTCATTAGCTAGTGGTATGCCGTAAATATTATTTAATGTGTAGTCCGAAGTATCAAATTTGTGCAAGTCGTGTTTAATACATTTGTATATGTCGGGAACTTGAAAGTGGTATAACAAACTATCTGTGTCGGTTTACATTAATTTAGATTGATGAAAGTTTATATGCTTCTTCCATAATCTCAATCAGTTTCCTACACTTCTTGCTATCTATGCTTATTCACTGAACTTTTCGCAATGTGCTCAAACGGTTGGCTGGAAATAATCGTCGTAACTAATCGACGCGTCAATTTATAGGCAAAATTCGTCTCTGTATCTTTCTTGCACTAGTCGCATCTTTCGAAATGCACAAAGGACCGCTTATCTTCTGCGAGTAATTTGATACCTACGATAACAAAAGTTTGGCGCAAAAATTCCTAGGTATCGAACGGGCAGGTGGACTTTAGTCCGTGCTTTCGGAAATGCTCAAAAGGGTTGCTTTTTTTCTGCTATTAGTTTGACACTTCGGCAATATAAAACTAAACGCAGTAGTCTGCGAGATAACGTTCAAGGTTAAAACGGTGAGGGCTGCCATCTGAAATTTGCGTCGGAATTATGGAGGCAAGCTTTCTGCATTCCGGACGACTGAATTCGTGATGCGCAATTCTACGAGATAACTTTCGAGGTCAAATTGGCTGCCGGTCAAAGGCTTGTCGTTCGAAACCTGCATGGGGTCGGAGAAGGGAGGGGAGTCGCCGAAGCTTCTAGAAGATTCTAGAAGCATCCCCGGGGCGAGGGGCAAGAGGCTGCCTCAAAACGTCGTGTGAGATGGCCGCCGGCTCTGGGAGCGATCCTCCGCGATTTAGCACGGACACGAGCCGTTGGAGGTTGTAGAAGCTTCTCGGTTGTGCGCAGTTCCTGAAATCACGTGTAAAATCTCTAGAATCCAACGCAAAAGTCTTAGAACCCATCTGAATATCCTGTAATTTGCGGTTCCTGTGACGTTGCTCACCGGAATCAGAGTGGTTCACGACGTCAATTTAGCTTGGTGCAAACCTTTGAAGGCTCTTGAATGTCGGTAAGTGTCGGTTACAGGGATCTCTACTTAGTACTCCCCAACTTATACTACTTAGAAGGTCACTTATTTTATTGCACACTCTTTCATTCGTACCCTTATAAATATGTAGTCTTTGTTGTTGATTAGCAGGCAACAGGGAGTATATGTCTTTATCTTTTGCTTATGCTAGTTTCTTAGAGAGGGAAAGAGGTAACTGGAATAACAATACAGTGGATTAGATGATGTATTCAGTGATTGTAGTCCAACTGAGAATAAGGATAATAATAGTTCAGAACCACAGGTAATCACTTAGATTCCCGTTTACTGAAATTTCATATTTTTATGAGCGGTTGTGACTCACAAGATAGGTTATCTTGGTTGGTTGATAACGTAGAAACTATAGGGTTGCATCTCAACTCTATACGGAGTATGGGGAGATGAAAATTTTGCCGACCCCTTCATTCAAAGACTGTTTATAGTTATATTTATTACAAGAAAATAAAATAATGTATGAGACTCATTGCGCTAACTGCTCTAGTTTTCAAGATATGCAGTGAGGAAGTCAAAAATCAATAATATGAATTTTTGAATGTTACGTAGGCCACAGTGGCTAATAAGGCCCTCCAATTTCATAATAGAAATTTGAAAGTGTGTTGTTTCAATAAACACAAACTACATTTTTTTGTTTTTAACATGAATAAAAATTTAAATTTATTATATCTCACATCTAAATTTCAGAAAACATAAACGACTATCAATAAAAATGAAATGAGCTTTACAGTCATATATACTCCTTTATACATACATCACATTCATACTACATTTATACAGTTATATAAAATTAAAATAATAAAACGGACGACCGACTTATGATTGTACGCTTGCCTTTTTGAATATAAATTTTGAAGATAAATAAATTTACTTTAAATAATTCTCACGCTTAATTTTGAAGAAACAGAATGATACTTTTCATATTCCTTTGGTTTCGTGTCCTTAGGTTTGATATTTTCTCCTTTAATATGACTGGGAAAAAACCCAAAGTGATGAGATCGATCGGCATCAGGTGATGTACCAATGAATCCGATTATAGTTATATTACTCCGATATCAAGGATTATGATTTGTCCTTATCGCCTATTAAATAATGATTAAAATGAAACAAAATTATTAAACAAAAATTTGTAAGTTGAAATGAAATTAGTGTATATAAGTACCTTTATCAATAGAGAGGTTTACTTAACCCTTTCGCTACGGCAGTCCGTTCCGCGGGAGTAGCGCCACTGAACGGGGCACCGCGCCGCGCAGTGTGCACACTGCGCATCGGTAGTCTTCGATGTTCGCACTAACGTCTTTCAATGGCACTTTGGAATTGTCTTGTATGTATACTTTTTTAAGAGTTATGTAACAACTGGTTCGTCATATTATATAGAAAAACATAAAAATGAGCATATTGTGGGTATTCAGAAATTTACATATTAACAAATTTTACTATTATTATTTAAAAAAATACAGTTAAGGTAGTTAGATATCAAATTATACAATAATTCTTAGTAATATAACTCAGTATGGTAGATTCTAAAGCAAGGTTCCACGCAGAGACCAACATTACAATTTTTACATTCATATCGGGAGTCGCGTCTTTTGTCGTTTGCTGTGCAAACGACGCATTTTCTATTTCGGGTTTTTCTTGATGGTTTATACAGTGAAGGAAAATGCCGTTCTATTAGCCGTAATGGATTGTTATTGCCTCTTTGATGATGATAAGTAGTGTTCATATGATATTTTTGCAGTATTTGTCGGACTAATTCCAAGTGAAATTTGGCTATAGATATCGGTTTTCGCGTATTATGCTTATATAGACAGAATGCATTCCACACGCATATGTCAAGCAAATGGAAAAAATATTTACGGTACCATTTTAGATTTGCGTGTCGAGCTTATAGTGCTAGTCATCATGTCTGCTTTGTCGACAGAACCCATACAATTATTATAATCTATGACGCATACGGGTTTTTGCATAATTTTCATTCCTCCACGCCTAACAACCGTTGCAAACTCTGAAGTATGCATAGTGGATAGCATATATACTTCTTTTTTATCCATCCATTTTACAACTAATAAATTTTTTGTTGAACGGGAAGATGCCTCTCCTTTTCTCAGTGTGTCAGTAATCTTTGGCATTCCTCGTCGCCTTTTTTTTACGGTCCCGCACGCATTTGTATAATTATTATATAATAAATTAAACAAGGATGGACTTGAATACCAATTATCAAGAAAAACTGTATGTCCTTTTCCTAGATAGGGCGCCATTAGTGCTTCTACTACCGCTCCCGATTTTCCGATTTCCTTATTTTGGCTGTTGATCATAGTCGATGACCCGGCATAAACAAGAAGGTCTTGTACAAAACCAGTTCGACAGTCACAAAGAATAAATAATTTTATTCCAAATCTACTTCTTTTAGAAGGTATGTATTGTTTGAATGAAAGCCGCCCTTTATAGAGAAGTAAACTTTCATCGATGCACATATCTTGGTAAGGATAGAATGATTGGCTGAAATTTTTTCGGAGCATATCAATCACATTCCTTATTTTATATAATTTATCATTGGTAGATCTGATATCTTGGCTGAAATGTAGCATCGATAACAATTTAAAATAGCGGTCTCTAGGCATAATCTCTCCAAAAATATCACTACGCAGGAGTTTGTCTACACTCCAGTATTCCCCTAAGGACAGCTTCTTATTGCGTGTCATTAGAAATGACACAGCAAAAAAGCAGTATATTTCGGATAGTGTTGTTGCTTCACCATCTTGCATATTATTGTTATTTTTTTTTACCAATAGTCATTTGTTTCATTTACAATGTATTGCACGAACTCGTCTGAAGCAAAGAGTTCAAAGTAATCAATTATTTTTGCTGATCTGCTAATGTTTGATATAATTCCTGTATTCTCTGGGGTAAATGGATGTAACTTAGGGATGAATGTGTTTGACGTCCACGAATCGCAATAGTCGTTATTGTCTCTCTCATTGTTTTCTACTTCTGAGTCTGAGGTACTACATGTATACCTTCTTTTTTGTGAAGAGTGAAATTATCTTTGTTTTCATTGTCGGAGTCATTTTCGGAATCAGTTAATCCATTCAAAAATAGAATTCTTTTTGAACTCTGTCTTGACATTCTAACAAGGGTGCAAATAAAAATTAAAAAGCAAATTTTACGCAAACCTACAATTAAAATTTTTAGATAAACGTTACTAACCTTGTTTTCTATTACAGTTTTGTGCCTTACAAATACTTCACCATCCAATAGAACAATTTACCAGGATTTAGTTTAGTACGAGTCGTTAGAATCAAAACACATGCTACCGGTACAGTAGATTCTGTTTCACTAACGCAGTCAGCTAGATGGTCTCGCGGCCGCCGACTATAGTCGGCGTCCGTACACACAGTACTTCGCGCGGCCGCCGACTATAGTCGGCGTCCGTAGCGAAAGGGTTAAGCGTGTGTCCTGTCGGCCGTCCAAAAGCGGAAAGGGACGATCGACAGGCTGCTTTACAAAGATTTATTAAATTACGGAGTGGGGATACTACTTAGTTTGCAGTGACATCTATTAGCAAAGCGCAGCAAACAAATATATGTACACGCTTTGCAATTTCAGCGTGGAGTGATATTCCCTGAATTGCTTATGGGTGCATGCGAGAAATTTAATATGTGAAAAGAAAAGAAAATTCGGATTTGTGATATATTGTTACAAATATAGTAATTCGTTTTGATAATTGATTATTGTTTACAGTATTTGCCTGTTTGAGTAAATGAGAAGTTCGGAGCAGGGATTTTAAATAATATTGAATTACAAAACCTGTATGCGAGGTTAAGGCGAGGAGAAATTTTGTGGATCAGGAAATATCTAGCATACGTGCTACTTGATTTCAAAAAGACTAGTCTGTGCAGCTCAATTTTACTCGGGAACTGATCCAGCTTGTTCCCTACGGTATGTAATAACGAATCCGTACCTAAGGCAGATTGCGAATATTACACTATTTACTAGGACCTTAGGAATGCAGTCAAATAAACAACTGGGCAGGTCACACGGGCATACATTGGGTAATGTGCTGAGTCTGCAATTCCAATAAAGCTACTGATTTTGGCTACGTATAATGTTTCAGAAATGATAAACATTTCTACACTTAACAAACAATACTTAATTTTCGCAATAATTATCCTTAATTTGATAGAGTAATCCGACGCGAAAATTCGGATGTGAACTTGAAAATTCCGAAATATTTCGAGTCGAAATCCTCTTTCAGTTTTAATTCAATTATTGTGAACTCAGTGTCAAAATGATTGTTAACTTTGCAAAATGTGCTCTGAACTTTGCTTTGGAGAAGAACCTCTTTCAAAATCTTATTATTTACGATTTTCGTTGGAATTTTACACGCATGGTAAAGCAAAAATGCAGAGTCCCCTTCATAGATTTATTTTATAAGTCTTCGAAAAAATTAAGCATTTGAAACCAGTGTTCTACATTATTACTAATCCTGATGGTATTTTAGTTCAAAAATATCGACGAACATAGAATTGTAAGGTTGTGATGGACCTCACTACTGCTGCTCATTTGTTTGGGCATCAATTGTCTTGGGATCAGTTGAGTCCGCTAGTGTAAATCAAAATTGTTTAAATTTCATATCCATAGCAGTTAGCGCAATGAGCTTCATACAATAGTTTCTTTTGTATAAAAAATACAAGAAAAAATAGTCAAATCAAAAGGCCGGAGAAATCGTAATCTATCCCTATTACGTGTACAGTTGGATTCCATTTCATAAAAGCGATGATTGGTCTTAAATATAAATCAAAAGAGAACAAAGAGACTGATGAGAAACCCTGTCAATTACCAAAAGAGACAGAATGGAAGTTAGTAACAGTAGCTTTTCAGAAAATGAAGGTTCAGGTCACGCAAAATACGTTTCATGCCTCTATGATTCGACGAGCAACACTTTCAACAGCAGTGTCGACATTTGCATCAATTTGTAAATTAATGAAATTAATAGTTCTTGAGATTCGAATATGGGGTGAATCATTTCAAACGTTCGTATATCGTAATATTGTATATAGATACCTATGAATGAAAATAGTAATCTGAAGGTAGTTCTGTAATTCAAATCTCATTCAAGTCCACATGTATCTGACTAATTTTTAGTATATTTTCTTAAAAATGAAGTCTCGTAGAGAAAAAACTTGTTCTGTAATTTCAATTTACTTTTCCATGAGGATCACCTTCTTTTCAGTTGTACAATGTTTTTTGTTTCGTCCTTTATAATATAAATATTCTCGTGCAGATCGAAGAGGGGTGAGTTTGAATTTGAGATTTTCTATGCGTTTCTAGTATAGTGACTCAACCTCATCCAATAATTTTCGCTGAAATTGGACTAAACTCTTTTGTATTAATAGAGATTAAAGGCAGATGGGCTAGAAGTATAAAATACGCGGCTAAGGAATAGTTAATATACTGAAATTGCAGGAAAATTTCCTGTCAGGATGTCGACCGAGCATTTAAGTGAAGAAAAAGAAGATTTGCAACGTTTCGACCCCTTTGAGGGTCTTCCTCAGATAAGGATCTGTATTCATTTAAAATTAATATACTAATTACACAGATTTTGATCAATTGAAAATTAAAATCTGTAAAAAGTTCGATAGAATTTGTAATAGAAGTCTTCGGTTTTTAAAGTTTACTACTAGTAAGCGACCAGATACGATGTTCGTAAACAAAATTATAGATACGCAGTACATGATTAAATATAGTGCAATAAGAAATTTATATGAAAACCCCGAGGTTTGTCATCGAAGGATTCCTAGAAAACTCTGCAAGTGCGGACACAACCACTCGGTAAAACCGCCAAGGCAGAATGAAAAATATAGTCGCAAATCAAACAGAAAACACATTTTCGCTCTTTTTGTACCTCTTTTATGTAAATATTTGTTCTGGAGATATACGTTCGTTTCGTTCCATTTCATACCGTTTCGCAGAATGTATTCCCTCGCTTTCTCTAGTAACCAGCTTTCTAACCAGTTCTTCCCGTTTCTCCCTTTCTTCTTCTATCCTCATCCTCCTTTCTTTGTTAGATCCTTACACATGTATGAAACCCCATTACAGCCCTCCGTCGGCCATCCTTCAACTATCCATCTTCCTTCAACCCACGAGCAATCAATTTCGAAGTCAAATGAAATACTCCGGTAAAATATGAGATTGTTGTCGGCTTTGCCATGTTGTTTTAAAGTGTTTGAAGACCTATTTATTTGGAAATATTCCCATACAAAACAATTTCTCCATTTTTTATTTTCATATAAATGAGTGTATAAAATGGATTTAAACTAGTGTATAAATCATATTCTAAACTGTTATGTAAAATTAGAAAAATGAAGTGAATATTTATGTCCAAAAGGGGAAAAAAGACATACAAATAGCGGGATGTAAGTGTAAATTACAAGAATATTGTACGCAATACAGTAGTACATGAATAGACTGAAATTACGAAAAAAAATGTCACGCACATTAAATAAAGTTTCTAAGTACAGTAATAAACCTGTTACACAGGATAAAATGTAGTATTGCGAATAGCACAAACTGTATTTAACACTTAGAATAAGTGTACCATTTTTGGTCCCATTAGCCACATACGAATGTGGCTATCAAATTGATCCATTTGCTTGCTTTGTTTATTCATTAAGTATAAATGAATCCAATGGCCACAAATGAGACAAAGCTGCTTTCATTAGCAGAAATCAATTTTTAAACAATTTAGTATTACAAAATTTCGTTTAAGATTTTCTTTAGGAAAATTTTAACTAATACTTCCGTAATTATATAGAAGCTGTGTAGATTAATAGTACCAGAAATGAGAGAAAGTTATTGATATATTCACTATAGGAATTGAGGGTTCTGAATCGATTGCCACCAACTTCAATACGATTATTGTATGAAATCAGGGCGTACTGAGATGGCGAGCGAGATGATTTTATTTTAGTTCTGTCGTTGTCGTCATCTTCGCACGTCCATTTACTTTTTCACGCGACGAATGACGCTGGTTGCTTTGCCTTCTTTAGCTATATGTATTCTGGATGGTGTTGGTAATTTACGAATATAGAATACAATCAAATACATTTTGTACGTGAAGCTATTGCTCACACCGAATTTTCAGTTAATATAAGGCTGCTTTCACAATAGTATAGAATTATTAAGTCTTTAGTCCGCACAAGAAGCATAACAAAAATTCATTCATTTTTTTATATATGATATATATAAAATGTGTGCTTGACACATATATATAATATGTCTGCTTGACACAGCTCCTCGTATTTCAGGCAATAGTTTTTAGAGATATTGGATGTCCAGGTGTTCCTCTCGATTGTTTCATGTATCTAGGTGTTTGATGTAGAAGTCCAGGACGTCTATTTGTTCCTCTCCGTAATTTCCGGCATCTAGATGTCGGTCGTAGAAGTCCAGGGTGCTCAGATATTCCTTCCAATAGTTTCCTGTATTTAGGAGTCGGATGCGGAAGTTCAGGGTGTTCAGAAAAGAAGGCAACGAGCGACGCGTTCGCGTTTCGCTCACACCATAGTTTCCTCACTGTTGTTCGTACGGTCTGACGTACGTAAATAATTGGACACATCCTCCTCTCTTAAGTTTACCACACGTCTTCAACAAGCTGGACACAATTAATGATGTTTATATGCATTCAAGATTGAATTTTCTTTTAAAATTTGTATATATCTTTATGCATTTCTAAAAAATGGACTTACAAATTAAATGTATATGCTATTAAACATTTTCGACAACGCAATGTATTTTTCCGATTAGTGACATCACAATGCATTTACATTTTATATCTGTAAATATATAGATTTCAATGCTTAGAGCTTCTATATCCCGTTGAGCAGCATAAACTTGCGTTATCTCCCAAAAAAACACTTACGTGTAAAAAACTACGCTAAGTACAGGACTGCTGTGAATACCTCTAACAAAAAGAATTGAAATCATGTTATTAATGCCAAGTACATAACTCACTACATATCTGCCTATTATATGATCTAGCACTGGCCCATCATTTTAATTGTATTTTCAAATTTCATATAACGTTTTCACTAGTCTTTTACATTACTACTGCTTCTCGTATTTTATTATGTTTTAATGATCATTAAATAATTAATAACACTTTAGGTGATTCGTTATTGAGAACTACTTGGCTTACTTCCTTTGAACGTACTAATAGTATTCTAAAGCCCGTATCCAGAACTCGTTCTAGTGCTAATAGCGCGCTTTTAAATTTGTTCTTAGTAACTTTTGACTACAAGCGACTCTGTTAGTGACTTTAAGAGTGAGTTGTGATTACGGGCTTAAGACTATATGTTTGTTATTAGGCTTTTACCGTGATTATTTTCGAGGAGTTATTGTTAATATGCTCTATATAGAAAGTTGACGCTGGTTTTGAGTGTAAAGACTGGCATCATGAACGCACATTTATATCAAGAATGCACGGATCCGCCAAGTCCTGCACTTGGCGTAGCTTTTTACACCTAAGTGTTTGTGAGGGGAATTATGTTCTATTATTGTAATAACTACTATTATATGTCAATATTTTCTAATAGATAGGTCAATTTCACTATTATATTCACGTAAATTGAAGGGGATGCCGTAGTGCTCGGCAAACTTCTAATTGTCGGTGTTGTCTCACGTGGTGGTAAAGTGTGAAAAGACGTATGACCTATATTGTAGAACTCCGGTGTAGTGTAGAACTCCTTAGTAGTGTTAAATGGCATAGTATGTACGTGGCAACAAAAAAGTTTCCTTTATACTATTCGCCTTGCATATTGGAATCTGCTCTAGCACTAAGCAATCCTTTGTTCAAGAAAACCTTTTGTAATTTCTAAAAGAAGCTTGCAAATTTTGAAGCAGACTGGTACAGCAGTTTAAATCGCGTATAAAGTTTCATGTCAAGTTTACGATCAGTTCAAGATATCTGCCTTTCAACGCGCATAACTCCGTCGAGTTTGATGATATAGACTTTACATCTTTAGAGAATATGCTCGGAATGTTATATTCCGAGAAACCGTCAAAATCCTAAAATCGAATTTTTTTAAAACTATAACTAAGCGTTACTCATTATTGTGGGTCAAGGAGCGAATCGGGTAGAGTAATGATCTAAAAACAAACAATCATTACTAATAAACGCAGCCTAACTAGAGATGCATTGTGAAGCATGAGCATTACTGACTATGGCCGCGCACGTTGGGCTGCTCGTAATGTCACAGATTATTATACAAGCGTTCGCCATGGCGCAAGTCCAAATTTGGGTGAGGATAATTTGCTGGTTAACAGAACCATTTAGTGGTACTCCAAAATCTTTTATTTAGCTTCTTAGAGACAATTGAGAGTGATAAAGTGTATTGTTCAATTCTCTTCATCTGTTCAACTTTCATTAGCAGTTATACAAAATAGCGTGATGAGTATCGGACCGCGAGTAGTGAGGATCATGATGGTAGCCATGACTGTTCTATAAAGTTGTCAATTTTGATATTTACCTCTATTTGATAATTATTCTACCGAGTGATTTAAGAACCTTGCTCCGCAGGAATCGAGATTGCATTTATAGGCTTTGATTGAGTGACGTATACTTATAATTAGTGACAATGCTTTCCGTGCAGAGATCCTTGGATCTCTCCGGAGTTCCCTCGTTTTGACTCCCGTCCGTATAATCCCCCAAAAAACACTTACGTGTAAAAAACTACGCCAAGTACAGGAGTGCTGTGTATTCCTCTAATAAAAAGTATTGATATCAGATTATTGAGGCCAAGTACATAAGTCACTACATATTTTCCTATTATATGATCTAGCACTGGCCCATCATTTTAATTGTATTTTCAAAATTTCTTATAACGTTTTCACTACTCTTTTACATTACTACTGCTGCCCGTAGTTGACTATGATTTGATGGTCATTTAATAATTAATAAAACCATATCCATGGTGATTCCATATCGAGTACTACTTGGCGGGTCCGTGCCAAAAATTCCAAAGTACTTAGTACTTTGAACGTACTAATAGTATTCTAATGCCATATGTTTGTTACTAAGCTTTTATCGTGATTATTATTGACGAGTTATTGTTAATATGGTTTATATAGAAAGTTGACATTGATTTTGAGTTTAATGACTGGCATAATTTTATCAAGAAATGCACGGACCCGCCAAGTAGTACTCGATATGGAATCACCTAAAGTTTTATTAATTATTAAATGACCATCAAATCATAATCAACTACGGGGAGCAGTAGTAATGTAAAAGAGTAGTGAAAACGTTATAAGAAATTTTGAAAATACAATTAAAATGATGGGCCAGTGCTAGATTATATCCCCCAAAAAACACTTACGTGTAAAAAACCACGCCAAGTACAGGTGTGCTGTGTATTCCTCTAATAAAAAGTATTGATATCAGATTATTGAGGCCAAGTACTTAAGTCACTACATGTTTGCCTATTATATGATCTAGCACTGGCCCATCATTTTAATTGTATTTTCGAAATTTCCTATAACGTTTTCACTACTCTTTTACATTACTACTGTTTCTCGTAGTTGATTATGAATTAATGGTTATTTAATAATTAATCAAATTTTAGCTGATTCCTTATCGAGTACTACTTGGCGGGTCCGTGCAATTCTTGATATAAATTTGCATTCATAATGCCAGTCGTTAAACTCAAAACCAATGTCAACTTTCTATATAGAGTTTATTAACGATAACTCGTTAATAATAATCACGGTAAAATCTTAATAATAAACATAATTTTAGGATACTATTAGTACGTTCAAAGTAAGTACTTTGGAATTTCTGGCACGGACCCGCCAAGTAGTACTCGATAAGGAATCAGCTAAAGTTTGATTAATTATTAAATAACCATTAATTCATAATCAACTACGAGAAACAGTAGTAATGTAAAAGAGTAGTGAGAACGTTATAGGAAATTTCGAAAATACAATTAAAATGATGGGCCAGTGCTAGATCATATAATAGGCAAACATGTAGTGACTTAGGTACTTGGCCTCAATAATCTGATATCAATACTTTTTATTAGAGGAATACACAGCACACCTATACTTGGCGTGGTTTTTTACACGTAAGTGTTTTTTGGGGGATATCACAAGTTTTTGTTGTCCAACGGGAAATAGAAGTATTAACCACTGAAATCTATATTGTCACAGATATAAAATGTAAATGCATTATGATGTTGCTAATCAGAAAAATATATAGCGGTGTCGAAAATGTTTAATGGCATATAAATTTAATGTGTAAGTCCCTTTTTCTAGGAATGCATAAAGACATATACAAATTTTTAAAGAAAATGTAATCTTCAATGCATATAAGCGTCGTTAATGGTGTCCAGCTTGTTCAAGCCGTGTGGTAAACGTAAGAGAGGAGAGTGTGCTGGATTATTTACGTATCAGGCCGTGCGAACATCAGAGAGGATACTATAATTTGAGTGAAGCGTCAAAGTTTGTTGCACACTTTTCTTGACTTCTACGTCCGACACCTAGATACAAGAAACTACGGAGCGGAACACCTGGACACCCTGAACTTCCACATCCGACACCTAGATACAGAAAACTACGGAGCGGAACACCTGAACACCTTGAACTTCCACGTCTGACACCTAGATGCAGGAAACTACGGAGCGGAACACCTGGACACCCTGGACTTCCACTTCCAACACCTGGACACAGGAAACTACGGAGCGGATTACCTGGACACCCTGGACTTCCACATCCGACACCTAGATGCAGGAAACTACGGAGCGGAATACCTGGACACCCTGGACTTCCACGTCCGCCATTTAGTTGCAGGAAACTACGGAGCGGAACACCTGGACATCCTATATCTCTAAAAGCTGTGATGAAAAATACGAGAAACTATATCGAAGCACACACATACGTACACCCATACACGCGCGCTCCACATGATTGCTATTAAAAACTTAATAATTCTATACTGTTGTGAAAGCACCCATATCTTAACTGGAAATTCGGTATGAACGGTAGCTTCACGTATAAAGTGTATTTGATTGTGTTGTGTATTCGTAAATTACTAACACCATCCAGAGTACAAATAGGTAAAGAAGGCACAGCAGTCAGTGTCATCTGTCGTGTAAAAAATGCGATGGACGTGCGAAGACGACGACGACGATGGAACTGAAATAAAATCATCTCGCTCGCCATCTCAATACGCCCTGATCTCGTATACTAATCGTATTGAACGTGGTGGCAATCAATTCAGGACCCTCAATTCCTATAGTGAATGTATCAATAACTTTTTCTCATGTATAGCGGTTAATAAGATATTTCGTTCCAAGCACAGGTATATAAGAGTTGACTCAAGTAAAGAGTCTCGGCGAGCTGTGCCCTGTACAGCCGGTTGCCTGTACTTGGCGCGAGACTCGACCGAGTCTCTTGATGCGCTCACATATAGAAAAAGCAGTTCGACACTCCATTAGTACGCTTCATCACTTAACAACCGTTCGCAATACGTTTTTCTGTATTCTACGCGATTCAGAATTTTTAGGATTATTATTCTGATTTATTGGTTTGAATTGATCATCTGCGAGGTCACGATGTTCAAACGCTGTGCCGATGACCGGTGGCGCAGTCTGCGGTCTTTAATTTGTTTTAATTTCATTTTAGAGAATATTATGCTTGCAAGAGATGAGTTATAACTACATGGACGCTGTGCCATGAGCTAATCAGTCCTACAGAAAAGATGTAATGGAAGTTTGTGATTTGTGACTTGCATCGGGCAGGCTGCAGATGTTAGAAGATAGAGCATAATACAGCTAGGAAAGTGCTGTGATTCCCGCTGATTTATTTTGTTTAATGAGGCGATAAGCAAGGCTACCACAGCTAAAAGATCGTAATTATCTCCGCTGTAGTATTGTCTGGATTAGATGAATAGGACCCTGCCTTTTATTGCAATAATATGGACAGATCCTTTTTATCAGGATTCATACGTTGAAAAAAAATCTTCAGGCCTTGAATTTTGGAATCTTTAATTTATTGTTGTTGTACTTACTTCTATTTCTACTCCCTTTAACGCTCAAGCAAATACGAGACAGTTTGAAAATTCCAACTCCGGGGAATTACGGACTTTTTGTTAAAATATTAGTGGTACCCGTAAGTAATTACGCTTTTTAAAATGTTCAATAATTTGAAAAAATGATACTACATATGGTTACACTAATATATTAAGATATAATGCAAAAGTTTTACTTGACGGTGACGAGAAGGAGCGCCAAATAAATTATTTAATAAAATAAAAAGGATAAGCTGTAGTAGGTGGCCAGTGAGCGTGCGGATGGCAGCGCATCAGCGGCGTCCTTTTTGGTTTGTTAAACAATTTATTTCACGTTATTGCAACTATAACACAGTAATTTTCTATAGGTTTCTTTAGTAATTTTTTTCGTGGAATCGAATGGCGTGTCTGTTTCTTAAGAAAAAGCTTTGTTTTTATTTTCTTTCTCCTCTCCCCTTTCTCTGAACGCCAACATAAATTTTCACATCATATATTATCATACTTGAACAACCCGTGAAGAAAATTATTAGAAATTCCCTAAAATAACTTAGGGCCCTACCAGACTTTAATGTTGATATCATAATATGGATTTCCATATCATTGCCTATTAGGGACCTTATAAGGAAATTCTTGGGTTGCATGGCGAGATTTAATAGGGTTATACTAAGGCAATTAATTCAGGGCCTGGTTAGGCTTAATCATGGTAACAAGTACGCAAATCAGTACTGATTTTGCCAGATAAGGGCTTCATAAGGCCTTAAGAGGTTAGTTACTTAAGGATCCAGTCAGGCTTGACCATGTTATCAAGTACACAATTTAATGCACTAAGTTTCGCATCCAAAACAAGTCACTTTTTATATTTTGGTTTGCCATAATTGATCCGCCATTTTGAATTTCTAAACTTCAACTTCAGATTCGAAATCAGTCACCACAAAAACCTCCGAGTATCGAGTTTCATTAAAATCAAGTAACTTTTTGCATTTTGATTTGCCATGTTGGGTCCGCCATTTTGAAATTTTTTCTTCGAGTTCAAATTCGCGTTCCTCAACCTCAAAAACCTCCGAGTACCGAGTTTCAATCAAATCCACCTGATATCTCGGTAACTGTTATCATAGATGCAATTATTTTTGAATTTAAATATAAAAAATTCAAATAGTCGGTTTGGTCTAATGGTTAGTGTACTCATGGTTAGGTAATTAAGTAAAATTTAGGTAGGTTGCACGCAGGTCTTTGGTTCGATCCCCCAAATGTTACGCCTCGGAGAGCATATTACGAAATTATTTTTTTTTATTAAAATAATATTACTATTTTTACTACGTAACTATCCCTTGCGAAAATTACGTCCTGGAATTAATAATTAACTTTCATATTGGTTATATTAATCACCTGAATTGTAGTAGAATCCTGTATAGGCCCCCAACATTTAACCTTGTAAGGTCCTAAAGAAAAAAAGCGTGACCGTCTTTTAAGGGACTCTATGAGGTTTCCACATGAGCCCCCTAAGAGAATTAGGGAATATTAATCGAGGTCTTGAAAAAAACCTGATAAGTTTTCTTCACGGGAAAAGGGGCACATTTAAAAATAATTTTTCAAAATAAATAATTGTGCTTTATATTTTTCGAATAACTGATTACGATACTGGTACTACATTGAGTTTTGGTAGCTGTCAATTATCAATTTAGCTGTCAAATTAATTCGATGTAGTACTCGCAGGATTTTTTTGACGTAACAATACAATCGATTTTTTTAAACATTGATTTTCAGAATGAATTTATTTATAACTTATTGATAGTATGCAAATTGTTCAAAATAACATGAGAATTAATTAATAAAGTCGCATATGAGTCAGAAATAAATTAATTTTCTCAGAACTCAGCAAATGGCTATAAATTAATACGAAAATAAAACGAAAAAAAAGGATGGGACATCTCTCACTGCCTCTCAAACGGTTAATGGGTTAATTCCCGGCTACCTATGTAGTGTGGTATATCTTCTATCTTGGTTACCTTTCGTTCCTCGGCCCAAAATCGTCCTGACGAACAGCTTTGTTGCTGTGACAGAATTGTATGCTATCTAAGTTCTATCTTGTTTCATTAGGGGTATCTTTACGTATGCAAGTTTCCTCAATCCTGGCGCCGGTGAAAATACGCGCAGTTTGTTAATTTATATTATAATATTATTATTTTTTTTACTATATGCACGTTATTTGATGAGTGAGCAATCTCTTGCAGATGAAACATCCACTTGCCGCTACCTAAAATCCTCTGGATCATTCCATAAGCAGCTACTTGAGAACCTTGAGATTTTCGTCTGTCCGGTTATCTACGGGCCTCTAGATCCTCACGTTGTGCAGCTACCTGAAGTACATTAGACTTTTTCCGCATATGGCTATTTAGAATCCTGTTATTCACGTGATACAGTAGATTCCCCGAAGTCCACAGGTGTTCAGAAAAGTAATCACCTTGCTGGTAGTTGGTTCAAGATATCTTACTCATCCCCGAGGTGGTACCCATGCGGATCAATAACCGTCAAACGACCTAACTGGTGGGGGTTGCTATCGTTGGTGGGATAGGTCCCGCCTCAGGCACGCGAGCGGCACGCGACCACTCTTGAACTCCAAGCTTAAAAGTGATTATTTCTGGCTTAACCATTCTTAACAATACCTCTTTCTCTGTACATTACTAGACAATCTAATAACACGTTAAGTTTTTTTATATCATCGAAAAACTTTTCAAATTTAAACTTGACATACATATATTAAACCGTAAAGAAAGTTATCAGGGATGCCCTCAAATAACATAGGGACCTACCAGGCTTCAATGTGGATACCATAATACGGATTTCCATATCACTGCCAATTAGGGACTTAATAAGGATATTCTAGGATTGTATGGCAAAATTTAATGGGGCCATACTAGGTCAGTTAATTCAGGGCTTGGTTAAGCTTATTCATGGTAATAAGTACGCAAATCAGTACTGATTTTGGTAGATAAGGGCCTCATAAGGCAATTCTAGATTTCTATAACGAAACGTAATAAGGCCTTAAGAGGTTAATTACTTAAGGGCCCAGTCAGGCTTGACCATGGTATCAAGTACACATATTATTATATCAAGTTCCGCATCCAAAACAAGTAATTTTTTACATTTTGGTCTGCCATATTGGATCCGCCATTTTGAATTTGTTTACTCTGAGTTCAAATTTCCAATCCTCAACCTCAAAAACCTCCGAGTACGGAGTTTCAATCAAATCCGCCTGATATCTCGGTACCTGTTGTCCCAGATGGAACTATTGTGGAATTTAAGTATAAGAAATTCACATAGTCGGTTTGGTCTAGTGCGGTTAGCGTCCTCGTCTTTAGGCAGTTAGATAATTAAGTAATTAGGTAGGTCGCGCATGTCTGAGGTTCGAATCCCGCAAAGATTATGTCTTAGAGAGCATATTACGAAAATGTGCGATTTCTTTTTTTTTGCAATATTACTAAAATAATATTGTTAATATTAGTACACAACCACCCCTTTGCGAAAATTATGTCCTGGAATCAATAATTAACTTTCATATGGGTTATATTAGCCAATTGAATAGCAGTGGAATCCTGTACAGGTCCCCAACATTTAATCTTGTAAGGACCTAAAGAAAAAAGCGTGACCGTCCTTTAAGAAACGCTATGAGGCTTCCACATGAGACCCCTAAGAGAATTAGGGAATATTAATCTAGGCCTTGGAAAAACCCTGATCAGTTTTCTTCACGGGACATTAAAGAAAAGAGACATAAGTATTAAAAATCTGGTATGAGAGTACTGAATTAGTTCACGATAACAGTGTTTCAGAATATTATATACTGTAACAGCTGTTCCCGGATTCTCTCAGATTGAGTCACGATAACTAGACTCGGAAACAGAGAGTACCTTCGCTCGATCGGTCCAGTATCTTCGAATTCGTAGCGACACACAAACCTGAGAGATATGCCGATGGGCGCCAGACATCCAGTGATGCCACGAAGAAACCGTAATGAAATGTACCAAGATAGCGATAAGGATCGAAAATCCAACGATACTCGGACCGATGCGACGCGGAAGTCTGACTAGCTGAGCCCCGATAGGTATTGGAGAGGGGCGGGGTAATTAGAAAGTAAGATCCGTAAGCTAGGATTACGTAACCAAAAAATTAACAATTTATTGCACCTGGCAACCAAAATATAACAAACAATCAAAACCCGACAGAGGTACGAAAGGGCTACCAGAGGTAGTCGCGGTAATGTTTAGTAATTACAGATTTAGGATAGGGCCGTAAGGCAGCCAATAGAACTCACAGGTAGCGAGAAGATATGAGGTAACGCACGCACGAATTACGGCCGATCTGCCGAATACAACATTACACTTCTCCAATTCCCTTTCGCATTCCAGGTAACACAAACAATTCAGATAATGGAAGCGATACAATAAAAGCAATAATTTAAATAGACGAAGTCAATAAGTCGTCAAGAGGTAAAATCACGATAACGTAAGATACAGAGAAGAACACGGAATATCATAATAATAAATTCGATTCGAGACCACGTGGTCGACACTCGGATTGACTCCTATTACTAAGGGAGCTAATGCTATTCCAGGTAGCGTGTAAAGACTCGCCGACTGACTCCTATTCTCGCGAATTTCGGAAGTCCCAAGGACTCACGTAGTCGCGGCGGGATTTATGCTGTCCCATGTAGCCGTTCTTAGTATTATCCGTACGAGGAAATCTTCCACGCGCGATCCGATCAACCATGGAAACAAACGGTACGTTACCACTCACGAAAATATCCGGACAAGTGTACTCACGCAAATTAATAAAACGTGTTGTGAGCCCAAATACTGGATTCACAGATTTTACTGTCGAAAAGGGTTTTTAGGAGTCAGGTAATTTGGGATTCGTTGCCCGAGTAAAAAGTTGGAACTTAACTCTCGATAACAAGTAAAAGATTTATTTGAAACAAAATAAGTTACGTTAGAGTACACTATTAGAAATAAACCGTAAACGTGGTGAGTACGAAATCACGAGGCTGGAGGTTAGTACTTCGACTAAGTTACCGTAGTAACACTTCATTCGTAGCTCTCTTACTTCGTCTGACGTGCCGACAGGCCGTCCGCTTTTTATATCTTAATTATGGAATTTTTAGAGATACAATAACCAAAGGATTGTTTCTATATTTCGCCATGGTGTCGGTGATGTGTCTCCTTTTTTTCCATAATATTAGTGACTGGTATGTGCCGCGTCGCAGCGTGGCCATTCCGTCGCTTCTGACGTAGACGCGTTTCCAAATCTATATTATGGTTTACACAAACGTAACATAAAGTAAAATGAACGGACGACACAAAACAGGCTCTTACACACGCGATCCGATCAATCAAATAACAAGGTACGTTACACTCACGGAAATATCCGGACAAGTGTACTCACGCAAATTAACCAAAACGTAAAATAGAATAACATGAACGGACGAAACAAAACAGGTTTTTCGCCGTGGCCGTAATCGGGGAAACCACCACTAGTATGAATCAACACATCACTCGCGAACTAGCATATTTAAATTAATACTCCGGCGACGAAGCTCTTCGATGTACGCTTGCCTAGGTCCTTAGGCCCTTAGCCAATCTCTCGCTACTAGGTAGCGTATAACAATATTACTTACGTGGATAGCGTGAAGAGTTTCGTACCCGGTTACAAGAAATACTGCTTACCAAATAGTAGAAAGAAAAGTAATCCACACAAAGGAAACTTTCGCTAGTGCAGTTCCGGAGGGATGACTAAAACGTCCACCTGGCAGGAAGGTCCACGACGAAAGAGAACGATTACGATTCTTTTCGCGACACCCGGGGTACTACTCTCCCACCCGACCCTCAATTTTGCCGATTATAATTGGTTAATTATTCACCGCGATTACTTTCGCCAATTCTAGATGCGTATTGATAATATATCGCCAGGATCTAGGATCCTTAACCCTATCAGGTAGCGTCACCCGTTCGAGTGGTTACGTACGCATCCTTCGCGTAGCCTTCTGGATAATAGTAGCTCGCTAGCGCTCCAACGTAGGGCGGTACTGGCGTCTTCCGCGCTGTCATGCCGCTGTCTGCATGTTGTTGTCGCGAAGATTAGAGAGTGTGTTCATCGTGTAGTGCCTTTGAAGTTCTGCTGAGATGCTCCGAAATGGTGTTGCGTCCCTTCGAGCCTCCGTACTTGACCGGAGGTTGCCGATGTAGGTAACCAAGTTGACTAGCGGCTACAGGTAGCGTATGAATCCTGACTGCAGGTAATTGGTCTTTTCCTATGCTCCGTATTTCGGATTTTGATGACTCTCCGAGTGACAGCTTCCCGTGCCTTGCAAGTTGCTGACCGGGTCCTCGCTCCACGTCCCTGGGGAACGCCTTATCGCGCTCACAGGGCACAAGGATCCCCTGGGACCAGAGACGAGGTGGCCCTTCATCCGGGTATTTCGAGTATTCCTCCTGAGCGCAGTGGATTCACGTGTGGTTACGCTGGACTCGCATCCCGATGCGAGGAAGCAGGAGTTTCGTGGCGTGCGAATAGGTAAGACGGTAACCCCTTCACAGGAAATTCTGATGTTGGCGGCGTCTGCGATGTTGGTGGTCTGCGTTGAGCCGTTTGAATTTGGCGGGCTCCAGCCATGGTGATCGGGTCGAGCAGTCGGTATAGCTGTCTCGCCGGGGTCGGTAATGTCGTCCCACGTAGGTATCCAGCTCCACAGTTCTCCGTATTAGTGAGTGTAGGCTCGTTCATAGGTATATGTAGATTAAAATTAGATATAATTAATTTGCAGATCTTATATTTTCTAGGTGGTTCTCCGACCCTCGCCAGTAGACGCTTATGTAATAGCGGGCTATAAATCCATCCCGCACTTCAACTTCCTTCGACAACATCCTTGTGACGTGCATTTCCGAAAATGCAACGTCATAATACATATATCAATGAATAATACTCATTTTTACCTCACCTTATTTTTTGTGCATGATAGTTTAAGAATTATGAGATATTCTGGTGAAAAATTGGTAAACTTTATGCTCTTGTCATTGTATGTTGTGACGTGATTTTCGACTCCCGATCACTGTGCCCAGCTGTCGCCCGATGCTCTAGGGAAGCGGCCGTGGAGAGTCTCCGATTTGTTACGTACCGATTGGCTAAGAAATGCTCTGGATTTAGTTTAAAAGAACAACTCAAGGGACAGGATAAGAGTTATCGACTACAGGGATCACGACCAATCGGAATGATTAGTTCTTGAATTTCATTATTCTTAAAGCAGTCTGTCTTGGAACACTGATCGCGGTGCCTTCAGTTGGCTCACACTCTCGTGCTATCTGCTTATAGTTTTTCTAGCTGCGTTTTTTACACGATATAGAAAAGTCCTCGCTTGTGTAGTTCTCGCGTCGTTCTCGCGATATCCAGAAAATCCTATCAAGTTTCTGCGTGTGTTTCGGGAGTGCAGTGCTGTGCTATGGTCTAGTGCCGACCTCAGTGCCCTCTGGATACAGTTCTCGGCCTTCACGGATTAGTTGAACCAGCTCCAGTGAGTGTCCCAATTTATTCATTGGTGCAGGGATTTCGGTTTTATAGCTGCAGTTCGGTCAGTTACGTTCTCGATTAAATGCTCTCTGTTTCCAGCACTATTTACCTGATGCTTCCTCCGGCCCTCTGTATCTCAACCTAACAGCCTGTGTAGCCATGCATTTCCGTAACCGTTTGTTCCCGTTCGTGCATCCAGTTGCGTTTGCTCATTTTACGCGACCCCAAAGATCAGGACCTGTGGATGCGTTTCTCGAGTTTACGCCTCCCCTAAAATCGACAAGATTCGGTACGCTACCATCTCTTTCGATAGGTTCCGTCAAACCTTTCGTTTCACCGCAGATGAGACTGTTCCATTTCAACTATAAGATCATATCGGCTCGTCAGTTCCCGGTGAAAAAAGAACTAGCTGGCGTCTGCCTGGCATACGGATGCATGGACGAAGGTTAAACAGTCGGAGGTGACGTAGGTTAGTTTTCGGATTTTCGTTATCGGTGTCTGCATTCATAATGTTTTGTTTTTATTGTTTACGTAATTATTTATATTTTGTTCTTTGTTATTTTTATAATGGTACGAGTACATACAATCATTCATGGTGTATTAATCTTTTATCATAATAAAAGCGTGGTAATTTGAGTTTCAGTCGATTTTGATACAATGTTTCTTTTATGTAATTGTATAGTAAATTATGCTGTTTAATAACATTATATAACACCATGGTCTAAAAATTGTGTTATGACTCAATTATTATTTTGTGATGGTAATGAAAATTGTCTTCAATAGAATATTGTATTTCCCATTTATTTATAAAAAATTAGAAACTGGAACAACACCAAGGAAGATTGGGTCAATGCCGACAATTATCATATTACTGGCATCTCTATTTGCGTCGTAGTATCTAGCGACAGCGTTGACATTACGTTGTTCGTCATAATGTCCCACCATTTACCGATAGTATTGGCGTTGCGTTGCAGAAAAAAATGTTCTGTAAATATTGTAGCAGTATGAGTGATTTATGTGCTGTTATCAGTTATTCTATGGATAGTATTATATTTACAATTAAAACAAAATTTAAAAAGCGAGCAGATGTTTAACTTATGCTTATTATATGTATGTGCATCTATATGTATGCTGCCGTCAGTCTTATTGTTTATAGCGTATCTATAGTGTTTTAAGGTATTACTACGGTAAACTCAAAACCGTGTAATCGAGCTGAAATTTGTTTTACGTCTAATTTGTATAGCAGTACATCTCTCTACAAATTTTTAACACGATTCACTCATCAGTTTCCGAGTATTTCCGAGTTAAAGTCAGGACTCGTAACACGTATTCCCTATACCTGGCCAATAAAACGCGCATGGTTTTTTTTATTGCATTTGACTCGTCCGTGTAATTCCGATGAAAAACTAATATGTGGCAAAGGAAAAAATTAGGAATTTTTTAGATTTTTAGTCAGAACTTTTTACTCATAGGATTTATTGATAGACATGAAAGAAGTCGATATTTATTACGAAATATCTCGTACGACGGCTAGACAAAAGAGCGTTACGGCAACATTGCGTTTGAGACTGTATTCGGTGTATATACGTATATACACTACTACATCCAATGTACATTAGTGTGCGCCTATCGATGCAGGGATGGGCGTGTGTGAGTGAACTGTACCAGTTCAAAAGTTGACGCTGGATTGTTCAAATCTTACATTAAAACTTTTGTTTTTTTTGGTCCGTAGTAATACCTTAAGACTATTATCATTAGCGTAAGACCCCTTCCCTTTACCCTTCCCTCGCCGTTCCGTATTCCCTGGCATCCAGGACCATCTACGAGGACTAGCGTACCATAAAGAAGGATCGAAAGAGTGGCTACGTTGCTTAGGCAGCGGAATGCAGGGAAGGCATGGGCAGAACAACTGATCGAGACCGCGTGGAGAATGAAGCCCGACAATCAGCCAATCCGACCACGCGTCAGTTCAGCCCCGGTGCAGTCCCGTCACACGGGTAGCCACGAGGCCCATGTGACAGCGGTGGCGCTTTCTTCATCCAACTCCGTGGTCGGGCCCGGGTGGAAATTTTGACAGGACATGGAGGCCGCCATGTTGCCTGGCGCGGAAGCTATAAACCATCCCGCCGGCGAAGACCGGATAGGCCCGCCAGGACCGTGCCCAGCCGAGGTACCAGAGCCCTGCCGTGACCGAAGTGTAGACCAATGCCAAAGCGTGTAGCCCTTTCAGCTCAGCGGTACAGCTAATCCCCGTGGCCTTGGAGACCCGCCAACAGAAAGGAAGACCGGAAATTCGCAAGACCTTTTCACTTTGAGCCAGGGTTTCGAGAGCGAGAGTTGCGAATTTAGTGTGCGAGTTTGATTGTGAGAATGCGCATTTCGGATTATTATATCGAGTATTGCGGATGGTCGAGTCAGTACTTTTTGTGCAATTCAGTTGTTTTTGCCATCTCTTCCCTACTCCCTGTTCTTTCGCACATTTCTTATATTTTGGGAATCCCTTCTGGATTATTGCGAGCCGTTCGCACGTGAACCGCCAATTCGAATTTACCGTTTTTGAGTTTAAATCGACCTTCTGCCCAAAAGCTCGGGGCTGAGTGGTATATTGCGTGCATTGTAGTCTGTAGTATTTTGCGCCCTTTTTTAGCTACCCTCCGTATCCTTTTTTCTCCTCTCTTGCCCCCTTATCCACTAGTACATTCCTCCTCCCGCCCCGATTCTTCTTTCCCACCATCATTTAAAGTCCCGTTGTGATATTGCGAGCTCCTGAGCGAGCTGTCCCTTATTATTGTTTCGAATACCCATTTTGAAATCCTGTTTTCTTTCTATAGCAATCTTCTTCCTTTTATTATATTTCATTTCTATTCTTTTCTGTTTATTTTATTAATTATGTTCTTTTGCTTTCTTCCACATGTTTTTTTTCTTTTCGCGTACCCTCCCTTATTGCGATAGATGTTCTTGCATTGTTGACTCTTTGTGAATATAACCCAGAATACGTCACAATATGTAACCTATCTATATACTCTTTATTTCATAGATACTGAAATATAAGGTGTATCGTGATTGTATCGTCAGAACTAATTTTGAGGGATCACGTAGTACAGATAGTTCCATTGGCTGGCACTTTACACGTATCTGCTTCCTGAATCCATGAACTACTTAGCGGGTCTGTGCCAGATATTCCAAAGTACTTACTTTGAACGTACTAATAGTATTGTAATACTAACTATATTTTTGTTATTAAGCTTTTACCGTGATTATTTTTGATAAGCTATTGTTAATATGCTCTATATAGAAAGTTGACACTGGATTTGAGTTTGATGACTGACATAATAAACGCAAATGTATATCAAGAAATGCACGGACCTGCCAAGTAGTACTTGATAAGGAATCAGCAAAAGTTTTATAAATTATTAAATGACCATTCAATCAGAATCAACTACGGGCAGCAGTAGTAATGTAAAAGGGCAGCGGAAACGTATAGGAAATTTAAAAAATACAATTAAAATGATGGGACAGTGCTAGATCATATAATAGGCAAATATGTAGTGACTTACGTACTTAGCCTCGATATTATGATTTCAATACTTTTTATTAGAGGAATTCACAGCACTCCTGTACTTGGCGTAGTTTTTTACACGTAAGTGTTTTTGGGTATATCACAAGTTTTTGTCGCTCAACGGGATAACGAAACTGTAAAAACTCAAATCTACATTGTTACAGATATAAAATGTAAATGCATTGTGATGTCGCTAATCAGAAAAATATATTCCGTTGTCGAAAATGTTTAATGGCATATAAATAAAAATATAAGTGTTTTTTTGGGAGCCCATATAAGTCTATTGTTTTAGAAATACATAAAAATATATATAAATTTTAAAAGAAAATGTAATCTTAAATGCGGATGAGCGTCATTCATAGTGTCCAGCTTGTTGATGCCTCGTGGTAAAGGTAAGAGAGGAAAGTGCGCAGGATTATTTGCGTACCTCAGGCCGTGTGAGCAACAGAGAGGATACAGAGTATCATACTTTTCACAGAGCATTAGTGCGAACGAGTCGGTAATATGACGCTAGTGTTGCTCTCGCAAGGTTTGGCATTTCGTTCGCACTCTAGCGCTCTGCCCGTTGCACTCACAAGCTGAGGTACGTAAACAGTCACCGCTCACTCTTCTCTCTTACTTCACCGCACTGTGTTTACAAGCAGGAGACGGTTAATGACGTTTAGTTACATGACTTACCTCGTCGCCTTGGCTGTACTTGGCACAAGAGTCAACCGCGCGTATCTTAATCAGCGCCATCTGTTATGTAGAAAAATAAATAGACGTGCAAAGACGACGATGGAACTGAAATAAAATCATCTCGCTCGTCATCTTAATACGCTCTGATCTCGTATATTATATCGGCTGCCTCAAAACGTCATACGAGAGGGGCACCGCCTCTGAAAACGATCCTCCGCGATTTAGGACGACACGAACCATCGACGCTTCTAGAAGCATCCGATCAGTTCTTGAAATCTGGTGTAAAATTCCTAGAATCCAACGTAAACTTCCTAGAATTGATCAACAATTTTCGGAATCGACGGTCTCCATGAGGTCACTTCTTGAAACAAGGGGGGAAGGCGGGGGGTATACGGTGACGATTTAGCACGGACACGAACCCTAGAAGGCTCTCAAATGTCGGTTACATGAATCCTGGTTCAGAAACTGTCCACTTACATTACTTATGGTCTTCAAAAAGAACTGAAGATTACTTTCTAGCAGTAAGAACACAGAGGAAGATATAGCCTTGAAAGTTGATGTGTTAAAGCGATAGAATGCGAGTCAAAAACTTGAGGAGTATTGGACACAGGAGTACAATCCGCGGATCTAAAAAAAAGAGTGTACAGCCGTAGAGCTAATTTCGCTCTGTGCCGAACCCAAGAATAACAAATGAGGAGATGGCGAGGAACTATTTCCGAAGACTTAACTCAGAATTCAACGACGTTAAGGTCCTCCGAGTACAAATTTGTGCAAGAAACGAGTGAGATTTTGATATACCAGCACACCATATTTAATCCAGCATTTTTAATTTAGCAATTTTAGCCACAGATTTTGAGTCAGTAACATCCAAAATCTCATCATACCTTTTAATCTTTTACATCGCTAAACTGGTTGCAGCTAGGCCGATGTTATAGGGTTTAGTGATAGCGTGTACGTATCAGGGGGGGGGGGGGTTTCATCATTAAAATTGAGCTATTGCAGATATATGAAGTATGTGTCGACTATTTTTGACTGATCTGAAAGTGTGCCAGGTTGTAACAAAATCGGGCAGTGGTCGTAGGGTAGGTTCTATAGTCAATGAGTATGATTTAACGTTAATTTCATGGTTTGTTGCTGATGGCAGCATCTGCACAGAATTAACTCCTAGTTCACGGTTCTTCCGAGTAGTAATTAGTTCTGCGCCTCAGTCTAAATTATTTGTTTTATTGAACGCACGCGCTATGATATTATATTCGTCTGAATATAAATCATGCTAAAGTTCCTAACGAAATAGTTGGGGGCTCTGGTTGCTGTACAATACTCTCGAAAGTGGTCTGTGAATAAAACAAAATGGTTTGCCTCGTGCTGTTATTTGGTTCGCACGCAGCCACCGACGTGAATCGTCAGAGGGACAATTCATCATCGTGGGAATTTTCGACAATACTTCCTACGACACTTTTCACATTGAACATATTCTGGAAGGTTCCTACTTTAGACAGAATATCCTTTCTGCACGTGGATAATCTGTAGCATCCGGTCGAGCCTGATCGAGACTTACCGTTTTCACTGTTGACTAAGCTCAATGTATAATTTATATTTGTCATTCATCCCAGACCTGTTTACTTTTGTTATTTCTTTGGTATTGATCCGTTGGGAGAGTTTTCAAGAGTAAATGGGGTGAGTCTCGGTAAGGTATTGAGTTGGGCGCAGGGGCGGCAAAACTGTGGGTACGATGAGGCAGGGAAGTCCCGGAGCTTCAGGACTAAGGGTACGCGGTGTCGAGAATGAATTCTAGTTGGATGGGGGAACCTTAAACTGGAGGGAGTGAAGAGAGATGAGTTTAGAAACTTTCAAGAGTGCCTCTGAATATGTGCAGCTCTATGCAAATAGAAAGTTAGGGATATGGATAATGTCTCGGATAAATCAAGGAAATTTGATAAATCAACACTAACACGAAAATCCACTAATTATACATTGTGCTCTCTTTGCTCCTTCATTTTAGATCTTTCTTCAGTATCAGGAGAATTATTCATTGCAGAAAGAGCCATTTGTCAATAACTAAAGTAACTATTATTTTACTGCCAATTTTGAATACTGACATAGCTTTTTTTCAAAAATCTTACGCGTGCATTAAAAAGTACGTATCTGTGTATTTACCTGGCCATGGTGGATATGTAACTCAACGTTTAATGTAAGTAGTTTTCATAACTTTTTTAACTTGTTAACCGGGGAACTCCCTTTTTAATTACGCATCATACAACGGGCGCGAACTCTTTCATTAGGACGTGTCAGTACGTCACGCCCGGAGGACGTAATTTCATATTATTATTTTTTTTATTTATGCTTAAAATAAATGAAAAGATTATGAAATATATATTTTTTCGTTTATTTATATATAAAGCACAATGGAAAATACAAAATTACAAAAAAATAGAAAAGAATACCAACAAAAAATGGAAACATCGAATTAAAAATGATACTGATTCCCTCCGTGTCTTAAATTCATGTCGAGACATGTATGGATGACTAATACCTTTGTTGTTCGAAAATATACATCCCGCCCGTTCCAGGGTGCAACATACATATATGTATATAGTTAACAGGTTAAATATTATCTCAAAGATTTTGTAAGAAGATCTAATGGTTTTGCTACGGCTAGCCGAGAAAAAACTGCCTAAATACTTCCTGAATTTTATATCTGGCTCCAGATAGACTTGAACTTTCCTGTAGAAAATATTAAAAATAGTATTAATCAAAATTCATTAAATAATATTTATATATGTAATATTTATTTATATATAAATATATCTATATTGTATATAATACATACTTACATGTCTTTTCTTTTTGTGGTGTGATGTAGGAGTTGGTGTCAGTCTCGCCATGTATCTGCGAAACTTGTCGGCAAAGATCCGTGGGTCAGTAGAATCCAAGTCGTGGTATACTAGTTCCCCAGGTATTCTCAGTGTTGTCTCGTAGACCAGCTCAGCAGCCGAGTTTTTGATGTCCTCTTTGTGTGCTGTTCTCAGTCCCAAGAGTGCGGTGGGTAGTGCTCCGTCCAATCCTGCTTGCCGTGGTAACTAAGTACAATTTTCAGTAAGCGGTGCCACCGTTCCAGGATGCTATTTGTTTGCAGATGATACGCTGTAGACCGTTTGTGCTCACAACCGAGGATATTGGTTAATGCGTTGAACGTCTGCGATTCAAATTGACTTTCCTGATCTGTAATGATAACTTCTGGCGTAACAAATCGGGTGACCCAGTGCATGTAGAGCTATTCACTGCTGGAAACCGCTATAACCGCCTTAATGAAACTGCTTCCAGTCACGTGTGAAGCGATCTATCACGGTTAGGCATTATTTGTAGCCCTTTGCTGCTGGTAGCGATCCCACTATATCCAAGTGCACATGTTGGAACTGTTTTCCTGGGACTGCGATGTGTGTATTTTCATTGCGGTTGTGGCGGCTGACTTTATTCAACTGACAAGGTAGGAATATTCTGGCTCCTTCTAGGATGTTCTTTTTCATATTGGGCCAAGCAAATCGCTGTCTCACAAGAAGGTTCGTTGCTTAGCCATTCATGTGGGACATGTTATGGCACATATCGAAGACGCGTTGGGGTAATGCCTTAGGAATGTATAGCCAGGCTGTATCTGTAGAAATGTCACAGTAAACTGTCTTCTCCGAACCATCGATGCGTAGTGGCTGTAACTGTAGTGCTATCTCTGATTCCAGAATGTGCTGCAATTCCTGATCTTTCAGCTGATCCTCTGCGAGCTCCTGTGTGTCCGTGATGACTGGCATCAGGATGGCCTCAACTCTGAAGAGTGCGTCCTCTACGGTGGAATTGCCCATGATGTATTGCATATCTGTTGTAAATTGTCCAATGAAGTCAAACTGTCTAAGCTGGCGGGTCGATGCTTTTTCGGAAATCTGCTGGAAGGCATACGTCAGCGGTTAGTGATCGGTTTTGATTCGTAGTTTCTGGCCTTCTACCAAGTGCTTGAAGTATTTGACCGCCTCAAAGACTGCCAAGAGTCCGCGATAGTAAGCACTGTAATTTAGTTCACTGCCATGTAGCTTGTTGAAGAAGAACGCTAACGGTTGCTGTGTTGGAAGCATCGAAGGTGATGACGAAGAATGCATCCTCTCATAGGGAAGTGAATGATACTGCCTGTGCCAGGCCTTGTTTGGATTTTTCAAAGGCCTGTTCTGTTTATTGTGTCCAGCAGATGGGCCTCTTATCTTTCTTCCTGCTCTCCTTTAGATATTCTTATGTACAATGGTGCCTTAGTACTTGCTGCATTTTTTATGAATTTGATGTAGAAGTTTGTCATTCCGAGGAAACGTCTTAAATCATCTATCGTTTAGGGCTTGGGTGTGCTTGCTATGGTCTGGACTTTGTCTGGCAGAAGTCGCATGCCGTCAGCATTAATTCTATGTCCTTTATGTTGCGCTGGGAGTCTCCTGTTTCCCTAGAAATATGCCAGGCCGGTAGTCCGCGCGTGCAGCAATGTGCTAAGTCAGAACTAAAGGCGGCCTGGCAACCGAAATGAAGAAATAATAAAATCGCACAACAATCACTTTTCGGAAGTCCAGCTTATGGCTGCACATCCGAAAATCGGCAGTCTACAGTTAGAATCCGAACGGATAAGGTGGTCTCGTGGAGTAGACCCGGTACAAGGAACAGAAGGACCGAACGGTACCTATATTTTCAAGGTCGACGTACGTCGACCGATTGTACAACACACACTTGATTGTTTCAATAAACCTATTCTGTTTTGTTATATTCACGCGAGTTCCAACTCCTTAATCGGCAACGATCCCAAAAATATCCTAGCCCTAACCTCTCTTATCGAACACCTTCGTTATCGAGACGTTACGGCACAACAAATTTGGTGGCAGCGGTGGGATGTTGCCAAAGTGAATTAGCGAAACGAAGTGTCTGAAGTGATCAAGTAGCCCGAACGGGAAACGACCGGAAACAGTAAACGAAACCCAGAGCTGAACCCGACATACATTCGTTGGGACAAATAGCCTGGTAGGATTCAACGCGCAGTAGTTGAATCAGGAATAAAATCGGACTCGACAAGAGACGTCGAGGAACGTACTGCAAAACGCTACGCAGTAGGCGTTATTGCAAAGAAGAGTCGAGCAAACGCGGCCGACACACAAGACAGAGGATCAACAACGCCCGGAAGGACGTCTACAGTTGACAGCGGTATCCAGACATCGCCGCTACCGGGATCCAGACGAGTACGAGCCAACCCAACGACTACCAACGTCATCCCGGAGGATCAACGCCATGGAGTGGAGCTTCATCCTGTAAGTGGCGGTTACCAATCTATAAAGCCTATAAAATTTCCAAAGCCAGTAGGTAGGATTAGTCTCTAATTGTTAGTCACGGTATACTCCTGACACCCCCTACGTGAATCGGTCCATGCCTCGCGATACTGAGCCGCGACCCTTACGTAGGGGAGGCTCGTTGGAATCACCTTTGGATAGGGAAAACGTCAACGTCCTAGCCGGACTAGAAGCCGCGGTCGGAGATATAACTTTTAGAGCTAGGAGAGCGCTACGGACTCTCTCCCCGTCAGGACGTTTACCTGAGGGTCGACAGGCGGCTATCACGAGTAGCTTAAACGCTCAATTCGGAGTAGTATCGCGAAGAGGATCTGCCTTTGACGATTACGACGATACTCTTTTAGACCAAATAGGTGACATGGCTAACAGAGGACAGGCTCCTCCCGCGGGAATATCAGACTCTATGGTGAATGAGGAAATCGCGCGTGTACGCGGACGGACCGCCGTATCAGACCCCGTAAATGCGGTAACTATGGCTCGAAGCCTTTCACCTCACGCAGCCCAAAGGAGTCACGAAAGACGACCCTTAAGGTCGTCCAACCACGACCCAGCTGACCTGGGAACGTATCTCGATGGGGAAGGACGAGAAGACGAAGTCTTTGAGCCGCGGGAACGCCGGTCGGAGCATACTCCGAACGCTAGAAGAGATCTGGCACAAACCCTCAACGAGGTAGGAGCGGACGAGTATGAACTGATTACAGCCCTCCAAGATCAGATTAGTGCCCTCACGAGACAGTTAGAACGACTACAGCCCGGACGGGACCGAAGAAATAGGCCAAGTTTGAGGTGGCGGCCGGAACCAGTAAGAGAAAGAAGAAGCGTCCCCGCCACCCTCGGATCTCCACGACTAGACATAGGGCTAGCGCTAAAAAACATAAAGACATTCGACGGAAGCGACGCGAATGAACTAGACGGATTCATAAGGTCATGCGAAACCGTATTTAGAAGGGTTGCCGAAGCAGACCAGGAACTTTTACTAGAACTGGTGCTCTGCGGCAAGCTAAACGGAACGGCATCAAGGGAGCTAAAGAACAAAACGATCGAGACCCTAGACGATTTGAAATACGAACTAGAGGCCTTGTACGGGCAGCGTAAATCACTGTCTGCCCTACAAATGGAGTTCAATAGCCTAAAGCAAAATCCCGGAGAAGATGTCACTGCGTATGCGACCAGAGCCGAAAGAATCACCGTAGATATAGTAGAGAAGCTATGTGATATGGTACCCGACCAGAGTCACGCGCAATCGGTAGAAGCCGTCACACGCAAGTGTGCGCAGGCTAATTTCGAAATGGATTGCACGGGCAAGTCCAAGTTCTGGTCCGTTCGCGAAACTACGAAACCTTACACGAATCGATCGCCGGTGCTATCGAAATCAGCAGAATGGTCCAACCGAAAGGAACCATAACGGGAGAGCCCCAGAACACGAGAAGGTCCATGCAGGGCCAAGTCGCAGGGGGAAAAACCTGTTACAATTGCGGTAACGCCGGGCACATGGCACGAGATTGCAGGCGCAAGTCGGGTCGCGTCAGCTTACCGGCACCGCAACCGAACAAGGCAATCAACCAGGTTGATGTCGTCTGTACGTACTGCAAGCTCAAAGGTCACTCTTGGAAGGAGTGTCGGAAGAGGCTAAGAAAGAAACAGGAGAACGAATCAGGAACGAAGCAAGATCCGCCCAGGCAAGACGTTGCTGGAAGGCGGAATGCGCCCAGTTCCGACCAAACCTCCTCTAGCCACGACAATACCGGCAAGCGAACCTTAGGTACCTTGAGGCTCAACACCCTCGGTACAAAGAGACCGCAGAAAAGGATGATGCAGCTACTACAGGTAACATTGCCTGCAAATTCCGCATCCGCAAGCGATTTCGACATCGTGTCTCCACACGCAGTCGGAGGAGTGTTGACGCTGAAGGCCGACACCGGAGCGCAGTGCAGCATCATCAAAAAGAGCTGCCTGAAGCCGAATACGGTCATCGAAGACAGCGAGGTAGAACTGCAGGGTGTGGGAGGCGAGAAATTCACGCCCTTGTGCAAGGCAGAAGTCGTCCTTGAAACCCCGGCAGTAGATGTGAAACATTGGTTTTACGTGGCACCAGATGATGTACCACTGACCGTAAATGGCCTGTTGGGAATGGAATTTATTAGAGGACACAAGGCGGACATAATCAGCGGAGAAACCTTTAAACTCTACGGCCATAGCATGCCTCTGATGGATGGGAAGTCAACCATGAAACTTCCTCCTAGAAGCGAGACAATCGCTTACATAGCCACTACGAGCCGGAGCGTCGGACTACTTGCAAAGTCCGAAGTCAGCACGGGCGTTATCATGGGCTCGTGCCTGACGCAGCCGAAGGGCAACAGCTGTGCAGTGAGCTTGGTCAACATGACCGAGTTAGAAGCAGAGGTGCAACGCCCGACCGTGAAACTCGAGCCGATGGATGCCCCCACTGAAGACGGAGGCTATAAGGCCGAGACGTTGCGCGTAGGCGCTATAAGCACGGAAAGAGGTGCCAGACGCATAGAGCGATTACAGGGTGAACTCGATCTGGCACACCTCAACAGCGAGGAGAAAAGGGCTCTTGCAGGACTAATCAGCGAATACGAGGAGATATTCCACCTGCAAGGAGACAAACTCCCGTGCACACACATGGTGGAACACCGGATTCCACTAAAGGAAGGGGTAAGACCTACTAAGGTACCCCCATACCGCCTGCCCGAAGTCCACAAGAAAGAAGTAGAAAAACAAACGGCGGAAATGCTGGCTGACGGCATAATACAGCCCAGTAGGAGCCAGTGGAATGCCCCTTTGCTAGTAGTAGCAAAGAAGCCCGATGCTACGGGCGAGCGACGCATGCGAGTGGTGGTGGATTTTCGAAAGCTAAATGAAGCCACCATAGGAGACTCATACCCACTGCCCAACATCAACGAGATATTGGACCAGTTGGGAAAGGCACGATATTTCTCAACCTTGGATCTCGCCTCGGGATTCCATCAGATCCCGATGGCAAACGAAGACAAGGAGAAAACGGCGTTCTCTACACCGCAAGGGCACTTCGAGTACAACCGAATGCCTTTCGGGTTGAAAAATGCTCCCCCAACCTTCCAGAGATTAATGAACTCCATACTAGCAGGTCTCCAAGGGATAAAATGCTACGTCTACCTAGACGACATAGTGGTGTACGGAAAGAATCTAGACGAGCACAACGCTCGCCTGAGAGAGGTGTTCCAACGCCTAAAGGAAGCCAAACTGGCCATACAACCAGGTAAGTGCCAGTTCCTACGAAGGGAAACGCACTACCTAGGCCACATTATCTCGGAAGAAGGTGTGCGAGCGGATCCAGAGAAACTCGCTGCGGTAAAGGAATTCCCCGTACCAAAGGATGTCAAGGGAGTTCAGTCCTTCTTGGGCTTGGCCGGATACTACCGGAAGTTCATTAAGGACTTTTCGAAAATCACCAAGCCTCTAACCGAACTTATCCGAAAGGACACAAAGTTTGAATGGACTGCGATTCGAGATGCCGCGTTTGAAGAATTGAAACGGGCACTGACTTCCGCACCGATACTACAATATCCGGATTTTGAGAAGCCTTTTATCGTGACAACAGATGCGTCCGACAGGGCAATCGGCGCAATCTTGTCTCAAGGCAAGGTCGGAGAAGACCTGCCAATCTGCTATGCAAGCCGAACGCTATCTAAAGCGGAGCTGAATTACACCACGACCGAAAAGGAGCTACTCACCATCGTATGGGCGATAGCACAGTTCCGACCGTATATCTACGGCACCCGGTTCAAGGTCGTGACGGATCACCAGCCGCTGACTTGGCTGTTTGGAGTAAAGGACCCGGGCTCCCGACTCATGCGATGGAGAATTAAACTATCGGAGCATGAGTTTGACGTGGAGTACAAGGCTGGGAAACGAAACACTAACGCGGACGCGTTAAGTCGCATTTATGCCACGACCAGGGCCCAGAAGAAGGCGAGGGAAACCTCCGAGCCGAACGGCAGCCTAGGGCCAGAAGAAAGCGCGAAGGACTCTGAACGTCCCAGCACAAAGCCGTGCGGTTGGGGCAGAGATAGCGCAGGAATCCGCAAGGAGAAAAGCTCGGAAGAGCAGAGCGAAGGCTCATCGTCCTGTCAAGAAGAGGACAGCAGTTCGAACGACGAACTCGACTATGGCAACGGCGTAACCTGCCCCACGGTAGAAGACCGTGAGAAAATCATTAAGGAGTACCACGATGCCCCTTTAGGAGGGCACCAGGGCGTCAAGAGGACGCTACAGCGTATTCGAATGAAGTACGACTGGCCAGGAATCCGAAAGGAATTGGAAGATTACATCTCTACGTGCCGTAAGTGCCAGGTGAATAAACTGCGTAAGAAAGGAAGGGTCCCAATGATAATAACGGACACACCCGCACGGGCCTTCGAAAAAGCAGCGGTCGACATAGTAGGACCATTGCCAGAGACAGCATCCGGAAACAAGTACATACTTACCTTCCAGGATGCCCTCACTAAATACAGTGAGGCAGTGGCCATTCCCAACCAAGAAGCCAGAACCGTGGCGAAAGCCCTCGTTGAAGAGATCATCTGCAGATATGGAACGCCAGACTCGATACTCTCCGACAAAGGAACGAATTTCCTGAGTTCAACCTTCAAGGAGGTATGCAAGTTGCTGAGAATTAAGAAGATCCAGACTACTGCATACCATCCGGAAAGCAACGGCGCATTGGAGCGATCGCATCGCACGCTCGCAGAATATCTTAAGAACTACATAGACGAGGATCAAGGAAACTGGGACGAATGGCTACGATACGCGATGTTCACTTATAATACTACGCCTCATACGGCGACCGGATTGTCGCCGTATACGCTAGTGTTCGGTCGGGAAGCCGAGCTCCCAACAGCGGTGAAACAGGAGCCGCGAAACTCCTACTCCCTAGATGACTACGCACAAGAACTGAGGGAAAGGCTACGCGCCGCATGGACGGTAGCCGGGGCTAACGTACGTGACGCCAAAGAAAGGTCGAAACTGACCTACGATGCTAAAGCGAAAATCGAAGAATACCGCATTGGAGATAGGCTCCTACTCCACAACGAAGCCGTACGGCGCGGGCGTTCAGCTAAATTGACCCCGAAGTGGATAGGCCCGTACGAAGTAATCGCGAGAAATTCAGCGGTTAACTACACTATAAAGATGGGTCGGAAGACCATGTTAGTTCACGCAAACCGCCTAAAAAACTTCACCGAACACTAAGAAGGAAGCGGGATGGCCACAGCCGGAGGACGAACGGAGATAGTCCAAGAACACGGCACTTGAGGATGAGCACCCATTAATCCATTTATTATTTATTATCTACACCTCGCGCCCGCATGTCGGGCACTCCTCCCTGAACAGCCTAAGCAGCCCCAGGAAATCCGGAGAATCTTCGTCGCCCGCGAAGACACCTAGGCCCCAGAGGGCCTCCACCGTTCGCCGGCACAGGAGTCGTCGGCGGCGGATCTCCCTCAGGATGCGAACTTCGAACGCCACGACCTGGCTACGTCGGGCCTCCCTGGTGGGGATGACTAGTTGGTCCTGAGAAGTAAAATGCACGACGTGAGGAAAATGCAACGAACCACTTCGCACGCCCGTGAAAAGGGGAAAGTCCCAGATACTAACCAACTCCCGCAGAAGGGCAGGCCCCACGTCCCTGCCTCCGCAATAAATCACTCCATAAATCCCTTCCATAGAAACCATTTCGTTATGCTGGCAGAAATAGACTGAGCTCCTTAGAGCCTAACATGACCGAAACCGGCAAAGAAGGGGAATTAAAGAAAGAAGGGGAATTAAAGAAAGAGGGAATTTGCACCGAATAGGCAATCCCACGGGTTAGCCAGTTTCAAGTAACGCAGTATTCCCCTTGCAGAACTGTCCTGCTGACGGCGAGCCGTGCAATCACCGGAGAAACGGAAAAGGGGTTTACGGTGACCACATTTGCCAGCAACCCGGGAATATACTACGAGGAAATCGGAACCCTCTCGGAGACCAAGGCCACATGGCGACTGGCCGTTACTATGGATCTCGCGGCCGTCATGAAACGGGAGGCCGACGTCAGCGCTAACCTGCAACTGCTATTAGACATCTGCGAAAAACAAGGAAGAGATGACCCCCTCTGTCCGGCCATCGCAGATTCCGTGACCAGGATGGTGAAGAAAATAGAAGACGGAATGGGAACGGTTCACGACCTCGTGAAACCGGACTCAGCGCTCAAACGCAGGGGATTGATCGACGGGCTCGGTTCGATCATAAAGTCCATCACAGGAAACATGGACGCCGCGGACGCGGAAAGGATCAACCAGGAAATTGCCGCCATACGCTCCAACCAGCGGACGCTGAAGGAGAGTATGAAAGGCCAATTACAGGTGGTCGAGTCCACATTGCACCTCTTCAACGCCTCCTTCACTAACGTGCAGAGCAACGAACTGGCTCTCCAAGAACTCATCGCCCGTGTCAACCTTACACTGACGGCAGACATGAGCATAATAATGAAGGAACAAAGGCTGGATGAGGGCCTCACCGCCCTAAGCGTGATAGTCGAAGCACTACGACACGACGTAAAAGACTTAGTTGGACTAATAGTCGAGATTTCGAGCGGCAAAGTGAGTGCAGCGGTGCTACCACCGCGAAAACTGATAGGATACCTCACGGATGCACTGCCACACTTACCAGCGGGAACTGGGTTCCCTGTGCCAATCGAACGAAACCAAGCGGCCACCCTAATGAAACTGGCCGATACGAAGGCCTTCAGTCAAGGGAATGCCATCATCGTCGTACTCGACTTTCCGTTGATAAGCCCGAAGAGGTACAGCGTAAGCAAGGTACACCCGATACCAGTGAGGTCGGAGAACGGAACGTATTACTACTTAGACACCTCCGAAGACCTCGTGATCGTGGACCAGGAAAATCGAAACTTCCTGCGAATGACCAGCCTGGAGTTGAGGAATTGTAAACAATTCTCTAATAGGTACATTTGTAACCCCCTGCATCCGTCTATTCCCCTGACGAGCTCAGCACCGTGCGAAGTGCTGACGTTTGCGAAATTAGACACGGACAACGGACTTCACTGCTCGAAGCGGGTCACCAAGTTCGACCATGTACTGATGATCACGATGCATCAGCCGGGGAAATGGTTATTTGTAGCGCCCACCGACGTACCAGTCAGTATTACCTGTGACGGAAACCCCGCGTCCCACGAAGTATTAAAGAACATAGGAATATTGGCTTTGGTAGGCGTATGTACGGTAACCGCCCGTAGTTTCAGCTTGCAAACCATCCGACGCATCATCCAGGTCGCCAACGAGGATTACTTGCCCCCCTTCAATCTCACACTATCTGAGATGGACCAAGATATTCCCCCGCGAGTGACCAGTGATACCGGAAAAGTGGAACTAGTTAAAGTGTTACGGGACCCCGAGGAGTTAGCGCGCCTCGGGACGCAAGTGTCTAAAATTAAGGAAAGCCTAGACTATGATGACCAACACCTGGAGCAACATTATCATAATCTAGGGCTTTACTCATTAAGTACGATAGCGCCCATAGCATTGGTTTGTCTTGCCGTGTATATGTGTTACACGCGTAAGCGTAATTCGACGCCAACGGCACCGGCTTTCACGCCGAACTCTGTCTCACCCGCGGTGAACATCCAGCTGGAACCGCTGGAATCAAGGCCAGATAGCCTCATAGCGGCGTTAAATAGAGCACGCGACAGGCGTTTTCGCTGGGCCGACCAGGACGTGCAAGACAGAACCAATGCTACGGGCGGACGCCCCCGATAATCTTAAGGGAATTGTATCCGATTGTACCCAAAATAATCAGGGAAGCTGCGCTCCACTAAGGTAGTAACCACCCGAGGCGAACGCCGAGTAGAAATTGTGCGATTTCTTTAAGGGGGGAGGGATGTTGCGCTGGGAGTCTCCTGTTTCCCTAGAAATATGCCAGGCCGGTAGTCCGCGCGTGCAGCAATATGCTAAGTCAGAACTAAAGGCGGCCTGGCAACCGAAATGAAGAAATAATAAAATCGCACAATAATCACTTTTCGGAAGTCCAGCTTATGGCTGCACATCCGAAAATCGGCAGTCTACAGTTAGAATCCGAACGGATAAGGTGGTCTCGTGGAGTAGACCCGGTACAAGGAACAGAAGGACCGAACGGTGCCTATATTTTCAAGGTCGACGTACGTCGACCGATTGTACAACACACACTTGATTGTTTCAATAAACCTATTCTGTTTTGTTATATTCACGCGAGTTCCAACTCCTTAATCGGCAACGATCCCAAAAATATCCTAGCCCTAACCTCTCTTATCGAACACCTTCGTTATCGAGACGTTACGGCACAACATTTATAATTCACCTATGATTTGATGAATTGTCATTTTTCCGTGTTGATTGTGAGGCCGTAGTCTCTCAGATGTTTGAAGACTAGACCCAGGTGTTCTATATGTTCTGCTCCATCTTTCCAGGCAATCAATAGGTCTTCGATGTGGCCAAAGGGTAGGTTTTTCAGAACTTCATCCATGAAATTCTGGAATGTCTTCGTTACATTACGTAGGTCAAAGGGCATCATAGTAAATTCGTAAAGTCCAAATGGAGTGGTAACTGCTGTCTTATTTATGTCCTCGGCCATAGAGATTTTTGGACGGCTGACAGATGCCTTGCTCGATCATTAGATTAAATTCGGCCTTTGCTATCTTCAGCTTCTCAGGATCCAGCCTCTGAAGATGATAGGCCACTGGTTGACCTTTTGTTTCTATATGATGAACAACTTGGTGTTTGACTCGGACATCAGCTTTCCTAGGAGTGGTAATATCTAGAAACTGGGTCAAAAGTTTTTATAACGGATTGTCTTTATAAATGATACCCATGTATACATATAGATTGATGAGCTACTTTCCGGGGTGCTTGATGGTGCGAGATCACATCTAATAGGCATCGATTCTTGAGATCGATTGTAAGGTTATGATATTTCAGGAAGTCAGCCCCGGTGATGGGCTGCCCTACGTCAGCCACGGAGAACTTCCAATTATAGGGTTTGTGTAGTCCTAGCCCAAGAGACAGAACTCTGGTGCCGAACGTCTTAATGGGTGTGCCATTAGCAACGTACATTTTGTAGTCTATGTACTTGTTCACTACCTCGCAGTTTCTTTTCGGTATGAACGATACCCCTGCCCCGGTGTCGATGAGGAAGCCTAAATGATTAATCTTGTCAATGTTCATGGAAAGATTTGATGTAGAGCCATCACTCAACGCCTCTACTGCGAATGGCTACTGGTGATTCCCTGGCATTTGAATACGCAGTTGCCCTCGCAGTTGCCCTCGCATTGTTTTCAAGCCTGCGGTAATAAAAGCAAACATAATCTGAACGATTACTGTTATTACCTTTACTTGAAGGCTTAATCCGACAGTTTGTTCGTGGCCTGACACTGCGTGGAGGTCCTGTGACAAACGCTTCAATGCATTCCTCAGATTTGGTCTCATGTTGCCAAGTGAGGTTTTCTGTTCCTACCTGGACTAAACGGGGTCTTGCAGCATCCATTATGCGATCTGTTCGAGCTGCGAATTCGTCTAACTCTGTCTCCAGATCGGCGGCTAAAAAAATTCTGATTTGTTCCGGCATTTTGTCACGGAACATGTTCTGCAAGGCATCATTCCCTATGCGATCATCTTCGAGTTGCTTCATTGTGTTCAGTAGCATAAATGGTTTTTGGTCTCCTAATTCCAGTGCTTATAGCTTATGTCAACCAACACGTTTGGACTACCCAAAGATTCCTATTTATAATCATGGAAGCGATTTTGTAGAGAGCACCACAGATATCGGCACGCTTGAGTACTGCTACGCTTGAGTACTGCCACAGGAAAATTTCAGTGCTGCCCTACATTAGAACGATAGCGAACTACTATTATCTAAAAGGCCGCGCGGAAGATGGGTGCGCAACCGGTCTAACGTTTAAGCTACCTGATAGGATTAATAGTCCTAGATCCTGGTGACCCATTATCAATCAATATTTAGGATTGGCGGAAGTAAGCGCGATAAGTAGTTGACCAGTTATAATGGGCGATTAAAGGGTCCGGTGGGAGTTTAGCACCCCGGGTGTCGCAAAATGTACCGAAATCATCCTCTCTTTTGCGTAGACTTCCTCGCTTAGTGGACGCAAACTCCTACCGTACTTTCTCCGGAAACGAATCGAAAGTTACCTCCATGTTTGAGGATTCATCCTATTCATTATCTAGTAAGCCGCTTTTCTTGTACCCGGTGCGAAACTCTTGACGCAACCTACGTGCTTGTTCAGTTTCTGTACATGCTATCTGGTAGCGTAATAATTACTTTCTCAGGCCGAAGGAATTATTAACAAGCGTCCATCAAAGAGCTTCTCTGCTAGAATAATAATTTTACATATGCTGGTTCGCGAATGACAATTAAAATAGTAATAGTGGTGGTTTTCTCGATTACGGCCACGGCGAAGAGCCTGTTTCGCCTGTTATACTTGACCGGACTTTCTACGAAGGTAACTAACTACCTTTTGCGTGGACTGAATCTCATGGTGTCTGATTAAGTCGCATAGGTTCTAATTAGAGCAGCCATCTGGGATAAAATAAATTCTGCCGCAGCTACCTGAGTTATTGCGAATTTCGAAATTCGCGAGAAGCCAGTCGGCCTACATTTTGTTAAACTGTCCAGGATAACTTTGTTCCGTCTAAGACAGGGATAAGCCCGAGTGTCGACCACGCGATTCCGAATCGAATTTTGTAATATTATTACTTATTTTTATTATATTATTTCAGTGTGTATTAAAAAAAAATATTTTCCTGACATGCCTTTTGTGACCCCTTAGGTTTTATCTATAATCCCGTTAATAATATTATTACCTAGAATACGATAGGATACCTGCAAGGGGACGTGTAAATTTTTAGACCAATTAATATCGAACGTGCGTGCGTTACGTTACATCCTTTCGAATATTCGTGAGAGCATCGTGCTTTACTGCCTTGGTATTCGCATATTCCTGCTGCCTGTTCGCGGGCTCAGTATTACCTGCTATCGGTAAGTCGCGTATTCGCTACTTCCCTTAGCTCTCTTGTACCTTTATCGGGTGTTCTTGTGATTCTTTTATGACATTGCCAGGTGCAATACATTGTTAAATTTTTGGTTACGAAATCTAGTTTACGGTTCTTGTCACCTAAGTACCCCGCTCCTCTCCAGTACCTTTCAAGGGCGCTTCCGCGACGCTCGGTCATAGTATCATCGGATCTTTGTTTCCTCTAGCTATCTTAGTACAGACGGAATAAGGACTTTCCTCCCTGGCATCGCGGGATGCCTGGCGCTTATAGGCATATCTTTTCAGATTTATGTGGTGATCGTGAATTCGAGGATCTCTGATTGATCGAGCGAAGGTACTCTTGTGTCCGGGTCTGATAACGTTTATACATCTTAGAAGATTCAAAAAAGATGTTGCACTACATACATATAGTTCCTTTGAATTGGTCATTGATACAACAACATTACAAATATTAAACTAGTTTTAAATATCAACTTCTTATTATAAAGTAGAAAGTCTCTTCAATAATTTCCAGGCCTGATGATTCCATTTGCTCAATACGCGTTCCAGTGTTGGTTATGCTAAGTATTGCCTATATTCATCAGTCGTGACAAAATTAAAATTATCTAACAAGGAAGACTATCGAAGTGTCACCCCCCGATTTCAATGAAACTTTGCTATGTTGTAGAGGACAAAAAAATAAGAGACACGTGTTTCTTTTTATGTGCCGATATACACTTTAAAGGGGTGAAATCAACCCCCAAAGTTGGGCATGTCGAGGGGTGGTAATGCAGTTTCACCTAGAAGGAATCGTCCGATTTCAATGAAACAAAAACTAAAATGTTTCTCATCGCGAGTAATGTAAAGTGCAACTAGACATTAAAAAAAAATTGTCTCTTGAGGGGGTGAACCACCCCTTGATTATTACTTTTTTCACCCTATTTAAAAAACTTACGAATGGAATTCAATGAAATACGTACCATTTGAAAGAGGAAGGAAAATTAAAGATTACATGTTTTTGCTTTTTTGCGGGATGTCATGTTTAAGGGGGTAAACCACCTCCTGCGTACCGATGCGTGCATTCCCATGTAGGACCCCTTCTTGCGCAATTTAAAAGTGTAAATTAATTTAAAATATTCTCGTTAGTGACAATCGATAAACTATAAGTGAATATTAACGTATTACCCCTAATTAAGGGGGTAAACTACCCCCTCCGTACCTACCCCCTGCATACCGATGCACGGACTTCCATATAGGACCGCTTCTCGCGCAGTATAAAAGTGTAAATTAATTCAATATATTCTTGTTACTGACAGTGGATAAACAATAAGTGAAAATTATTGAGAGCCGTTCGGCGAGCGGGAAACGATAGCAACGCCGAGCTGCGCGTCGCGGAGAGGAAACGCGTGACGAGGCAGCAGAAGGGCCAGAGGCAGGAGAACTTCGTTAATTTTCACTTATTGTTTATCCACTGTCAGTAACAAGAATATTTTGAATTAATTTACACTTTTGAACTGCGCGAGAAGCGGTCCTATATGGAAGTCCGTGCATCGGTATGCAGGGGGTAGGTACGAAGGGGGTAGTTTACCCCCTTAATTAGGGGTAATACGTTAATATTCACTTATTGTTTATCGATTGTCACTAACGAGAATATTTTAAATGCATTTAAACTTTTAAATTGCACAAGAAGGGGTCCTATATGGGAATGCATGCATCGGTACGCAGGGGGTGGTTTACCCCCTTAAACATGAGATCCCGCAAAAAAGCAAACACATGTAAACTTCAATTTTCCTTCCTCTTTCAAATGGTTCGTATTTCATTGAAATCCATTCGTAAGTTTTTTAAATAGGGTGAAAAAAGTAATAATCAAGGGGTGGTTCACCCCCTCAAGAGACAATTTTTTTTTAATGTCTAGTTGCACTTTACATTACTCGCGATGAGAAACATTTTAGTTTTTGTTTCATTGAAATCGGACGATTCCTTCTAGGTGAAACTGCATTACCACCCCTCGACATGCCCAACTTTGGGGGTTGATTTCACACCTTTAAAGTGTATATCGGCACATAAAAAGAAACACGTGTCTCTTATTTTTTTGTCCTCTACAACATAGCAAAGTTTCATTGAAATCGGGGGGTGACACTTCGATAGTCTTCCTTGTAAGTCATATTAAAATTATTCAAGATATTTACATAATGTTGTTACGTCCGAACCAGAATGGAGGCTTTAGACTGGTGCCTTTACCGAACCGTAATATACTATTAATTTGCCCTGTTTTGAGTCAATGCTTGCGCACTTTACTCGGGATTGGGCTATGCCTCTAATTACCAAGGGAAGGATGAATTGTACTGGATATTTAGTAGGATTGATTTTAAAGCTTCTAATCGGATGAAAACCCGTCACCAACTAATAATCGAACTTAGAAAATCTAACATTTATGATTATACAACACAATTAAGAAGTACCGTCACCAATAATATTTTGAGTATGCTTACCTTGCTTCTGCTGTTTATGGTCGTCGAAGATGTTTGCGATGTACAAGGGGTTGGTTTTAGATTATATATATATATATATGAAGCAAAATAAAGTGAGCGAATAAGTGAAATTTATTTTGAATGTGCACAACGAACAAGCTCTACAAGCGCAATCTACTTGATAGCAAACGAAAACAATATTGACTGGTACTATGTAAATTAGCAGATGAAAATAACACTAAGAATTATAATGAGAAGTTAGTGAGCGGAGTAAAATAAGAACTGACTACTCGACGGATCGGAAGAGAATGAGAGTGAGTTCTGATTCTGGGTCGCGTACGTGGACTAGCGGGGGTGGATTTTTGGAGTTGGTTAGGATTTTTGCTATTGGTTCAGGGTTTAGGAAAATTTTGGAGAAAAAGCTACAACGGGTTACTATTGGTGTGGTCCAGTATTGGCGGGCAATTATGCAAGGAGTGAGGGATTTGGAATTTCAGGATTGGCTGAGGAAGACGTCTTTGGAAACGGGTAGGAAGGTTAGTGGGGTTTACTGGGAAAAGCTATAAAATTTGGAATTTCCGCTTCTAGTGCACATGTGCGTACTCGAATTTTATCTCTAACGGTCAGCCTATTGCCTAACCAATTTTTTATACATGGATCCTCGAGAGGTTCATCTCGCTTTCCAAAATCTGGTGACCATGTGCGAGATAGCCGCTCCTAAGGGTTGCTATGTGATATAAACCAGGTTTCCGTTATTGCACCTTTTAGGAATCAGTAATGGACCGCGAGTTGAAACCTAATTTCTCACGCGGACGTAACAATGTCCAGAACAACAAAATTACAAATTGATTGTAGTTTTACTTAAGACAAAGTTTTTCTAAAGGTACTTAGTATCGATAATATTAATCCAATTTCGAGGGTGTGGCATGAGTAATTGAGTGTTTTTTGTATATACAGGGTGTTCCGAAATTACCTGATCAACGGGATATGGCGGTGTTCGGGAGACATCACTGATCACGAAAATGACCTTCCTTTTCTCCGGAAGGTCATAGTTTTCAAATAGAAGCAGTTCAAAGTTGACCAATCAAAGCGAGGCGTCAAGAGAAACGTAGACACCTACGAACTCTGAGTTTTCTTCCCTCGCTTTTGTTTCTCGTTGGCTTGTTTCTTGTTTCTTGTTTCCAATAGGCATGTCTTCGGCTGACGTCATCCTGCCCGAAGCCACCGAGAAACAAAAGCGAGGGAAGAAAACTCAGAGTTCGTAGGTGCCCACGTTTCTCTTGACGCCTCCCTCTGATTGGTCAACTTTGACCTGCTCCCATTTAAAAACTATGACCTTCCGGAGAAAAAGAAGGTCATTTTTGTGATCAGTGGTGCCTCCCGAACACCGCCATACCCCGTTGGTCAGGTAATTTCGGAACACCCTGTATATGTTTTTTATAGGTATATCTAGGGCTATTATTTGTATAACAGATGTGATGGACAAAAAAGCTTGATGATATTTTATGGAATCGACGATGTATCACCATCTGCATAATAGTGACGTAAGAATAATAACATGTATTTCCATAAATAAACTACCACCAAATTCAAACTAGTGCTAACGTCAAACTATTTGCGCGCCATTCTTTTAGCTAGTAGAACTTCGAACTTTTTTGTACGGGTTAAATTGGTAAAATTGATGCCAAAGCCGTTGGCTGCAGAACACTGACGTAGTGAAGACGTAGTCTGGTATTGGCAGTCATTATTCACCAAGTGTGACACCTGGCGATCGGGAATAGCCCAAAGATGACCTAACGTCCGAAAGCCATCGTTTTGTATATCATTGGAACCCATTAATAGGCCAAGTATTGGTCCTATTACTACCTCTGGCATATCCTGTGTGGGATATCTGATATAGGACTTTTGAGACTCGGTTGAGTCTCGCGCCGAGTACAGGCAACCGACTATACAGAGCACGACCCATCGTGGCTCTTTACCCAAATCAACTCTTGCACCTGTGTTTGGAATCAAATATCTTATGAACAGCTAGGTATGAGAAAAATCTATTGGTGCATTCATTATAGGTATCGAGGGTTAAGAATTGATTATTCCAAGATCAATAGGATTAATGTACAAGATCAGGGCATATTGTGATAGCGAGCGAGATGACTTTACTTCAGTTCTGTCGTTGTCATGAAGCCTAGAGCAAGTACTAATCCCCCAAAAAACACTTACGTGTAAAAAACCACGCCAAGTACAGGTGTGCTGTGTATTCCTCTAATAAAAAGTATTGATATCAGATTATTGAGGCCAAGTACTTAAGTCACCACATGTTTGCCTATTATATGATCTAGCACTGGCCCATCATTTTAGTTGTATTTTCGAAATTTCCTATAACGTTTTCACTACTCTTTTACATTACTACTGTTTCTCGTAGTTGATTATGAATTAATGGTTATTTAATAATTAATCAAACTTTAGCTGATTCCTTATCGAGTACTACTTGGCGGGTCCGTGCAATTCTTGATATAAATTTGCATTCATAATGCCAGTCGTTAAACTCAAAACCAATGTCAACTTTCTATATAGAGTTTATTAACGATAACTCGTTAATAATAATCACGGTAAAATCTTAATAATAAACATAATTTTAGGATACTATTAGTACGTTCAAAGTAAGTACTTTGGAATTTCTGGCACGGACCCGCCAAGTAGTACTCGATAAGGAATCAGCTAAAATTTGATTAATTATTAAATAACCATTAATTCATAATCAACTACGAGAAACAGTAGTAATGTAAAAGTTTATATTATTATAGTAGTAAAGTAAATGTTTTAATAATTATTAAATGACCATTAAATCATAATTAAATACTGGAAGCAGTAGTAATGTAAAAGAGTAGCGAAAACATTATAGACAATTTCGAAAATACAATTAAAATGATGGGCCAGTGCTAGATCATATAATAGGCAAACATGTAGTGACTTAAGTACTTGGCCTCAATAATCTGATATCAATACTTTTTATTAGAGGAATACACAGCACACCTGTACTTGGCGTGGTTTTTTACACGTAAGTGTTTTTTGGGGGATATCACAAGTTTTTGTTGTCCAACGGGAAATAGAAGTATTAAGCACTGAAATCTATATTGTCACAGATATAAAATGTAAATGCATTATGATGTTGCTAATCAGAAAAATATATAGCGGTGTCGAAAATGTTTAATGGCATATAAATTTAATGTGTAAGTCCCTTTTTCTAGAAATGCATAAAGACATATACAAATTTTTAAAGAAAATGTAATCTTCAATGCATATAAGCGTCGTTAATGGTGTCCAGATTGTTGAAGCCGTGTGGTAAACGTAAGAGAGGAGAGTGTGCTGGATTATTTCAGGCCTTGTACCTCAGGCCGTGCGAACATCAAAGAGGATACTATAGTTTGAGCGAAGCGCCAAAGCTTGTTGCATACTTTTCTGGACTTCTACGTCCGACACCTAGATACAAGAAACTATGGAGCGGAACACCTGGACACACTGAACTTCCACATCCGACACCTAGATACAGAAAACTACGAAGCGGAATACCTGGACACCCTGGACTTCCACATCCGACACCTAGATACAGAAAACTACGGAGCGGAACACCTAGACACCCTGAACTTCCACATCCGACACCTAGATACAGAAAACTACGGAGCGGAATACCTGGATACCCTGGACTTCCACATCCAACACCTGGACACAGGAAACTACCGAGCGGAATACCTGGACACCCTGGACTTCCACATTCACTACCTAGATACAAGAAACTACGGAGCGGAATACATGGACACCCTGGACTTCCACATCCGACACCTGGACACAGGAAACTATCGAGCGGAATACCTGGACACCCTGGACTTCCACATTCACTACCTAGATACAAGAAACTACGGAGCGGAATACATGGACACCCTGGACTTCCACATCCGACACCTAGATACAGAAAACTACGAAGCGGAATACCTGGACACCCTGGACTTCCACATCCAGTAGCTAGACACAAGAAACTATGGAGCGGAACACCTGGACACCCTGGACTTCCACATCCGACACCTAGATACAGAAAACTACGAAGCGGACTACCTGGACACCCTGGACTTCCACATCCAGTACCTAGATACAAGAAACTACGAAGCGGAATACCTGGACACCCTGGACTTCCACATCCGACACCTGGACACAGAAAACTACGAAGCGGAATACCTGGACACCCTGGACTTCCACATCCAGTACCTAGATACAAGAAATTACGAAGCGGAATACCTGGACACCCTGAACTTCCACATCCGACACCTGGACACAGAAAACTACGAAGCGGAATACCTGGATACCCTGGACTTCCACATCCAGTACTTAGATACAAGAAACTACGAAGCGGAATACCTGGACACCCTGGACTTCCACATCCGACACCTGGACACAGAAAACTACGAAGCGGAATACCTGGACACCCTGGACTTCCACATCCAGTACCTAGATACAAAAAACTACGAAGCGGAATACCTGGACACCCTGAACTTCCACATCCGACAACTGGACACAGAAAACTACGAAGCGGAATACCTGGACCCCCTGGACTTCCACATCCAGTACCTAGATACAAGAAACTACGAAGCGGAATACCTGGACACCCTGAACTTCCACATCCGACACCTGGACACAGAAAACTACGAAGCGGAATACCTGTACACCCTGGACTTCCACATCCAGTACCTAGATACAAGAAACTACGAAGCGGAATACCTGGACACCCTGAACTTCCACATCCGACACCTGGACACAGAAAACTACGAAGCGGAATACCTGGACACCGTGGACTTCCACATCCAGTACCTAGATACAAGAAACTACGAAGCCTGGACACCCTGAACTTCCACATCCGACACCTGGACACAGAAAACTACGAAGCGGAATACCTGTACACCCTGGACTTCCACATCCAGTACCTAGATACAAGAAACTATGAAGCGGAATACCTGGACACCCTGAACTTCCACATCCGACAGCTGGGCACAGAAAACTACGAAGCGGAATACCTGGACACCGTGGACTTCCACATCCAGTACCTAGATACAAGAAACTACGAAGCGGAATACCTGGACACCCTGGACTTCCACGTCCGCCACCTAGATACAGGATATTACGGAGAGAAACACCTGGACATTCTGTGTCTCTAAAAACTGTCACCTAAAATACGAGGAACTATGTTGAAGCACACATATACATACACCCATACACGCGCGCTCCACATGAATGCTATTGAAAACTTAATAATTGTATACGGTGTGAAAGCACCCTTATACTAACTGGAAATTCGGTATGAACAGTAGCTTCACGTATAAAGTGTATTTGACTGTGTTGTGTATTCGTAAATTACTAACACCATTCAGAGTACAAATAGGTAATGAAGACACAGGAGTCAGCGCCATCTGTTGGGTAAAAAATGCGATGGACGTGCGAAGACGACGACGACGATGACGACGACGACGACGACGACGGACCTGAAATAAAATCATCTCGCTCGCCATCTCAATACACCCTGATCTCGTATACTCTGCGTATTGAATTTAGTGGCAATCAATTCAGAACCCTTGATTCCTAGCGTGAATGTATCAATATATTTTTCTCACATACAGCCGTTCATAAGATATTTGAGTCGAAACTCAGGTACAAGCGATGCTTCGAGTAAAGAATCTCGGCGAGCCGTGCCCTGTACGGCGGGTTGCCTGTACTTGGCGCGAGACTCGACCGAGTCTCTTAATAATACTATTAATGCTCTAGTTATCATGGTCGTCGTTATCGTCTTTGCACGTTTATCTATGTTTGAAGTGAAAATTGTATTCGCTCGGTAGGCGTTTTGATCAAATGAAAACGGCGATAGCCATAGTGCTTCAACCTTCTGTTGTTCCCCTGCACGGTTTGTTAGTTCTCATTACGTGGTGTGAATACATAAAATATTCGACATCATTTTTCACTATTCATGTTCAGGTAAATTTGTCATCTCATATCTCAAAAGTGTTATTAAGTAAGTCCTTTCGATGCATGCTAAACAACTGATGAACTATCAAATCAATTCCATAAATCGATGAAAAAAGAACCGTACTTTCTAAGAAAATTCACATTAAGTATAGAAATTTGTTTGTAGGTGTTTATCTGTGTAAAATTAGTTCATTTGTACAAATACATTTAAAAATCATACTTTCATTTGACTTTTATTTTTTATTTGACTATTGGGTCTCTCCTGGTGAATTATTAATTTAATTTGCAAATACTCTTTGAAACACCCGGTAAGGTCACTTTTTCATGGTATGTATCGAATGAAGCAAGTCATGTAACCGAGCGTTATTAATGGTGTCCTACTTGTGGACACCGTGCGGTGAGGTAAGAGAGGAGAGTAGGCGGTGACTGTCACGCACCTGGATCCGTTCGTGCAATAGAGATAGCACTACAGTGCTCTTAGCGAGATTCCAATACCTTGCGAGAGCAACAATAGTACCATATTGTCGACTCGCACGCACAAGTGCTGTGCGAAACGGGAAACGGATGTGCGAAATGAGCGACGCTTTGGCGTTTCACTCACACCATAATGTACCCTCTTTGTTGTTCGCACGGTCTGAGGTACGTAAATAATCCAGCACACTCTCCTCTCTTACGTTTACCACACGGCTTCAACAAGCTGGACACCATTAACGACGCTTATATGCATTCAAGATTACATTTTCTTTAAAAATTGGTATATATCTTTATGTATTACTAAGAAAATCGATTTACAAATTAAATTTATATGCCATTTAACATTTTCAACAACGGAATATATTTTTCTGATTAGCGACATCACAATGCATTTGCATTTTATATCTTGTAACGTGGCATCATGCGCCTGGCGTTAGCGCACCACGTTACCTTAAGGGACACAACTCGCGGGTCCGCGTCGAAGGGTCGCGCGATCGGGATGGGAGGGGGCTCAGCTGCGGTGGCGGCGCGGCGGATCGGACGGCGAGGCACGAGGGCTAATACCCTACGCTGATGAAGCCACCGACAGCCCGCTCCCCGCTAACCGTCCGCTGGACACCTGATCGCCCCGACGGGCGGCCTGGATGGCAAGGTACCGCGGGAGGGGGGTATTTTTGTTTTAGTACTCATGGTTTCCGGGTGGAAGCCGCGTCTATGTTCAGCTTCGTGCCGATGTTTCGCAAACGTTTCAGTCTGCATCTTCAGGTCTCTTTCGGCATTTTTCAGTCTGATCAACTAAAAACAACTTATGATCGGCTGAAGCACTGATCCGCATGAGCAATCATAGGTATATTAAGACTTCCTGACAACAGGGAGCTTCAGTATCGGAGCCTCCTAGCCCTGAAGATGCAGACTGAAACGTTTGCGAAACGTCGGCACGAAGCTGAACATAGACGCGGCTTCCATCTGGAAACCATGAGTACTAATGACAATATTGGCCGCGAAAGCCTAAAATCTCAAATATTTTTGTTTTGATCCACCCGCTAGACGCGGGGTGATGAGGGGGCCAAGAATTTCCGTGAGGCGGGAACTCCTTCGGCTAAATTCGGCAGACCGGCAACAATAGGACTCGGAGATGTTCGGATTTGCCGAATTGAATCTCTTTCCGGTAATCGACCGAGTTGCACGTGGCAGATATAGTACGGACGATTGCGGGTATAGTGTTTTGGATTGCGAACTTTTCTTGTGTTGACGACTCGGCTAGGCTTTGTGAATCTCTGGTGGACGACGCGGCTTGTGGTGTGGGACGTGATTTGGTTTAGTGTATTAAGGGAGAAGGGTGACTGCGTGAGGAGTGAGGAGGTGCGAGTGAACGGAAGCGCGAAAGGGATCGCCAGCCGAAGCTGAGGACCTCCCGCCCGGAACCGGCCCGTTTGGATTGTTTTGTCTCGCCTTATTGGATTTTTGGAATTAGCCGCTACACCGGTAAGTACCGCCGAGAGCGGCCCTTCTTAAGGTGCCTGTCCACGTGAGAGTAAATTCTGAGAGTTGCTCTCGAGAGTACTCTCAGGACTGTTTCCACGTGAGAGTATTTTTTCGTGAGTTTCACTCTCGCGAGCAGATCAGACAGTAGCCGGAGAGTTACTGTCACGAATTACTCTCAGGACCACGTCCACTCGAGAGCACTCGCGAACGTCGCGCCCCATCAGTAGTGTCCGAGATGGCTTCTCGTAAACAACAAGCCGCCGCAGCAATAATAGTTGCGTTGCATATTAAAACAAGGATGCAAAGAACTTTGCAAATTGCTTCCTCATTATTTTACTTGGTTTTTTCTATCACAATGATGCAAAGTAGAATCTTACACTTTGCTTCTGATGAAACAGCATGCTTTTTTAAATGTGAGTCCCTTCGTCTCTCTCAAATCGATTTTTTTCAGTAGTAGTAGTATCAAACCACGAAAACAAAAATAAAAGAACACGTGAATTTCGATTCTCTTCACTAGACTGTACAGGGTGTAGCAGAACATACCAATCCGTCGAAGCGATTAAATCCCTTATTGAATAGTAATCACATGGCTATAACAAACGTGCTTATATGTTATGAAATATGTGTGAACATTTTTTTTGCTTGATTCTTTTCCTTCGTTCAGAAAGCCTCCACTATGAGGAAGTTCTTTGATTTATTTTGGCTATTTATATACATATATTACCGTCTTTTAGTTCAGCTTTTGTCCGAATGTTGTAACTTTTTTTTATTGATAATACAGTTAAAATGAGGTAAAAAAAATAAACAAATAACGATAATTTTTTGAAAATTTCAAAACCACGTAAAATCGGAACCGCTTTAGCGATCTTCTCGAAATTCAATACCAAACAACATTGAACGTATCTTCCGTTATGAAGAACTATTTAGCTAAATCGTCGAACCTTTACGAAAGTTAGAGCGACCCCGCCCTTTTTTCAAAAAATTTTAAATGACATAAAATCTGAATGGCTGCATATATTTCAATAAAAATCGCAACAGTTAAAGAGGGATATCTACTTTACTTGCGTGCCAAATTTCAGTCCGATCGTTCTAACGGTTACCCTGGGTAACACGGACATCACAACTCGGCGTTACTAATAATCTTGTACGTGAATTGGTACTACAGGACACGTCCCAGTTTCGGAATTTCATCGGAATGACCACAGCTCGATTAGAAACCACCTCATTTTTTAAATCTCTGTTGTGATATTCATCACATTTGATATTCCAAAGCATGGGATTTTGTTTGTATACTGCGATTAATGCACGCGTATCTTCTTGCGACCAAGTGTGTCTAGCCATGGTCATACCTCTGAGAGTACTGTCACAATTCGAACTTGGTTCGAACCTCTGCGAGTAACTATCAGATAGCGTATTTGAACTTGTTCACTTGAGAGCAAGCTCTCGCGAGTCTGCTCTCCGCGAGTTTGACGCTACTGCCTGCGAGTTACTCTCAGGAGCGTGTCCATTGGCGAGTATTGCTCTCGAGAGCGACTTTCGAGAGTTTTACTCTCACGTGGACAGGCACCTTTACTACACGGATTCCCCTCGGAGAAGGGCCGGGATAGTCGCATCACGTAGCCCGGGCGGAGATCGGTGGTCCAGGCGTTCGGGACGCTGGCCTGAGACGATCTCCGTTAGGAAAGAGGTTCGCCTGCCAAGCTTGGTAGGATCGCGACCGCGTGGTAGGAATATGCGCCGACGAGAAGGCAAGCTAGGGACGGTGGGGGAACGGTTAACCCTGCGGCCCTTACGAAGGGGCCGCGCTCGCCGTTAGAAGTTATTGTATACGTCCATCTGTACTGGCTCCGTTTTCTTTTATATTTGAATAAACGGATGTTAAAACTTCGACCGGCGTTTTCATTGGCGTACCCCGAACTGTTCAAATCTCGTCGCCCCTACGTTCCCCTCTATCATTTCAGCTAGCTGAGGCTGAGCAGCCGGGAGATCGCGTGGAAGCGGCCATAGGAGGAACGTCGGTGCGGAGAGTCCGCACCTGGCGCCTAACAATCCGATCTCGCTCGGATCTCAAATCGTTTTTCGTATATCAGCACGTTGGGAGTGGCCATGAATTATTTGTCGGCTACGCCGTTGGCCGGCGTACGTCACAATCTGTAACAATATAGATTTGAATTTCTACAGTTTCGTTATCCCTTTGAGCGGCAAAAACTTGTGATATACCTAAAAACACTTACGTGTAAAAAATTACGCCAAGTGCAGAAGTGTTGTGAATTCCTCTAACAAAAAGTATTGAAATCATATTATTAATGCCAAGTACATGTTTGCCTATTATGTGATCTAGCACTGGCCCATAATTTTAATTGTATTTTCAAAGTTTTCACTACTCTTTTACATTACTACTGCTTCCCGTAGTTGATTATGATTTAATGGTCATTTAATAATTATTAAAACTTTAGGTGATTCCTTATCGAGTACTACTTGGTGGGTCCGTGCAAGGAATTTCAAAGTATTGTACTTACTTTGAACGTATTAATAATACTCTAATTTTATATGTTTATTATTAAGCTTTTATCGTGATTATTTTTGACGAGTTATTATTAATATGTTCTATATAGAAAGTTGACACTGGTTTTGAGTTTGATGACTGGCATAATGAACGCAAATTTATATCAAGAAATACACGGACCCACCAAGTAGTACTCGATAAGGAATCAGCTAAAGTTTTACTAATTATTAAATAACCATTAAATCATAATTAAATATGACAAGCAGTAGCAATGTACAAGAGTAGCGAAAACGTTATAGAAAATTTTGAAGATAGAATTAAAATGATGGGCTAGTGCTAGATCATATAACAGGCAGATATGTAGTGACTTATGTACTTGGCATTAATAACATGATTTCAATTCTTTTTGTTAGAGGAATTCACAGCACTCCTGTACTTGGCGCAGATTTTTACACGTAAGTGTTTTTTAGGTATAGTATATATTATAATGTTTGCATAATATATTATCATAATATAATCTTGATAAATTGGATTGGGGGATTATCGTTATCGATACATAATATCAATGCATTCCAAATCATTTTTCTACCTATGATAGACACCATTACGACGATATCGGAAAAAGATTGCTTTTCAAACAAATGGACGAATGTTAGACTATTTTTTAGTTACGTAGATTCGTGTTCGTATATAAGAGTTGTTCATTTATTGCTTATTCTTTTAGGATGTAAAATCTTAATATATTGCTACGATCCATAACAAATAATTCCAGGAAAAATATAGATACATCTGAATGAATCAAAGTAGCAGAAATACAAATCTCTGCGACAATACTCGCAAGGAATTCGTCGTAAGTTATCCTGAGAGTATAAGAATGCCGTAGAAATAGTCGATGCGAACGAGGTCGAAGCACAGTGTGCTCCTCCAGCATCGTATGTCTCTGTAAATCGATCGGACATTCCATGTTGCCACATTTCACAAACAAAACTTCACCGAAGAAGCGCATCTGCTGTAGCACAAATTCATTGGATTATCCTGAAAAAAGTAAAAACACTGTATATTGTCCAAGTTCAATAAACAAAAAATAACAGTAACATTTTCCGAGCTTAATGCGAACAAGGCAAAAGTTTGTTATTTCTCAGACACTACTCATTTTTACGCACTTTCTTATTTTCATCATATCTACAAATTCATGAATTTTCTTTATACGCGTGGGACTCGCGAAGAATGATTTGTGTCCAAACTTTGTAATCTTCTGTTTGCAACTGTTATCAGATTTGGCCTCTCCAGCAGATAAATAATTTCCTCTTTTAACATTATAACTTCGACTGCCTTTGATATGTCCCAGCGTTTTGGTTTTGATTTGCTTTAATAAAAACAAAGAAACAAAAAAGCAGATTATTTCGTCAAGCAACCCCATAGAATATGTGATATACAACGAAGCGCGATGCTTGAAACAAACTTACTACTTGAAGTTGATACAGTCGTAAAGTGTGTCTGGCAGTTCCCTGCCATAAAGATCGTGTATATTTATACTGAAGAGAGCTGCTATGAGAGATGTAATGACGAGGGTTATAGCAACCCCTGGAAAATGAATGTAATTGTGACGACCGACCCAGACAAAGAACGTCCAGATTCCTCGCCATACGCCGAAATAGGTCCCGCGTAAACGCGTCGGGATAGTCCGGGCGTTGTAATTCAATATCACCCCATACCCTAGGCTAACAAAGACTGTATTGGCCATCAGGGTTGTTATTGTCGGTCCCAACAATGTTGGCGTCGTATCACGAATGTGGACCATTAAGGTCATCGAGCTAATAAACACGAGGCCGATTGTAATTTGTAGAATTCTGCGATGTCCCATCAGCAAGATACAAACTTGACTGACGACAAATCCCACCGCAGTGGTAATGCTAAACATCATGTAGGCCACATGTGACTGGACAACATTTTTTATAATATCATTGAAAGTGGAACCATATAACATAGCAAAAAAAATGGTCAAATATGTTAAACCAATGACCTCACATGACAATTCTGACGTAAATATAAAGCTCCAAAAACTTGGTGCCTTTCTGGATATTCTTTGTCGCTCATCGACACAGTCGACGTGTACGAGTTTAAAGTTCGTTGTGATTGGATTATGATTGACCTTTGCAGCTTTCAGTATAACATCTTCTAGCTGAGTGATCTTCCTCACGCAGAATAACCAAGACGGTGACTCCGGTATAAAACCAAAAGAGACGAATATTACCAAGCACGGAATATTGATGAATGCTATCATTTGGCTGTATGTGTCGAATATTTGCATTAAAGATGGTGTTAAACCTAAGAAAATGATTGATGATGGATATAAGGTTACGAATAGAATCTTATTAATTATCTATGCATACCAAATCCAACTGCGTAACAACCAGTGCCAATTGCCATTAATCCTGTACGCCACGTGTTAGTGCTAACCTCACCGATGAGAATAAAGCACATTGCTAAACCTCCAAGAAAAATATTGTGTACCACGCGCATCATGAGAAATGCCTCGTACTGACTTGCAAGGGAAATAATGATGCCAGTGAGTGGTGTCACTCCGCAAGAAATAAATATGACGCGTTTTCGGCCAATTTTGTCGCCCAGCCAACCAAAGAAAACGCAACCCACAATTCTCCCTATGGAACCCATCAAATTTTCGATCCCCGTGTTCTTTGATTTATCATCACAACCTCTATGAAACTTTAGACATAAATAAGAAACTAATAATTAACTTTCCAAAGAATCTAAAGTCCTTTTAGAACTTAGAGTTACTACCTTTTCAGTCAAACTTTGGCCTTGTTTGTTACTGTAATAGATCCCGTAAGGACATCGTACCGTTTTATTGGTCTTAATTTCTTCTGCCTCCATAAAGTTTATGTTACCAAGCTTAGAATAATCGTAATCATAAATCAAACATCCTATAAATGATTCATCCTTTATCAATTGGAGTGCATTCACGTCGTTCTATTATGATTAAAAAAAAAATCAGTATAAAAAATATGAGATTTTTTATAAACTAACCATAACGTCAGCATGACTATAAAGAATCCAGTCCTTATGAGACCAGTGTCGCAGATTCGCAGGTTTTGCGCACCACCATCCTGATACAGATGGCATCCCTTCAACAAGGGAATTCACAATATGGGTAAAGATCGGCAAGCTCAAAAGAATAGTAACAAATATTTGCAATCTCCCTGGACCAACCAGTGTATCAATAAGATCCTCCGTAGTATGTGCAGAATCTTGATTTCTGAAACGATTTCTACGTAGAATCCAAATCTAATGTCAAATTATTCTTCATCTATTTACATATCGACATTTGCGCTTTGTGGCATTTCAAAAAATATCCTTTTATCTAGACACTTTTGTATACATTTATATCATAGAATATTGTGGGTAAGGTTGTATGTTCTGTTCTGTCACCTATAACCTACAGATTACACTCGATTGGTTTTTGTTAAAAAAAAAAAAACTTGTGCGTGCGCACGGCTTTTTGTCATTTTCTAAGCATGAGCGCAAGAAGCACGTGCATCAAGACATATGGGCAGTCTTTAATGCTAAGAAAATGTGTATCTCTCAAAAGAATTGTTAAGACCGCTGAATCCGGAAGAGCAAGCGAAGTAAATAGTAGTCGAAATAAAAGGGATGGTTTCTTTATTCGGTCTACTCAATGAGCACGTCCACATGTTAATACAAAGCCTATTAATTTGTATGATTTTAAGTTGCGATGATCTCTCAAAGTGTATCTTCGAGGATCAAGAACTATTCTTATTTAAAGTGATTCCTCAGTAGCCAAATCTTTTGGTAATTTTGGAATATTTATGGGGATCAATTCCCACGGTAGGTATAGCATCGAATGATCTTATTCATTAATCTGATGTTTTGTCGCATCTATATCATTCTGGCTCGTTAGTTTTATTTGTTTTTAAATGTACGGATGATTTAATTATCTGAATAATTTACATAACTGAACTTTCCTATTACTTCGTTTAGGTATAAGTTTGTACTTACTCAGATCCTGTATTCCCAATATATTTAAATTCCTTTTGGTATACGAATCAATCTCAATTAGTCAAATTATTCAATCAATGAAAGTTTTAATTGAATGTTAATTATTTGGTTGGATAAGGTAGAGGCCCTATATAACGACTTCAGTTATATCCAGGAAGCTTTCATGTAATTTGTAAATATTCTGATTTTGGTATCTTGGAAAAGTTTTAGGGGGTTCTTGGTATACATATTTAATATGCGATTTACATACTTTACTCAGGGCTTTAATTTACATTTTTTTTTCTCCAATTGTACGATTTTGTCAGGTTATAATTTTGTACATATAGATGCACTACGTTATATGTATATGTAAAAAGTGATAGTATATAAAAATAGCCCCGAAGCTGTTGATAATTATAATCGGTCCACGAGTTCAATGTGTTCTTTTAACATTTGCGCAGACAACGCAATCTTTAGTAGATCATACGTGGGTTTCCATAAAATTCTAAATATACATACTAAATTAGAAAAACAAAATACAAATCATTGCAAAACCGTGTAAATGAATACTTTGTAAGAAAAGTTGTATGAAGAGACTTGCTAAAGAGTTCATTGTTTTCGATCTGTCAAAATACCACATCGAACTCGTGGACCGACTGTGCACATTAAACATTACATGATTGCTTACATAGACAGATGAATTCAGTGGGACGCTCACCTTTTAAATCCAAGACTCATCTCATTCTATTGAATAATTCGTTTGACTATCCACGAAGATTATTTAGTGGTCCTCAATAATTATTTATTTCACATCGGCCGAATTCATTTCATTGTTCACAGCAAACACATAACAGTACGATCGCATAGCTCATGTAGTTGTAGTTCAAAGCAATTTTGATTAGTCCAATATATTTTTCTTCGCTGTTACCATTTTCCATTTTTCTTATACACTTATAACGTGTCGGTACAGCCTTTTTCCATAATTCGCGATTATTCTCATCGCTTTTATCGGTTGATGCACTCGAGCGGGAATTAGCTTCCTACGAGCGCGCTTTGTCGCGCATTGGCGCATGCATTAATGCGCTTCGAGTACAGATGCAAAATCCCTGTTTGTGTGATTAAAGACGCTTAATTTAACGACACGCTTCATTTAGCCAAAGAGGCCGCACATTACTGTTATATATGTGCTTAATATATGTATATTAATATAGCTTATATTTTAGATTTTGGCATCGAGGTTAAAGACTCCTGAAGGCGGTATGCTGAAGTTCGCGTAATCATTGCCAAATATAATGTGTGCTTTTGGTCGTGAAACATCCACGTTGTGCTACAACGCTAAGTACAGCATACCGTTAATAAATCAGTTGGGGAAACAAAGAGGTTAACATACAACTAAAGGTTCAATTTAAGTTCTGTCCAAACTATAGCTTCGTCCAAGTTTTGACCTTGCACCCAACTTATCTCAAGGTTTCTGTATAGAGGTTGGTAGCTCGTGATGGTGAGAGGTCTTATAGCTTACGGAAGAGAGTGAGTATGCGTTGCCATCAGCAACACCGACGTTGAAACCCACCACCGACGCCGCCGCATTTGGTGACCCAGTCCGAAGAAGGCATGCCGACATCGGAAATAGTAGGGTGGGGTAGTTCATCTTCTCAGAAGGTCCCTTGGGGTCAAGTTAGTTTGGCCCGAGACTCACCCTATTTTCAGCAGCGTCTGACTACGTCTTTTCATGGCTCTCCTGTTGGTGGTGGTTCTTGAATCACGCAGCCCGTTCTCGATAACCTTGGGGTTAGGCGTTAAGGACTTCCTCGTGGTCTAGGTCAGGGTATCTCTTTCATGCCCCACACCATTCACTTCCCTTCTTAAAGCTGCCGACTACTATCCCTTTCCTTTCATTGATAACGGTGAATTCTACAACATCTTGGAAAACTAACTGATTGTCCATTTCTATTATCGAAGTTGTGAATGCATAGTGTAGCTAAATATTAAAAATACATTAATACTGGAACCGGACACATGAGTTATTTTTGTTCATTAAATTTTAACTACGTAAAATATTTGAAAAATATTTGTGGTAGGCAGACTTAGGCCCTTACTCATACCTCTCTTTTAGCGTTAAGAGACGTCTATTAGTCGTTAAAAGACAGCAGATAGCAGTCGATAAAAGACGTCTCTTAACGCTAAAAGAGAGGTATGAGTAAGGGCCTTAAACTTCAGAAAGGCGTTGAAATTCTTCAGTATATGCTCGACTTGCAGACGATATAAGTTTGATGTTGAAGCTGTGTTCGACTTAGGTTGGCGAAAACTCGTTTTTCGAAACTCGTTAAATTTTGCTAAATATTAAGAGGGAGCATCCAAATATTTACCCATTAGGAAAAAGAAAAAGATGTTTCTTTTGCCTCACTCATAATGACAGAAAAACTTCTAGATGTTGTTATATTTTCGACAAAGCCATATGCCATGAACTTAGGAGTCATATTTGTGCAAAATGCGCGTCAAAAATTTTCAAAATATTTCATTTATTATTAATTTCATTTTTAAAACTATGTACTTGTGTATTTTTTTTAATAAATATAAATCGAAAAAGTATGAATTTTTTACACAAAATAATAACAGTTAGATATTAAACATTATTTTTTGTTATTTATTGAAATATTACACAGAAAATTTGAATTAAAAGGATCAAGTTGAATAAATAATTAAAAAATAAAGATAATTTGTTCAAATACACATCTACAAACATTCTTGATTAAAAATTGTCATACAAAGTGTAATAGTTATTTTGATATCAATTGCATTTCTGTAAATGCATCTATCCCAGTCATATTTAACAATATAACGTTTGCCTGTGTTACCTTTAATCCTCTTTTTTTTAGCCACAATTATACGGAACGTACGTGGGTGCCTTATGCATTTGCCATCTTATGGATGCACGTAAAAGTTTATATCTGAAATTGAAGACCTGAACCGATTGACTTGTTAAAATTTACAAGAGTCACTACGTTCCTGATGTAGATGGCACAGTAAATTGCATAGTGGCAAATGTCTCGAGCAAGTCAAGTTTAAAAATTTCGTATCTGCGAAATTAATTTTATGCAACGACTAATGCATTAAGTGAGACCGCATGGTTCAAGCGGTCGTGCTTCACGGCAAACCTGTTTTGTCAAATTTTTTAACACTAAGTGTCAAATGTATTTTGAGTATACTTCGTACGGAACCCATATCGTTGTGGTTTGTAGTAATTTTGTTTTAATCAAACATACATTCAATTCTCATTTTAGAGAAAATGAAGTTTCATTATTTTAAATCAACATATTGATAAACAACTACCAAAATAGTTCTTATTTTAGTAAAACCGTATTTTAAAGTTGGGCTCAAAGTATCTATTAATGTTAACTTTTTTCTTCATAATCATCAAAATGAGTTCTTTATCTAATACATTTTATACTCACGTCTACATTACTGGCCGTTATCATGTAAAACAATAAAATCTTTTTATTTTATTTGTTCCCCATTACCTAACTGTCCCAAAATCCAACTACATTTTCAACATAAGAAATGATATCACAAATAAAAAAATAAAAAAAGGCGCAATTTAAATATCATTACGAATAGCCATTAATCCATATCTAAATTTGATTGAAAAGAATAAACGGTAAAATAAAGGAATTAAAAAATGACGAAACAGAGAAGGAAGGAAACGAAACAACGTCTAGTTTACATCAAATTAACTTTCTCCATTTAAGCGGTGCACGAGCTCTCGATTCGCTTATCCTAGTAATATTGATTAGTTCATGACTATCTGGACAATTGATGGGATTTGATTTGTGGTAAAAGGTTCTAAGTTCAGTCAATTATTACGTAGATCGTATCGAGCTGTGTAACACAATAAAATAGCATGTAGATGCAATTGTGCATAGAGGCAATTCAAGATGATTCATCTTTGACGCTGGAAACTAGAAAAGTGAAGTTTGCAATTGAGTTTCCTAACTGTAATTTAGTACAATTTATTCCCCATACAATCATGCCTGAATACACGATGTATCTGAATCTGTATGGACCGAGAACCACTGGCATTCGATTCATAATTCATAGCTTACTCACGAATCTTCGGCCCCTCACCCTCCACCCACTCACAGTCTTTCTCGAGTCTTCCTTTACTTTACTCCGCTTTACTTACTTTTGTTATTAGAGGAAACTTTATACCTTCTTATTTATGTGACGATTATTCTATGAAACTTCGCCAAACTTGACGAGTTGGCTATTTAAATGTAAGTTGACTTTGTTCGCCAGTTTCGATGGAATATATCTATCATACTTCTACACCAACAGGGAGGGGTGCTGCCCTCGATGAAATATGTTTGTGTTACGAATGAGTAGATGACATGGGTGAAAAAGTTTCTCTACTTTTCCTTCGTTTGCCGATGAATGAACGAATGCCTGGATCATTTCCCATCTACCGGTTTGCTTCTTCAAATATGTTTTGTGCCTGAACGTCTCTGCGACGAAAGTAGTTCGGGTCGAAAGGTTAGGAGAGGTTAGGTTAAAGAGATTTTTTCAATCGTTGTCGATTAAGAACCGGTTAGAACTCGCGTAAATGTTATAAAACAGTGAAAATTTATTGAAACCAAACAAGAGAATTGATACTGTTAGCCGACGTTCGTCGACTTGGAAATGAATAAGTACTGTACTTGGTAATCTTTCTGTGCGGAGTCTACTCCACGAGACTACCTAATCCGTTTGGATTCTGACTGTAGACCAAGGTGCAGCCATAAGCTGCACTTCCGAATTTGTCTCGAATGCACAATTTTTATTTTGTGAGTTGAAGCTGTCAATCGTCAGGTACTTTGCCTTTCTGACTTGGCGCATTCCTACACGTGTGCGGTCGATTTTTTTATAAATTACCTTTTAAAGATTTACACACGTCATAATATTACAAAATTTTGGTGTCGGATGCACTCGTTTCACTGGCTCGCTAAATAAGATACAAGAAAATACAGCCTAGATATAGAAAACTGCGGACAACAGCAGTACTCACCTATGATACGGGGAACTATGTGAAAGCATACACACACGATCACATATACGCACGGTGCAAAAAACTAAATATCTAAATATCTCCCTTGATAATTCAAATGCAAAAACACATTCAACATCATGAAAATGGTTTTCATAAATGATGTAATGTTATAATAGTACATAATGATACAAGTAGGGGAAGTTGGTGATTCCTGACGAGTGTCCAGGAATTACCAACTTAACGCATTTGTATCATAATGTACTAATTTCAATTCATTTATATTGGCCGTTGAAGAATGTTTACAACCATGAAAGATATTTAAGGATTCGACTTCTACGGTTTTATTCAAAGATACTATAAATATATTTTCTAATTTTTTTATTCGAAAGACAAGTACACTGAGCGTCATTAATGATATCCAGCTTGTAGACTTTGTGCGGTAAACGTAACAGAGGAGAATGGGCAACCTTAGTTACGTCCTCGGGCCGTGTTTGCAACATAGAAGGCAAATTGAGCGAAACGTCAGAGCATCGTAAGTTGCGTTATTGCGTTATTTTCGCACAGCACTAGTGTGAACGAGTCGGCAATATGACTCTAGTGTTGCTCTCGCAAGGTTTGGCATCTCGCTCGCATCGTAGTGCTTGTACTTAGCGCAAGAGTCAACCGTGTCTTTTAATCAGCTGTTATGTAATAAAGTAGGTGAATGTACGAATACGACGACGACGGAACTGAAATAAATCATCTCGCTCGCCATCTCAATACGCTCTGATCTCGTATCCAAATCGTATTGGTATTGATGGAAATTGATTTAGAAACCTCGGTCCCTACATATAATGAAGATATAAATAACTTTTTCGCCCATACAGGGTGTTCCGAAATTACCTGACCAACGGGGTATTCTTTTTCTCCGGAAGGTCATAGTTTTTAAATGGGAGCAGGTCAAAGTTGACCAATCAAAGGGAGGCGTCAAGAGAAACGTAGGCACCTACGAACTCTGAGTTTTCTTCTCTCGCTTTTGTTTCTCGGTGGCTTCGGGCAGGATGACGTCAGCCGAAGACATGCCTATTGGAAACAAGAAACAAGAAACAAGCCACCGAGAAACAAAAGCGAGGGAAGAAAACTCAGAGTTCGTAGGTGCCTACGTTTCTTTTGACGCCTCGCTTTAATTGGTCAACTTTGACCTGCTCCTATTTAAAAACTATGGCCCGTACTCATACCTCTCTTTTAGCGTTAAGAGACGTCTTTTATCGACTGCTGTCTGCTGTTTTTCAATGATAATTCAATGAAAAACAGCAGACAGCAGTCGATAAAAGACGTCTTTTAACGCTAAAAGAGAGGTATGAGTACGGGCCTATGACTCTTCCTTATAAAAAGAAGGTCATTTTCGTGATCAGTGGTGTCTCCCGAACACCGCCATATTCCGTTGGCCAGGTAATTTCGGAACACCCTGTATAGCTGTTTATAAGATATTTGATTCTAAACAAGAGTTGACTCGGGTAAAGAGTTTCGGCGGGCCGTGGCCTGTACAACCGGTTGCCTGTGCTTGGCGTAAGACTCAACTGGCAAAGAGTCTCTTAAGACGCAACTCTCCGGAAATTAATCTGCCGCAAGTGTAACATTGTATAAATAAAAATAAAACTTGCCTATACTGCAAACTTTTTGCAGTGTGACAAAATTTATCGATCCGATCATTTTCATAAGATAAGGTTTTATAAACAACGCAAGTAACAAGCAATGTCAGTAAAAAATATATGTATCAAGTGAATAGAAATAATATGGAGCGATGTAAACATGTATGTGAAAGCACTGAAAACCTGCTGTTTCCGTATTAAATTGCAGTATGTGCCATAATATTATGTTACGGAATACGAGCGCATGGATGGCTTTACGAGGAGGCAATGAAAGAGTGCATGAGCGATGTTCCCACGCAGGTGCGTCAGGAATAATTCCCGCAATATGCAGAGCGTGTATTAGACCCATCATTTTCCGTAAAGTACTTCTGCCCTGTAGAAATATTCAAACTGCAATGGTGAAGCTTTATGACAGTTGTTTCGTCTTTCGGTGTTCCCAGTTATAAAATATTTTGAACTCGATCCGACGATAAAACATTTTAGGATTTATCCTCGCTGAGATACATTATTGAGTATCAACTACATATATGTGGCTGCATTGTCCAAGACAAACATTAATTTTTGAAAGGGGTCGAGCAATAATTACTCAAAAAGGTTTCTTTATTGTTAAGAGTTATAACATAACAGTAAATTTAATGTGAAATAAAGAAAAGAAGATTGTAAATATGCAGAGTTATATACAAATTTTGCTAATAGAATATTTAACATTATTGATATAAAAAGTACTGGCTTTTCGTTAAATTAAGGCATTAATTTCAAATTGAAATAAAACTTTAAGGGAACTTCAAAACATTTCTTCATTTATACCCGCTGAAGCCTACTTTAACGGCCTTTGCCTGCATAGTAACTGGCGTACGCGCATAGGTTGATTGCACGGCCTATTAGCCAAATTCATTTCAAAATTCTGATTTTGCGTGAACTTAAAATGAAAGAGTATAAAAACGCGATGATTCGCGGTGAAATCAATCAGTCTTGCGCCAATTGACTGACCAGTAACTAGTGAGGTGCTAAAACGTTTCTAAAACCTAGCTTTTCTGCAGTAACTATAACGTTCCGCTGCGACATACATTAGTAAAGACTTTCGGTCGGTAATATCAGAAAATTATCTCTGTAAAATACGGATTCTAAATAAGACGTAAGTCCCGAAATCAACGACAAGTCCGTGCCGTTTGACGTGAGGATGATGTGAGCACATTAGCCCTTCCACTCCTCAAACTCGCCCGGGTTGTGTCCATTTGGCAGACTCGACTCCCGGTTCTAAATCCTAACAGACTACTCGCCAAAAACTTCCACCCACTTTGTGAAACGCTTAAAACTACCTTGATTTGGCAATACGGAAGGCCCGAGATTCAGCGATCCTCGCTATCCGCAATCCTCGACCCGCTCCCACATACTTCAAAGTGAGACCAACCAGAAATCAACAAACAGCGACCAACAACGCCAACTAGACTCGCACCTGTAAAGAACGGATAAAGGGGAAGCTACTCAATTTTTATTATTATAAAATAATACTGGGGAAATTATATTATTCCACGATCATATAAAACGGGCTACATAATTTGAGAATATTAAGAATCCGATTCTTATCCCAAAATTGTTTTTCATTAGTAATTAGACAATTAACACATTTAGTTATATAACCGATAAAAGTATACGTAGGTGATTTTCATGATGACGTGAAACAACGATCCGAGAAAGAGATTCATAATCAATTGACTTGGATAAAATCAACGTATAGAAAATGAGAATAAAACAAAATAAAAGTAAAAAAGATTAAAAGTACCAGAATAGAAAAATAAAATACATATATTTAGTGCAATACCATACATATGAATACTTATACGATCTAGCACAAGCTCATCATTTTAATTGTATTTATCAAATTTCCTATAACTTCTTCGCTACTTATTTGTGTTACTGCTGCATCTTACATATTTAATTATGATTTATTGGTCATTTAATAATTAATAAACGTTAGGAGATTTCTTATCGACTACTACTTGGAGGGTCCATGCCCAAAATGTCACAGTACTGACTTCGGGGATGGATCTGCCAAATAGTACTCCATAAGGAATCTCCTAAAGGTTTATTAATTATTAAATAATTATTAAATCATAATTAAATACACGAAGCAGTAGTAACACAAAAAAGCAGCGCAGACGTTATAACAAATTTCCAAAACATAATAAAATCATGAGCTATTACTATAGATCATGTAATACGAAGATATGTAGTGACTTATGTACACTGCGGGACATTAATGCCGTCCTTGGGTGGAGATAGTAGGAGCGTGGGTGGGGCGGCCGGCAGTGGCGACTGGTGGCGAGCAAGCCAGGCCGACGCGTAGATTCCTCTCGTTCGGGACGCAAATTCTGTTCCGAGTCCAGGCGTCCCGTATAAGAGTCTCACAGAATTTCAACATGAGTCTGCATAAGCCCCTCTCACTCCCAGTTAGTGGAGTCCCAGAGATAGCCTGCACTGCGTATAAGAGTGTCTCACTTGCGTCTAGCGCGAATTGCCCATAAGACCTTCTCACTTGCTGCTAGCGGTGGCCTAGCGCGTATAAAAGTGTCTCACTGACTTCCAGCACGAGTCGCCGATAAGAACATCTCACTCGCTGCCAGCGGTTGCTCAGCGTGTGCGGGTGGGACACAGTAAAAAAAAAAGTGGAAAAATTTATAGATCTTTCAACCAGGGGTTTAGCTGGGGAAAAATCATGTCATCAAAATGGGGGAGGAATTTCGTGAATACAGACATCAGTAGTCTGTCCAGGAACCATCGTGCTTGATTACCTGACTTAATTGAATCAAGATCGAATCGATTAAATGCTTCAAATAGTCCGGGTTGTGCCGAAGCTCTTCCCAGATTCTTTGAGCATGCACAATTATGGCTAACTTCGATCTTTCCCTCTCGGGTTGCCATCTCCGGGTCATGTCGGCCCAAACATTGTCAATGATGTTTAGACCGGGAGATTCAGCGGACCATTGCACCACTTGGATTGCCGGATGATTCGAAAACCAATTTCGCATTTCACAAGAAGTATGGACAGTGGAATTGTCTTGAATAAGACGAATTATAGGCATGTTTTCTGCCGAATACACCGCGCGAACTGATGGAAGCATAACCTCCTCCAGTACGCGCATATAATCTGCAGAATCCATGTGTGAAGATCGCGGATTATAATAAGAGAGCCTAATGTTTGGACTGAGAGGGTCTTATATGCGATTCGCGCTAGACGCGAATGAGACGCTCTTATATGCAATGCAGGCTATCTCTAGGACTCCACTACCTGCGAGTGAGAGGGGCTTATGCGGACTCATGCTGAAATTCTGTGAAACACCCTTTTAGGGGCCACCTGGACTTGGGACAGAATTGGCGTCCCGACCGAGGGGAATAGGCTACCCCCTCTATTCGTCGGCCTGTCTTGCTCGTCATCAGTCGCCACTGCCGGCCGCCCCATTAACGCTTCCTATTAGCTCCACCCAAGGACGGAATTCATGTCCCGCAGTGTACACTGAGCACCATTAATGGCGCTCCAGTGAGACGTTAGGGGAAGAGTAGTGAAGCGAGAGTGAGAGACTTTTCGTCTGGCTCGAGACACCATTTCTGTAAGGATTCGGAGGATCTCGTATTTATAAGAGCGTCTCTCTCACTCCAAGCGACGATTCCCTATAAAATCCGCTCACTCGTTGTTAGTCATAGCGCAGCAAGGTCCTGCAGCACGTATAAGAGCGTGCCATTCACGCGCTCGCTCCCTGCGTATAAGGGCGTCTGGCTCAAACCAATGGGCTTTCTCACTTCTACCAATTCCTGATTAGTTCACTTTCACTGTAGCTGAAGCGTCTTCAAGTTACTTATGAGATTGTTACCCTCAGTTCTCGAATCAATCAACTGTTTCACTTCCTCAATGTTTTTAAACAATAACTTTATACACGTTCTAAGCTCGCGTCGTTCCTTGATATTTGGCATAAATCGAGCCGGACCACTTAAATCATGAAAAAGTCACAGCACAGCTCGAACGTTTATACAACGAATCCTCCTTTGTTTAAGAATTAGGGGAGAGAGTTACGTTATTTAAACAACCTGTTATAGATCTTTTTATAATGCAGATGAGAGGTAGAAGGTTCTGGAAGCTTCTCCGGGGTCGAGGCAAAGGGTTTGCCTCAAAATGTGCGAGAGGGCCGCCGGTTCTGAAAGCTGTCCTGCGCGGTTTAGCATGGACACAAACCGTTGAAGCTCCTAGAAGCTTCTCGATGATGCACAGTTCCTAAAGTCGGGGGTAAATTCCTAGAATCTAACGTAAAATTCCTAGAATCCACCCGAAATACCTGAATTCAGCCGTCCCCGTGACGTCACTCCGAGAAATTAGGGAGGTCCATGACGTCGATTTAGCACGGACGCAAACCTTCGAAGGCTCTCGAATGTCGTTAATTGTCGGTTACAGGAATCCTGGTTCAGAGCTGGTCAACTTATACTATTTACCTAGTATTTAAAAAACCTTGCTCAACTTTAGGTCCTGTAATCAAAGGAGTGGCCAAAGAAAGCTGCAAAATTCAAATGAAGTTAGAAGAAGAAATGTCGATAACTATTGCTAGTGGTAAGAAGTATATGGTTCGACCATACCGTGAGTGACGCCATGATACAAATAGACGAGGTATTGCCACTAACGGTTCTGCGCATTTGGATGTGACGTCACTGGATTCTCTCTGTTCTGATTGACAGAATTCACGTATATGTGTCGTCACGTCGCAACATCATTTACATTTTGAGGGGCCATATACTTATTAACCGAAACGTAAATAATTCTCCTCAAAGTAAAGCTGATGTCACTTTGAATGATGTCATTGATCCCTGCGCGATCTTGATTAAAATACGATCGCTATACCTCGTCTATTTGTATAATGATTGACCCTACGAATTTGGAAAATCAGGACCTTCCCAAAAAGCGCACTGCAATACATCTCTTACGCCAATCAGATTGGCAGACACATCGGCCCGGCAAAGCGCTCGCGATCTTCAATTATTTTGTTCGATCCCCATAAAGTACATCTTACCATCTTTCATGCTTGGTATGATTGCAGTGATATTTTTGGAAGACGGGAATCATATCCACCTCTACTCCATCGATGGACGGATTCAGACCATCACTGCAACTTCCGTATGCCATCTGGATCGGTAAGACGCTCGCCGAATGTGCCGTGTAATTGACTTCTTAGAGTGTGTACTCCGGTCTGGCTATCGCATAGCCTCGCCAGTGCGCTCCACCAGGCCCGTAGTTAGCACTCTGGGGGTCCGTAGTATTCAAATTTTGACAAGATCCTTTCCCATCCACCTTGAAAAATGTAAAAAACAACAAGACTGTTTTCACGAGGAAAATAGGTGTAAATTTAGCAAATAATACACAGTCTAATGTTACGAAATTCCTTCCCCATGCATAGAGATCCACGATGTAGCCGAAAATCGCAGAATTTCACGTTTCGTGACGTGCATCCCAAAATGCCACGTCACAGTATATACACAATAACACCAAAAATGTTTTTTCAAAACAAAATGGTTACGCCAAGTATTAAAAGTGTAGTCATTCCATAAAAAATAAATCCTTGCTAAAAAAATCTCTTGATACCTAGCAAAAATATTAAATCAAATCCAATAAATTAGCCAAGCAAAAATCCTGTGGTGTACTGGTATGTGTGAGGCACGGTCCGGCGAGAGGGCACGACAAATGTAAGAGCGTGCGAACGAGTCAGTCGTTGAATTCGAGGCTGAAGCACACACGGTCTCCGTAAATCGGAGGAAATAAAGGCTTTTGGCTGTGGTCAAGGGAGCCGATTTGTTCGCAGGTTTCTTAAGACCATTCCCGTACATTACAATCTCCTAGGTAGATGCTTAATAGACGTACATGTTTCTCTACAAAAAACTTGGTGTGCCAGGGATGCAGGGCCGCTATGAAGCTTTCTGTGGTAAGATCGGTGACTATTTCGATATGAATGGCGCGTGTCGCGAAACATATGAACAACGCAATGTATGCCTTGGTTGTGGTTTTGCTGCGGGCATGACCGAGTCGCACTGCGAATGGTCCGGCGTAATCCACTCCGCACGTTTGGAATGGCGGAGATGGGGTAGATCTTGCAGCAGGGAGAGCCCCCATCAATTGTGTTGCTACTTGATTTTTCCACCGATGGCATGTCAGGCAATTATGGACCGTCTTACGCACCGCGTTGCGTACGCTGATAATCCAATATCGTTGCCGTAGTGAGGCTAATAACTGCTGTGGCCCTGCATGTAAAAGACGTCTGTGTTCCCAGTCGATTATAAGCCTTGCTAGATTGCAGGTCGCGTTTAGAATCATGGGATGCATTGTGTCATATGTCCACCATATATTGGAGCTAGTCGCTGGCACACCAAGTTTTTTGTAGAGAAACATGTACGTCTATTAAGCATCTACCTAGGAGATTGTAATGTACGGGAATGGTCTTAAGAAACCTGCGAACAAATCGGCTCCCTTGACCACAGCCAAAAGCCTTTATTTCCTCCGATTTACGGAGACCGTGTGTGCTTCAGCCTCGAATTCAACGACTGACTCGTTCGCACGCTCTTACATTTGTCGTGCCCTCTCGCCGGACCGTGCCTCACACATACCAGTACACCACAGGATTTTTGCTTGGCTAATTTATTGGATTTGATTTAATATTTTTGCTAGGTATCAAGAGATTTTTTTAGCAAGGATTTATTTTTTATGGAATGACTACACTTTTAATACTTGGCGTAACCTTTTTGTTTTGAAAAATCATTTTTGGTGTTATTTGATATCTTTTTGAAAGTAAGAACATCATGAAAAAATTAAACAAACTCATTCTACATATATCTCAGTGATGATTAAAAAAGCTAATTCACAGTAAACAGTAAACATAAAGATGAGTAGACACTACTAAATGTATAACAAGAGACACAGATTGCGGTAAAAATTTTACAAAATACTTCGTCTAATATTTGAAACAGCTGACAACAAAAAAATTAATAGAAATTTCAATAAATTAAATAAAATTGATTGTTAAAAAAATATTTAATTCGTTTTTTATTATTTCTTGCGATCCTTCTTTTTCGCTCTCTCTATCTCTGTCTCTGTCTCTCTCTATTTTCAGCATTCTTTCCACGTCTCGGCTGCTCTCTTATGGAACTCCCTTCCACCTCACGTTTGGGATACTGACTTGCTTCCTATTTTTAAGAACCGTTTGCGTCGTCACCTGGCCATAGCCTAGGTCAGCTCTGCTGCAGCGTTTCATAGCTTACTACTTTGCTTAATGCTTCTATGTACCTCATATATTTCGCTTTATAAGTTAATTGTAATTCATTTATTCCTATTCCATATGGGAATATGGAAATCTATGCGTTGATCATGTACTTTCGACCATGGTATAAAGAAAAATAGTATACACCACACGGGCAGTAAACTGACCACCCGGAACTCAGTTTTCAGAACTCAGTGCCGAAAGCTCAGTTTTCTGCCCTTGTAGTGTAATATACTATTTGTTAATTGAACAAACAGAAAAGCTCATATTTTTGTAGACGACATGTTTATTCGAACTACCCTGGACTGTAATGTTCTTGATTTACTCAACGCTAAGAAAAAAGTATCAGATGCAATGAATTTGCCGAGCAGAAGGTGAAATACAATTTAAATCCTCGTCTCAAGCAAATTGACTCTTGCGTTCAGTCATTTTCAATTACTTATACTTTTTTTCCTGGCATTAAGCAAAAGTGATGGTTATTGTCAGAAAATTGGTCTCCAGCACCCTACCGGTGCTGAACTATCGAATACCAAAAGCCATCGTAGACAGGATACATTAGTCCAGCTTAGTCATGAATAAGACAGAGTGGTGTTACGTTGTGTGTCCTTAACCCAGAAAAACTTTAAAGTAGCAATAGATTTTGCAAGAAGTCTGTAATTCTCTACCTATTTTAATGCGGTAAAGCTCACTCAGTTTTTTTAAGTATGCTCTACAAGTTAACCATCTAGACATTTCATAGCGTTAATTCTTTAAATATGATAACCTGTCTATTTTGAATGAATTCATCCAGACAAACTGTCTATTTCAACTGAAGTTCTTTCGACAGACAATTATAATTATTAAATGGTTAACACTATAAAATACCTATGTAGCAAATTCATGGAGCATTCTTTGACATAAATGAGCAATCAGAGTGAAGAAACAGGAAAAAAGCAATCCATGCCGCATTAAAATACCTCTTGGTAAATCCATTGCTTCCCTTTTCTGAGCTATGGACATATATACCACACTGATATGACTGATGAAATGACTGAATTTTTTCACGAAGAGACAGGTTAGAAATTGCGATAGTAGCCAACAGCTGAGGCCATATAAACAGACTACACGCGTTCACTGGCTCGTTGCGCATGCGCGTCTCGACTCGATATGCCTTTGTCGCATCGAAGCTCATACGGATATGTGAGGGGACAAATTTTTTAAGATTGTGTGAGAGGGGACATTTTGAGAAAAATTTTTCGACTGATATTGCTAAGATGCCAGATATCAGCATTGCGGGAACCGATTTTATTGGACAAACGCTCATTGCGAAGAAAAAAAAAATAAAAAATATTCGACCTGACACATTTTTCGCCCACGACATATACCCGCAGATAATTTAAGTTATTTCATCGTAGCAGACGAAAAAGCGCCAGCTTGGCGTCAATAAGAGTAGCAGTAGCGTCTCATGAGGAGGCCGATTTTTTCTTTTAACCGATTTTTTCTTTTAATACTTGGCGTCGAGACGCTACCGCGTCTCTTGATAAGAGAAGTAGAACATCAAGGCACAGTGAAAGTATGGTATACAACACGTTGGATTTATTTTATGGGGCAACATTTTCAAGAAAGCAATTTACAGATATGAACCAATCACATATATGTATTTTGGAGTGCTTTATCCATTTTTTTTTTATTTTCGCTAGATTGTAACGTGGCGTCAGGACGACACATTACAAAAGCCCCGCAGCTCCGCGTGCTGCCGACAGCACGGCGTCGCGTCCGGCTTCCATTTCTAAAGATTTCCTAGGCCTGGGGTTCGGAAGGAGGAAATGGGGGAAAATAATGGACCGGCGGCGGAGGCACGGGGCCCTTTCGGGTTGAGAGCCTACATGCAAGGGGTGCCCAACCGCCAGGATCTACTGCCGGTACCCCGGGAACTTGAGCTACGCAGGGAGGGCGTTGGAGAGGAGGATTGTTTTGATTTTTGACCTACCGCGGAGAGCGATTGGAAGAGAGAAGAGTGTGTCGCGGGGAGTCCGTGTGTAAGGACTCGGGTATCCGCAGACCGTGAGAAAATGAGTTCTTCTTCCGTGCTCGGGCGATAGTCGATCTATCGGATAATCGCGGATTGCGATGATCGGGATTTCTCGCAGAGAACCATGGTTCCCGGTTTTTTTTTATTAGTATAATGCCAGTGCGTAGCCGAGTGTGTGAAACTCCGAGGGCCCTGTGGACGCCCTCGTGGAGCCGGGACGCGGCACCATGGAGGTAGGCGGACATACGGATGCCTCAGGTGGCTACCGACGTCAGAGGACACACTCCCGAGGAAGAAAAAGCTCGTCTCTAATGAGACCTGCTAGATTTGCGGATCGCGCTGCGAGGGGATTCGCGGATTCCGTAGGACCACCGAAGCAGGGACAGGCCTTGGGCAGTCTAACCACCACGGCTCGGATTAGTCGTGAGCCCCCGTTGGGGAACACACTGTACGTGACGGGATTTGTATTGTAAAATTCTCCGTTTATTTAATGGTAATACGAGAAACAGTATTCTACTCGCTGCATAGTCATTTCGCGCGCCTATCCGCTGACTCCGAAATTCTCTCTCGTCACCCCTATGTTCCCCTCTACCATTTTCAGTGCGCTGAGGCTGAGCCGCTGGGAAATGTGGAATGCGGCCGTGGAGATGGTGGTGCGGGGAAACCGCACCTGACGCCCAACAACTAGATTTTCGGATCTTTTCTTCGATTTCAGCACGTTGGGAGCGGCCACGGATTATTTGTAGGCGACGGCGGTGGATGGTATACGTCACAAAATAAATTACATACATTTACAAGAATGTACAAAAATCATTTAATATAGTTATGATGTGAGGTGGTACATTTTTCATGGATTCTTATTGACATCAAATACTGATATCTTTACTTTTTGTAAGTAAAGTACCTGAAAGTGCTATACACACTTGGCGACTTTTTTTTAAATCTCAGATGATTTTACCAGTATTTTACTGATTATTGCAAATAGTATTGTATAAGATTTGTAATAATTATATAACGACCTTCATTGGCATTAATCTTTCACATATTATGTTCCTTCATTATCATCGAGAAATGTTAAATCAGATGATATTACATATAATTCATCTATTGCCTATTGGTAAGAAAAATTCTACTGCGAAAAGTGTAGCTGAAATAGATAGACTTAAATCGTATTGTACTTCCAGAGAGAAAGAGGAAACAGAGTCTTTCTTACATGTATTTCAATACAAATAGATAAAATTCTAAAAGACTCGTGGACTTTCACGACTGATACGTACACACAACAAACTACAGAGGCGAATACCTGGATACCCTTGTAGCAACATTTATATGTATGACTCGCCTAGAATAGTTCGTCATGCCGTAACGCTAGCTAGACTGATATCGCCGCTCTAGGATATCGGAACACCTACGCACTCCAGTGCGCTCAGGAGATCTTCCCTTTCGCCATTTGTCCGGCATGTAATAAAAGCCTCTAGTGAAACATATCTAAGCAGCGCCTATTCCGACGAACTAGAGAATAATATTGAAAGGCGAACATGCCATTTATACCAACTAATTGGAGGAGCCGACTATTCATCGTATTTGACACAAAAGCATCCACGTGGCCATTCTCCCACGAACTGTTCGCATCAGGAATGCGAAAGGATTTAACGATTCTAGAGATGATGTATCATTTCACGATTTTGGAAACAATGAAATTTTTGAAACTTAACGTTCATCAAACACCACGACGTGAAAAGAGAAAATTATGTGGTATTGTTAAATTCTTATTAGTATTGTGACACTGAATACGTAACGCGATATGAGTGATGCCCATAGTTGCTCATAGACCCAATTGGACATAAATACGAATTTTTGCATCCTGAGCGATCTTTCATCGTTCAGTTAACGATATTGTAAGCTATCTTTGTTTGACGGAACCTCTTCAAACATTTAATGCTCTGCTCAATCAATATACTTACCCACTAGCCTACCCATTCTCCGAAGTTTGAACATTCCACCCTATCCTAACCTTACCTAACCAAACCTAGAGTTAACTAACATAAAACCACATACAATATACTATAATAGGATATTGTCCGTACGTAATTCTATTCCATCTACTTAAAACTAGAAAGTGCGCAAGTGGATCCACACCCCCCCCCCCCCCCCCGCCCAGACGTATGGCCGGTATTCTTAAATTTTTATAAAATAAAAAGCGAACGTATATACAGGGTGTTCATTATGAAACGCACTGGGGTAATGCAGTTGTATTCCTTGCCAAATTCTATAGAATAGTAGTACTGCTGTGGGCATTCTAGATCAAGAGACTCGGTCGAGTCTCGCACCAAGTACAGGCAACCCGCCGTACGGGACACGGCTCGTTGAGACTCTTTACTCGAAGCATCTCTTGTACCTGTGTTTCGACTCAAATATCTTATGAACGGCTGTGTTTGAGAAAAATTTATTGATACATTCACTGTAGGAATCAAGGGTTCTAAATTGATTGCCACCAAATTCAATACGATTAGTGTACGGGATCAGGACGTATTCACATGCCGAGCGAGATGATTTTATTTCAGGTCCGTCTTCGTCGTCGTCGTCGTCGTCGTCTTCCCACGTCCATCGACTTTTTTACACGACAAATGGCGCTGACTGCTTTGCCTTCTTTACCTATCTGTACTCTGTATGGTGTTAGTAATTTATGAATACACAATATACTCAAATACACTTTATACGTAAAGCTACCGTTCATACCGAATTTCCAGTTAGTATAAGGGTGCTTTCACAACAGTATAGAATTATTAACTCTTTAATAGCATTCGTGTGGGGCGCGCGTGAATGAGTGTACGTATATGTATATGTGCTTCGATATAGTTTCTCGTATTTTAGATGACAGCTTTTCAGAGATATAGGATGTCCAGGTGTTCCGTACTTTCCTGTATCTGGGTGCAGGGCATGGAAATCCAGGGTGTCCAGGTGTTCTGCTTCGTACTTTCCCGTATCTAGATGGCAAATAATTAATAAGACTTTAGCTGACTCCTTATCAAATACTACTTGGCGGGTCCGTGCATTTCTTAATATAAATTTGCGTTCATTATGCCAGTCATTAAACTCAAAATAAATGTCAACTTTCTATATAGAGCTTATTAACAATAACTCGTCAAAAAGAATCACGGTAAAAGCTTAATAAGAAATATATGGTTTTATGATACTATTAGTACGTTCAAAGTAAGTACTTTGTAATTCTTGGCAAGGACCCGCCAAGTAGTACTCGATAAGGAATCAGCATCAAATAAGTTTTATTAATTATTAAATAACCATTAAGCAACTACGAAAAGCAGTAGTAATGCAAAGGAGTAATGAAAACGTTATAGGAAATTTTGAAAATACAATTAAAATGATGGGCCAGTTCTAGATCATATAATAGGCAAACATGTAGTGACTTATGTACTTGGCCTGAATAATCTGATATCAATACTTTTTATTAGAGGAATACACAGTACTCCTGTACTTGGCGTAGTTTTCTACACGTAAGTGTTTTTTCGGGCATACAGATTCCTACACTGGCTTTTACCGACACTCGAGAACCTTCGAAGGTGGGTGTCCGTGCTAATTCGGCAACGTGTGCGCCCACGATTTCCGGAAGTGAGGTCATCAAGATTCTAAGAATTTACTTTCGATTCCAGGAATTTTGCGTCACATTCCGGGAATTTTGCGCTAGATTCTAGGAATTACATACGATCGAAAATCTTCTAGAACATTCTAGAACCTTCTAGAAGCTTCGACGGTTGGAGTCCGTGCTAAGTCGCGGAGGATCGCTCCCAGAGCCGACAGTCCTCTTGTGCGACGTATTGATGGACACCCTTGCCCTTCACCCCGGGGAGCCTTCAAGAAGCCTCGTTGAACCCCCTTCAGCCCCCCGCCCCGAAGCGTTCGATGACTACCCGACCCCCATGCAGACTTCAGGCGGCAGTCAGACATTGTTTTGATCTTGTTATTCAGGGTATTGAATTATTGGCAGAAGATAAGCGACCCTTTTGCACTTCGGAAACTTTTTGATGTAGAGTTCGAGCTCGAAGTGCGCGATTCGGGTAGGTGTCTTATCGCTCATTCAGATGCAAAACAATTCCAGGAAAACCTTCGAAGCCTCGTGCAGGTTCGTGCAAGTCGAAATGGTTCTCGCAAGCGCAATGGCGGGGTCAAAGTCATTCTAAAAAAATCTATGTATCAGATGTATAAATGTGCAATACCGAACGTTATCTCGCAGAGTCGTGCGTCGATAATGCCGTCCCTCATCCTCCGAGGTGCCAAATTACTCGTAGGAGATACGTAAGCGCGCGTCGCAACTTTGAAGGAGAAGGGCTAAGGTTCATCCGAATGTTCTAGAATGTAAGTCGCTCCGTTTGGAAGATGCATCAACCTTGACATTGATTCTAGGAATCTCTGTTGGAAAAATTTGATTCCTAGAAATTTCCGAAACCTCCCATCCCCATTTTAACCCTTAAGTGTTTCCTATAAAAGGAGGAGCTGAACGTACCTTCTAAGGCAGCTTTTCGACGTTTCTACCTGCAAGGATGACAAAAGCTTTGAATGACGACGAGGATCTATTGACGAAGATGATACAAGCCTGTAAGGAGAATCAGGTCCTCATGCGTTATCTCGATGGGCGGTACAACCAGATTGAGTTCCAATATCTATAAACTTTGTACTCGTGCTTCAACTACTATGTATACGTGTTAAATAAATATACAACTTATTATATCTTATATCTTTATTCATAATCAAAAAATATACAATCCGACAACCAGTTTCTTAACAATGTCATATTTTCAGTTGAGCAATTAAAATATAGAGCATGATGATTTGTACATCGAGTAAGCGAGTTTTTTCGCATTTTTTGCAACAAAGGGCATCCCAGATCTCCCAGATCCACGATGTGCTCGGAACTTCCAATGAAAGCTCCCAACCAAATTTTCTTCTGCAATCATTTTACGTAGATCTTAGATGTATTTTGTAAGATGACTCGAAGAATGTTTCTAGCTTGACTGTAAGCAACGTTCCCAGCGCTCCAGGATATACCATGAAAAGTGCGCTGCAATCACAAATTTATACTTTTGTATTTAGCCGGTAGATGCATCCATGGACAAGGTGGTTGAAAGAGAAAAGTTGCAGGCTCGGAGAAATTGCTGTCGACTCCAATCACGGATAGCTCCTTCAGGACAAACTCGTTCGAGGGTTTCTTGAAACCTTGTACATCCACGATGAATTCCATTTTTTTTATGAACTGCGCAGGGAGAGACGTTTGCAGCCTCTTTATACCAATTTTTTCACCCCACCACTTATCGGGTTGTATTCAACTAGATGATCGTGCAGGATCAGGCAGAATACCGATGTATCGGCAGGGAAATTGTCTTGCGCTTCGAATTCCAGACGAATATCGACAGGTCCAAGTTTGAGGGACTCGTTTCGTTTGGAGCAATCGATAACGATCAATGGAGCGTACTCGAAAAATTCATTCTTCTTCAGCAAAGGCTCAGGATCCTTGCCATAGTACGTAGCTTGAAAGTTTGCATACATCTCGTACAGCAGAGCAAACTGATTATGATCAATGTCAAGATTCAGATTTCTGTAGGGATAACATTGCGAGTTCAAAAAAAGCTTAACGTCTCTGACGTTGCAGTGGTCAAAGTGACTAGCGTTCTTATTTTTCTTGTTCTTTCTGCTCATCTGAAAACCCAGTATCACGTATCGTGGTTTTTCCAACTGAGTCGACGTCTTGACAGTCCACACGCGTTTCCAAGTGGTGGGGAGTAGAGGGTACTCGTACAGCTCCCAGGTACGAAAGTTCACGGAGATGGGTGCATCGGTCGTGTATAATTTATTAGCTTCCAGAACGCGTTAAGTGAAACCCAACAAGCAACCTATGGAATCATTGGGCCGAAAGTCGATATCGCGGTTGCACGTATTTCGCTGCACAACGTATTATTGTTAGGTTTATTTGAATGACGATGCTCTTGTCCGTCAACGCGTTATGCACGTAGTTTTCGATATCCTCGATCTCGTAGCTACCAGTAGGTATAGTGATAATTTCATCCCCCACGTAGAGCTTGTTGTGATCCGTGTCCACGTTGGGAATCGAATTGAAGGTCAGCAACTCGATGAGTCCCAGAGCGTAATTTTTGTACGGGAAAAGCTCGATAGAAGGAAAGTATTCGGCTTCCAGTATGGAGGAGGTGCCTGATAAAGTTAACGTGAATGAATCTTTCATGATTGCAAACGCTCAACTGACTTTATGAAATTACATATATGCGATATATATACAATATGCGAACGTTCGACTGACCTTGTGAAATTACATAGCAAGTTTATATAGACGATGCTTGTTTTTACGATTTAATTGGCCACACAGGAACTTTAGACACAAGTGTCCATATGCGAAAGTATTGTACTGCTGATATCGCTCGTAATTGTACTTTATACTACCAGCACCAAGATATCTAATAAGATATAGCGATGGTCGAAGATTGCCGAAACTGTCGAAATAAATGACTGGATCTTTCAGCTTCTTGTACGCGACCTAGTATGTTGCTGGACCATCTTTGTCGTCGAGATTGACGATTGCCGACTCGTACTTGTACGGACCACCCTTCGGCATAGCCTTCCGCATGAAGACTTCGCGAAAATGTGGAATCTTCATGATCTTCGCGTACTTTAGCAAATCCGCATCGGTCAACGTTGGGCATGGTAGTTTCACTTCAAGTTTTTTGGCTTCAGATGAAGGCCTAGTCCTTGTCTGTAAGGTTTCAAGTACAGTCCTTTGCCTAATGCGATGGCTTCCATCGTCTCGTTGTGCCTCTGACTTTCCTTCAGTTGTTCCTTGTTTGCATTCGCATCGTTCACGGCTTTGGCTATACCTGCAGCATCGTCAGCCAACGCTCCAGCGGCACTGAGACCCGACAACACAGGGACGAGAAACGGCAGGAAGCCTCCGACTTTGGACGGCACGGGTAGAATCGGCGTGCGGAGGTTGTGCTTTTCACCCGCTCGTTTGACGGCAGCTTGTGCACCCTTGAGAGCAGATCAGCTACCCGTGCATCGTTGCTCGGAATCATGTGAACATGTTAACGAAGAAGAAGGAGATAACGATGACGCAGATGTATCCGTTAATGAGAATGATCCTATGTAACAGTATCTCGATATGTTGCTATCGAATCGAATGGATAGCGCCTATGGTGGGCGTAAACTTGCCAAGAACAAATTGATGATAGGTGATTCGCCTACCAGCTTTAAGGATGATCGAATCCATATAGGCGATACGATTTGCTTGAGAACTACGGGTTTGATCGAACTCTTGTTCAGGAAGGTACCTGACGAGACTACTACAACCCAGGATCCCTTGATCAATTACAAAAACATTATTTTAACGATGAATCCACATAGAAAGTACTATAAACCTGATGGTGCAATTCGTAAGAGCAAGAGTTTCAAATTTCATAACTTTATTGCAAAACTGATCGAACAGCCCTCTGTAACGGGTAAAGGTATATTACCGCGGTACACGATTGCTGCCAAGGACGAACCAACGGATTACGTATACTGGGATGATCCCAACGAACTGGTAGAGCGGCCTCGCCTGCTCCTTGCGTCTCGGGAAGCTGGTAACTCCAGTCACTCGAACGAAATCGTATCAATTATAGAAGAATTGCGCGAGGCGGGTATCATTTATTAATTCGATAAAACGATCACGATCGCCACTTTGAATATGAGCATCGACGTGTTTGGACGTCAGTTGAGTAGCAAGGCCGCGATTACGAGTAACCATGGTCTCCCTGGCGCTGGATTCAAATTCACTGCTGCTGGACACTACGACATTGATAACAAGAGGCTGTGCAACGTCGCCAATCCCGAGGAGGAAAACGATGCTGTGGCGTTGAATCTGATGAAAACTGTAGTGAAGCAGGAGGTCAATACCGTGTTTCAAGTGACTGCTGGAATGCGCAATGATATCGATAACAATAACTTGTTGATTCCATCTCTCGATTCTATCACGAAGGATGCTGAAACGTCTGCAAGCTAATATTGAGCCAGGACAAAAATTGGCTATTCGCAACTCTCTGATTATTACTGAGCTGGACGCTAAACTGAGTGCGTTGGAAAATGGATGGAAAAAAGTTAGCGGTGGTGAAGGAACTGCATAGATCTGCCAGGAGAAATTACCAGCGCCGACACGTTGACGTCCGTGGGCTGGACGAGATTTGGCAAGCGGATCTCGTTGACATGTCAGCGTACGCCGGAGAGAGCGATGGATACAAGTATCTGCTCACCGTCATCGACATATTTTTAAAGTTTGCTTGGGCCGTGCCTATGAAGAGCAAGAACGCTAAAGACGTGATAGCAGCTATGAGATCTATACTGGCGCAGGTTCGAATCCCGAAGAAATTGCATGTTGACCAAGGCCGAGACTTTTACAATTCTGAATTCAAGGATCTTATGCAAAACCACGGTATTACACTGTACTCGACATTTAGTAACTTGAAAGCATCGATCTGCGAGCGCTTTAATTGTACTCTGAAAAGTAAGATGTGGATGCAGTTTAGCCTACAGGGCAATCACCGGTGGTTGGATATCTTATCGGACTTGGTATCCTCTTACAATAACAGTAAGCATCGCACCATTGGTATGAAGCCGACGGATGTGACTGCTCGTAACGAGAAGGAACTACTACAACGGGTGTACAAGAAATTCAAAGTCAAGTCCACACTTAAACGATCAAAGGTTAAAGTTGGCGACAGAGTACGAATCAGCAAATTTAAACACGTTTTCGAGAAAGGCTACACACCCAATTGGACAACCGAAATTTGCACCGTAAGTCGAGTGAAGAATAACGATTTGGTGACGTACAATCTCAAGGACTACCAGGATCATCCCATCGAAGGCGGCTTCTACGAACATGAACTTACCAGCGTCAAGCATCCCGACATATATCTTGTGGAGAAGGTACTGAGGAAACGTGGAAACATGCTATTTGTGAAATGGTTAGGTTTCGATGGTTCGCACAATAGTTGGATCGGTAAGTCGGATTTTTTAGGTGTTTGAAATAAACCAGAACTAAAATATTTGTTACGTCTTGTTATTTATATTTTCTTACATTTGTATAGACTATTTACATTTGTACACTTTTATTATACCGGGTGTTTCACCTAATTTGACCACCTTAAATATCTCGGTAGTTATCGACGTCACAAAAAAATTTTCCAGACAAAAGTTATACGGTGCGAAGGGGGCCTTCAAATGCGACGATTTTTTTTTATTTCGGTGGAGGCGCTGATGCATAGTGAAGGTCACCTCCATTTTTTTAAATGGTACAGTACATTTTTTTTCAACGATCTTGTAGAGCATCGCAAACTACATAAAAAACATTGGGGGGTCAAAGTCGTTCAAGGTCATTCAAGGTCAGTATCGATGATACAAATCTAAATATCCCGGATCACTACTAAATATTTGGTAGTCTTAGACATTTTGTATTTTCAAATTTATATTTTAATTCTGTTTTTCTGGAAGAAATATTAACTGTGCTGCTTGAAGATCTAACCTTGTGGGATCGGCAAAAACTCTGGTATCAACATGATGGTTGTCCAACTCATTTTGCACGGATAACTCGCAATGTTGTCGACCGAAAATTTGGTAATAAGCAGATTAGCCGAGGATCACGAATAGGCTGACCTGCTAGATCACCGGACTTAAATCCACTCGGTTTTTCTTTATGGGGGACATTGAAGATGACTACCAAACATTTGGTAGTGATCCGAGATATCTAGATTTGTATCATCGATACTGACCTTGAATGACCTTGAACAACTTTGACCCCTGAATATTTTGTATGCAGTTTGCGATGCTCTACAAGATGTTTGGGGAAAAAATGTACCATTCCATTTAAAAAAATAGAGGTGGCCTTCACTGTGCATCAGCGCCTGCACCGAAATACAAAAAATTGGTCGCATTTGAAGGCTCCCTTCGCACCGTACAACTTTTGTCTGGAACATTTTTTTATGACGTCGATAATTACCGAGATATTTAATGTGGTCAAGTTAGGTGAAACATCCGGTATAACAAACGGTACAGCTTCATTGTATTTATAATTTTTGAATTTTAGAATTTTATCCTTTTCATTTGGTATTTCGACTCTGCATTTATTTATATTTATACAGTGGAGTCTATGTTTTCCGAAAGAAGTTTCTGTTGTAAAGTGACAGAGGCATCTATCGCACAGTATGATACATCCATGATGCTTTGAAATTTGAGATCTCAATAAACGAGACAGATTTCGGATCCAAGCAAAGTGGTAAACATTTCAATCTGTAAAATCTATGTCATCTCCATTCGAGTAAATTTCCGTTTCTAACATAAGTAGGTGAATCCTTTCTTTATCTGATTTTTGCTGAGTTAACTAAATTGGTACTATCTGATTGTTACCCTTATTCTTATCGCACTCTATTCCATAAACGTTTATTGCCAAATCATTCATCTTTTCGAATTTTGAAATATCCTTTAAACTAATAGGAAAATTGAAACCTTCATACCTTAGCACTGAGCTGAAGTGGGGGTACGAACTGATAAAGTTTACATTATATTTAACTGGATGAAGAGCTGCCGTGACCGACCAGAGAAAACAATACGGGTCACTATTTCTAATGTTTACAACTGCTTTTTTATTTTGCACATCCTTTGTTAGTTCGATGAAGGTAGACAGACCGCCGTGTATTGGAATATATATTGTTGATGTTCACCGCCAAGTTTATAATTTCAAGCAATGACCAGCCTAATTCCCTCTCTTGAAAGTCTTCAATTTTAGTGAGTATTTTTTCCTGCACATTTATGTTAAACCAGTTGCTGATACCGGTGGATGGTCGAAAAACTTCGTTCTTAGTATTGAAAAACTTTAGTTCTTCGACAATCTGACCACCTTTCATGGTATCAAATTTACAAGACAAGACAAAGTTCACTTTCAAATTTCCGTCCTTTCGAAGTGCGTTTTTTACTCTAGCAATGAACAATTTTCTTGCATCATCCAGGAAACGGCAGATTCCAACTCATCCCAACGCACTCGGTCACTTCTTTTCTCTCTCATCGTCCCTTCACTTCTTTTTTAAAGGTACTGTTTAAATTTTTTGTTCAACGATTTAATTATTCCAATGGTTGTCAAGATTGTGGTTTTTTCCTCAGTCGTACGCGCAACGTTCCGCAGATTTTGTTCAGAAGTCGAATATTCTGAATACCAAATTTTGTCCCTTTCTCAATTTCTGCAATCGATGATCCCTTCTTTAGAAGTTTATACGCTCCTTCCATAATCTCGATCAACTTTTTACACTTCGCAGAATCCATTTTGGTTACACTAATAATGCACTTGAGCGTTTGAATAAAAATGATCGCTGCGCATCATCGAAGGGCCTTTTATACGAAGGTTTCAAGATTTTCCTGGAATTATTTTGCATCGGTTCGAGTGATAAGACACCTACCCGAATTGCGCACTTTGAGCTCGAACTCTACATTAAAAAGTTTCCGAAGTGCACAAAGGATTGCTTATCTTCTGCGAGTAATTCGATACCCTGAATAACAAGATCAAAACAGTGTCCGGGTACCGCCTGAAGTTTGCATGGGGGTCGGGGGAGTCATCGAAAGCTTCGGGATGGGGGGCTGCCGTTCGAAACCTACACGGAGGCTTCCTGGAATCGAATGGCTGACGAAAGCCGTCAAATTTCCTGGAATCGATGCTGCTGCTGCTGCATCCTCGATGCGCAATTCTGCGAGATAACGTTCAAGGTCAAAACGCCTAACGGTTGCCGTCTGAAATCTACACGGATCGGGAGGGAGGATGGGGGTTCAACGAAGCTTCTTGATGGCTCCCCGGGGTGGGGGGAAGGGGCTCCATTAAAATGTCGCGTGGGAGGACCGTCGGCTCTGAGAGTGATCCTCTGCGACTTAGCACGGACACGAACCGTCGAAGCTTCTAGAAGGTTCTGGAAGGTTCTCGATCGTGTGTAATTACTAAAATCGAGCGCAAAATTCCCGGAATGTGACGCAAAATTCCTGGAATCGACCGTAATTTCTTGGAATCGAGAAATTGTGGGCGCACACGCTGCCAACTTAGCACGGACACCCACCTTTGAAGGTTCTCGAGTGTCGATAATGGTCGGTGCAGGAATCTGCATACACAATGCCCACAGCTATACTACTTAGAATACGTGTTTTTGTATTTTTTTTTCATATTTCAAATTTTCGAAATAATCAACGTTGAAGTTGCAGTATTGTAATCAATGAGAACGCGTTTAAACGGAGCGTACAAGAAGTTCGGCCTATAGTCACTGACACCGCGCGGTAGCCCGCAAGGCCTACTTACAATAGGCCAGTAGCACTAAGAGTATCGTAGTGTCCCTGTTTATTTGCATGCAATTGAGAGAGATACAATCGCTCGCTGTCACGTCACTGAATTTCGGAAAGTATCTTTTATTCCTTATAAGGTCTGTTCCTTTAATTTGACAAGATAGTTGTACTGATGTATTACATTTTGAGTGGCCCTGAAAAGGAACGATTTTGATATACGCATGGCCGAGCTTGGATCTCGACATGTTAATCTGCAACAATTCCAAACATTTTTTATGATATGTAACGTGGCGTCCGTGGGACAGCCAGTTACATAAAAGCATAGGCGCACAGAGAGCCGCGGAGTAGATTATAGTTAAATCTATTGGTTTTAATTAGTTTTAGAAGCTCTTATTATACTTAGCATTGTATCCATGAAGAATAGACTATAAGGGTGCCGAATAAAGCCAAGGTGTAGCAGTGGAAAGCTCGCAGTAAAGTAGGTCCGTCTAGTAGTTCGACATTTTACCGTACGTGGCAGTTGCATCGCATGTTTGCAACGAACTCATAACTCAAGCAAATTTCAATCGATTTATTTGAAATTTTAAATGTACATTTAGAATTACCTTGTCTAAGGCAGTACGTAGGATGTTTTCATTATATTGCGTAGTTCCTTTTTTATAAACAATTTCCTGACGAGTTTCTCATGGCATTGTATACTTTTTGATTTAGAAATACGCCATTTTGGTAAAAATCAATATACCGAAAATATCCCACGTAATTCTATAGCTATTCTCATAAATAATCGAAAAACCTTTGGTTTTTCATCGTAACTTAAAAATTGCAGGAGGTACTGGTTCGGCCGTAAAAATAAGGGCGCCATCGGAGAAATGCTATGTAGTCGCCATTTTGACATGTATCACTTTGAAAAAATTATTTTTTATAGTTTATTACTTGTATAATAAAGACCTTATTTTGTAATTTCGATTTATTTCATGGTTTCGCTAAAAAAAAATTCACAAAATTCACCTATTTTTTTCGCCTCTACAGTGCCCTAACCCCTTAATAGTAACTGTGCCGCATATTAATTACCTAAATACTATCTATGATACATTAATAGTAGTTACCATTGCCAATAAAAATATCCCGAATAGTTACTGTTGTCCACTAGTAGTGATTAGTAATCACTGATTACTAACGACGTTCAATAGTAACTACTGTGAATAATAATGTTCTAGTAGTTACTGTTGCATACCATTGGTAACTACTATTGAAGTTCAATAGGTTTTTTCCGTAAGAGCCGCCAATTTCCTACATATTACAGGTACAGAAATGGGGGGATTCATGTGCATGTGTTGCAAAAAAGTCATTGAACAATTCTTCTTACTCTTTTGTGCCTTTTGAACATTAAACAGTATCAATAAATTTACACTTAGGTCCTGTTAGCGAAACAATATATCATCCTTTTTCAAATATGCAATCTAGAAACTATTCCAACTGAGGCAAAATCAAATGCATAGTTTTTTTATTGTGAGGCGTGTTGTTTGGTCATCAATACTGTACAGGCAATACCCGAGAAATTCATTTGAACTGCAGTTTAGTTGAGATATCAATTTTCATCGTTACAAATTTATAAATAAGATTTTCTAATAACGGTCTCTTCTAGGTTATGTCCCTACGGATATCTACCTAACAGTTCATGCAATCACGCTCTAAAGCGAGATCAAAATTATTACCTGTTCTGAGCCTTCACAACCTATACTCTTTTGATGTGGCCCAAATACTGTTAAAATTCCATTTTAACTTCAACCTCATCGTGAAGTAACATTGCGTTTCGCTTAGGTCTACTCAGTCCATTGTCGTCATCTATGAGCTCCAATTGAAGATGAGATCGGATTTAGTTTACTTTTAACCTCGAAAATGTATGACCGAAAATGAACGCGATGTTAGTCCACCTTCGAAGTTATTATTTTATAATAGAAATATGATTCAATTAGAAATGTAACTTAAATTGAAGACTTTTCCTAATATCAAAAGAATTCTAACTTGAAAACACAATTGCTGTGTAGTTTTCTAAAGGAGTATACCACTTTAGGAAGTTTGGTAAAGCTTGACCCTTTACATAAGCATTGCCGTCTCATGGCCATACTACGAAATTCTTTTTCAGTAGCGTCAATAACCAATCATTTCGTGTATCTTATCTGTCAATTCTCTTCTACACATTGAACATTTACCGAATGGAAGAATGAAGTATATTCATTTATATTTCTTTCAACCTTCGTCATCCCATTGTCAAGAATTTGATAAAAAAATTTTTAAATAGCGATCTTTACTAATTCAGGTTACTCGATTTTTTTCATATTTCTATCTACTTCATGAGTATATTTAATTAATGATGTTTTATAAACTGTCGAGTATCTGCTTTTTTACGCATAAGTAAGATAACGACTATAACGAGGTACAAAATGTTTCTGTCTTCAGCCAAAAAAAGATTTTAATTTTCAAAATAGACCGAGGATTTGCATTTTTCATTTCTCAGTTATCCTACAATATTTTCAATAATAAATTATAGGTTCCCTTAACGACTATACATGTTGTTTCACAGGCCGAGTTGCACGTGTAGCTGCTGTGCCAGCCTAAGTCACGCCCATACCCATATTGGTAGGTTAAATCGTTTGATTCTACAATAATTTCAGTTTTACCCTAAGTTTTGACCCCACAAGATGGAATGAGGGCTTAAAGCTTGGAATAGATTTCTACATCGGCAAAAAGCATTAATAAAAGTTCCTTGTTTTCAACGACTATTGTAACAAGGTGCAAAATTGCATGTATTATTGTTCTACGGTATGTATCAAGTAGCCTTATCGCATAGAAATAAAAACGGGAACAAGACTGACAATGGGAATAAAAACGAAGACAACTTTTTTTGCACATTTTGCGAATGGACGCAGAATAACAATAGCAAAATGTCGGGTCCCAGGTCGCTCGGTCATATACTCAAGTCAAAAGTCACTCGATATAAGCTTTTTACGTTAAGATCAAAGCGTAACGTAATGGAAGCTAGCGTAACTATTGAAGAACTTCCACAGTATAAAGAAGCAAACAGGAGTATAATTGCGAGCTCTTTAGAAAACCAGAGAAGGTTCTAAGCCGGGTGTACGTTTTGAAAAATGCGTGGTATTCCATTCTTGAGAAGAAATGAATCGGGAAACTATTTGAGAACGCATGAGACATAATTCATTTGGTATAACGCAATTATACCGCGATATTAACACTACTTTGGAATATCTTTGCCGAAGTTCTCAATTAATGTGCATGACATTCGAGTGTGAGCGTCAGCGTGTATGAGTGTGATTGTGTGTGAGACTGGACTGCGTGAGAGGGGATGGATGAGAGTCGAGGACGAAGCAGTTGTGTTTGGGAGAGAAGGCAGGAGTGTAATTGTGAGAGGAATAGGAGAATAAAGTGTGCCTACGTGGAATTCAAAAACGGACTGTCTATCACTGAGTTTTCCCTGAAACGCCCACGAGATCCTAACATCTCATTTACTCAGAATTGGGATTTTTGGAAAAATCGAGGTCGATTGGTGAAGTAAGGCCGCTATTTTTCGCGATTCGCGCGAACACGTGGTAGCGGGCGAGAAGTGTGCGAAGAGGTAGAAGTCCTGTGTGGACGTGCGGAAGTCCTGTGTGGACGTGTGGAAGTCCTGTGTGGAAGAGGGGAGATCCTGGGTGGATCGGATAAGTGTTGAGGGTGTGTAACGTGGGAAAGTGGGAAACAGGAGAAGAACGGAAAAACACGAGGCAGCCGTCATTATCGGGCAGCCCGCAAGTGCGAGTCGAGGTAGCGAAGGTCAAGTACAATCAAGATGCCGCTAAATCGCACACCACCGCCAAATGGCGAGGAGGCCCAGGAGGCTGGAAACGCAAGGACGGACGGAAACGTGCTCGAAGATGCGTTGAATTTGAGTCACAACATGATGGGAAATGAGTCGGATGCGCGCCAATCGAGACAGCAACAAGCAGGAGGTGGGGAAGCCGCGAACGAAAATGTACAAACCCTGATGCTCCGTGTATTAACACAAAATCAGCAGATGATGCAGTCTATGATGCAACTCATGGCACAAGAGAGAGCGCCTTCTCCCGCTCCAACAATAGCTTCGTTTGCGCCGCAGCTAAATAGCATTTCGCATTTCAACGGTGCCGAAGGGTCCCTAAAAGCAGCAGATTGGATAGAGCAAATAAATTTCATGGGAGATATACACGGTTGGTTAGGACCGCAAAAATTGGCAATGGCTACGCTTAACCTAAAAGGGGCAGCAAGGCAATGGTGGTCCGCTAGAAGAGAAACGATGACCTCCTGGTCATCCTTCAGTGCGCAGTTTAAGCGAATCTTTGCATACGGTCAACCCCGCTCGGAAATGTGGCGCGCGATGCAAGCGCGGAGGCAGAGAAGGGAGGAATCGGCCATGGCATACGTCGCGGAAAAACTTGAGTTGTGTCGTCCGTTGGAATTACCATTTGAAGAGGTAAAATACGAGGTGGTGATTGGGCTGTGGTCAAACGACACGTACGTCCAAATGACCTCTCGCAATCACATGGGAGAGGATGATCTGTTAGAAGACATATTGGCAGCGGATTTAGCAAACAAAAGTAGAAGGCCGGGGGGAGAGGAGAGACGTCAACCGAACCCAATATCAACAATCACGCGAGCGACGCCCGATACAAGGGCACTAAATGACAACAATGTGGGAGCGCGCGTGCGAGCGGGAGGATCAGCTGAGCAAGAACAACAACAGCCATGGACCTGCTTTCGTTGTGGCGAAAGAGGACACCTGTCACGTGACTGCCCAACCAGAGTGCGAGGTGTGTGTTATCGTTGCAGAGAGCCGGGGCATTATGCAGATAGATGTCCAGGGCGCGAGGGCCACCCACCGACGAGAGGGAATACGGAAGAACGAGAGACGGCGGTCCGGACCATGGTAGCACATCCAGGAATGCGAAGAGCAAAGAGAGCGTTGACAAAAATAGTAACAGTGAACTGCCGCACAGAGGTTATAGGGCTAATCGATTCAGGCAGTTCCGACTGTTTAGCGCAAGAGTCCCTGGCCAAGGAGGCTGGATGGAAAATAGAGCCACACTCTCCGTTAGAAACGACATCAATTAATGGAATCGGTGGCGCAGTACAACCTAAGGGCTGGTTCAAGGCGATATTGGAAGTAGATGGAGTACAAGGTGAGCCTGTAATAGTTTTAGTAGTACCGGACCGGACAATACCATACCCATTCTTGGTGGAGAGATCATTTACAGAACAGGATAGTATCGAATACGCGAGAGATGCAACAGGTCTACACTTCAAAAAGAGACTCGAGTACAATCTGAATGAAGTAATGAACGCAGGGCTGGAACACGCAACAATACTGGCCGAGGAAACGGTTCAGGTAGAGCCCAGGTCATCATCCTTCGTCGAAGCGAATTTGCACAGCTATCATGTGCCAGTGCAAGTCGATAACTTGTCCGACAAGGTACAGGTCATAACACAAGGAAGCGTCCTCGCACGAGTACCTATGATGTCAATGGAACCCCGGTGTTACGATATGCGCAAGTCGGCTGTGGGAAGAAGGATGCCCATTACCGGGGAGCAGCTGCAGTTGGACCATGTACCGGAAGAGCGACGTGAGGAACTACTAAAACTAGCCAATCGTTACCGGGATTGCTTTGCTCTTGATCTGCAGGAGTTGGGATGCACCGAGTTAGCCGCGATGGAAATTCACGAGGTTCCGGGGAGTCTCCCCGTTCGCCAGAAACCATATAAAGCTGCAAGGGCGGAAAGAGCAACGATACACCAAATCATCCAAGAATGGAAACGCTTAGGCTTAGTACGGGAGACGAAATCGCCGCATGCGAGTCCCGTCTTGCTAGTGACAAAGAAGAATGGGGATGCACGGCTATTTGTCGATTACCGACGGCTGAATCGCCAAACCGTCAAGCAGTCCTTCCCGATACCCGACCTAGAGGAGGCGCTGGAACAGCTGGCAGACTGCACTCTGTTCACGACCCTGGATTTAGCTCACGGGTACCTCCAAGTTCCGTTAGCGGAACAGGCAAAGGAGAAAACAGCGTTTGTTCCACCAGACGATACCGGAGAGTTCGAGAGAATAATCTTTGGGCTGACCAACGCCCCAATGGAGTTCTGCAGGGTTATGAGTCTCGCTCTTGGGGATCTGAAGGGGAAGGTCGCATTTTGTTATCTGGATGACGTGTTAGTGCCTGCGAGGAACTGGTCAGAGATGCTACAGCGACTGGAAGCAGTCTTGGGAGCGCTGAGAAGGGCCCACCTAACGCTGAATCCCCGAAAATGCATATTCGGAGCACCAAAAGTCGAGTACTTGGGACACACTCTCGCCGAGGACGGATTACGTCCGGGCCCAGGAAAAACCAAGGCAATTGCGGAATTTCCGCCACCGAAGAATATTCATGAGGTACGTCGATTTTTGGGTCTGACCAGTTTCTTTCGAAAATTTGTACCACAGTTCGCAGCGCTGGCGGAGCCCTTAACCCGAATGTTGAGAAAGGAGATTGCATTCACCTGGGGGACGGAACAGGCACAAGCATTCGAGGAACTAAAACGAGCTCTGACCACGCAGCCAACGCTGGCGTTGTATAACCCCTCAGCGCATACGGAACTTCACACGGACGCCAGTGCGAGGGGGCTAAGCGGAATGCTCCTCCAAACAGGACACGACAATGAGCTGCATTTAGTGAGTTGCGTCTCGAAGAAAACGACTGCAGCAGAACGCATGTACCACTCGAGCAAGCTAGAACTCTTGGCGATAGTCTGGAGTGTGGACAGGTTCCGAAATTACCTATTAGGACGAGAATTCACAATCATTACAGATTGCCAAGCGCTCATTTATCTGAATGCCCATAGGACACGACAACCCATGATAGCACGATGGTATGACCTGTTACAAGAGTACACGTTCGACGTTCGACACCGCCAGGGTACCCAGATGGCACATGTGGACGCGCTCAGCCGAGCCCCGGTCGAAGTGGCCACGGATACCATGGAAGAGATTGTGAACAACCGATGGGCGTACGTGGCCCTGAGCGACGAGGAATACGGAACGGCTATACAGCACGCCGACCCCGAAATGCGGGAAATTATAAGATTATGCAATCTGCCCAACAGTGAGAAGAGCACCGAGGAACGGAATCGAACGCAGCACTATAAGGTGCATAATGATCTTCTCTATCGACTGACCTGGGAGAATAAGACGGAGAAATTACTGATTGTGGTCCCTAAATCAATGCGGAAGAGCATAGTTGTACGCTTTCATGACCTTCTTGGGCACTTTGCAGTTGATAAAACCATAGAGCGAATTCGCACCGCTTTTTGGTTTGCCAACATGAAAAGATACGTACGCACCCACATACGACTATGTCCCGAGTGTGTTTTGACGAAGGGCGGAAGAGAAAAGCAGCCAGGGTTTCTACACCCTATTCCACCAGGAACACGTCCGTTCGAGACAATACACCTTGATCATATTGGGCCGTTCGTTCGTTCACGACAGCGGAAAAGTCACTTATTGGTGCTGATTGATAATCTTACCCGTTTTGTACAGCTGTACACAGCCAGTGGACCAACGACACAAGAAGTACTGGTTGCGCTGCAGGATTTTATTCTCCAACGAGGACTCCCGAAAAGAATAATCACGGATCGAGGGACCTGCTTTACGTCGCATGAATTCGAGGAATTCTGCGACCGTAATGGGGTAACACACGTTTTGAACTCGCCGCGGCATCCGCAGGGAAATGGGCTCGTTGAACGAGCGAATCAGACCTTACTTCCGATCATTTCAGCAAGGACACCTCGTGATCGCCCGGAAGAGTGGGACGCGCGCCTGTCGGAGGTCCAGCGAGACCTGAACACCGCGGTGAACAAGACTACAGGAAAGAGTCCGTTTGAGATTTTACATGGATATCAGCCAAGGTTCACTGACGGAATATTCCAGGATTTGACACCCCTTTCAGAGGAGCCGCCACACCAGGGCCCTACTAGGGTGCAGCAGGAGACTCGTGATCGAATCATTCTAGAACAACGACGAATGAAGGAGCGTGAAGATCGGAGACGCTGGGCGGGTATACGCTATGAGGTCGGGGAGGTTGTTTTTATGAAACGAGGAAGGAAACAGACAGGACATCCCACTAAAGGACAACCCAAATACAGGCGGCCCTTGACGATTACGGAGGTCTTACCCGGCGATACGTACCGAGTTCTGGAACTGGGAGGAGAAGAATCGAGAGGACGCAGTGGAGAAGCATGAGCGCGCGCGAGCACCTTTGCTTCCTGTTCTAGATCTGCCTGCACAAGAGGGAGAACTCGCGACGGAGCCAGCGGAGGACCGTGGTGGGCCTGAGGGTCCTTGCGATGCCTTAGATATACCATCAATGAGGGAAGAGTTTGGCCAGGATGTTCTACCAGACGGGGTTGCCCTACGGAGGAGTCAGCGACAACGCCGACCCCCGGAGCGACTGGAATATGGCCCTTACTGACCTACGATCTCGAGAATCATACATAATATATAGATATCCATACCTTCCGTCATAATATAAGGAGCTATCTTACGTTGCACATCGTTATTTTTTTTTGTTTGTCCGCGTTCGCAGGATGGCCGGGATGTGAGCGTCAGCGTGTATGAGTGTGATTGTGTGTGAGACTGGACTGCGTGAGAGGGGATGGATGAGAGTCGAGGACGAAGCAGTTGTGTTTGGGAGAGAAGGCAGGAGTGTAATTGTGAGAGGAATAGGAGAATAAAGTGTGCCTACGTGGAATTCAAAAACGGACTGTCTATCACTGAGTTTTCCCTGAAACGCCCACGAGATCCTAACACGAGGTTAGTTAGAATCGGATAACATTTTCCACTCAACATATCTGCCCCTTTTTGTCCTTCTCTTGTTCGGTTTTGCTCTCTTTACGTATCTGTTTCAATTTATCTGCCCCTTCAGTCTTTTTTAATTTCTGCTTCTATCTTTCTACCTGATACTCTCATTTCTAGCTAGAGAAGGAAGCAACTCTCGCACTAGATAGGTATATGCCCTCTGAATGCTTGCTCTGAATGAATCTTATCAAAGCAAAATGAAAGAAGACTTGACTCCTTGGTTAATTTAGTAATTCGTAATAGAAATGTCTATTACGTATGGATGGAATTTTAATTATCCAGAAAATAACATGCGACGAAAGTACATGCTTGTAGTTATCTCATGATCGAATATGAAAGAATCGATTAAGAATGGTTCTTAACCATACTGGAGGATTGGAGCCCACGATCGAAGAAAAACAAGGAATCCTATGTACGTGTGTACCATTAACCCACCTGTGGGTCAGCCTAAGCCCAAGAAACGACAATGCTTGTCTCAAATAACGATTCCAGGTATCGACCAATGGTTAGCATAATAACATAAAGTCGGTAATAGGTCGATTGTTTCGCCAATACTGAGGCCAACCATGTTTTGCGATTGGTTCATTTGTGGATCTATTATTTGACCAGACTCAAATAAAATATAAAAATAGTACTTTTTTTCATATTTACTACCTTGTTAACCCTTAAGCGTCCGGTTTTGTTTGTTTCTTGTAGCTGAGCAGAAGCTTTACTGACCCTAGAAAACGCAGACCTAGGTAGAACAATTTGTTTAAAAAAACAAGCTGCAAGTTGAAACTTGCAATTTGCTTCCTCCGAATCGTAAGTAGTGTACGAAGTCCTTATATGAGGAAGCATTTTCATTTTTTTTTTAATCTTTGGCTTCCTGATAGATGAATCTTCATCTACTACCCACGATTCAGAGGAAGCAAATTGCAAAATTAAAATTCTTGGCTTCCTCATATAGGGACTTCGTACGCTACTTACGATTCGGAGGAAGCAAATTGCAAGTTTCAACTTGCAGCTTGTTTAACGTGGGTCCCCATGCCTCTCGCAACTTGGGGTGCTTCATACTGTAGAGAACGCATGTAAGGATAAATCTCTTGCATGATCTCTTCGGGCCTAATATTTTTGAATTGGCTGAAATTCAAGAACTTGAATATATGTATAATCAGATCCGTTTTTCCGATCTCGGCCAAATTTGAGCCACATCACGGCTAAATGATGTTCTATACATTTGAAAAATTGGAGCTCAATCGGTCAAAGTTGACGGGAGTTATATTGATAAATTTAATTTTTCGAAAAATTCAAAATATCATAAAATCAAAACTTCTCGATCGATTCGGTCCAAATGCAATACCAACCAACCTTGGATACATATCTCTTTGTCAAGAACTATGTAGACGATTATCACAAACTTTGCGATTGCTAGAGTGCGAACGTCCTTTTTTTGGAATTTTGAAAATGACATAAATTTTGAGCCACAGCTTGAATCATGACAAAAATTATAGTCAATGAAGGGATTATAGAGCTGCACATACCTGCAAAATTTGGAGGCTGTAGCTAAAACCGTTCTCGAGGTATACACGTTTGAATTTCGAGAGGCCATTACACACACACACACACACACACACACACATGCATCCGGACATTTTCTCCAAACGTGTTTTCTTGACGTTTTGGCACATTCTAAGCATGGTGGCATAAAAATCTCGACATGAAAATTTTTCATCGTCACATAGCTTCTTCTATGAGGAAGCAAAAATGATTTTTTTGTTTATCCAAACTATCCCTTTTCAACAGCTCCAAGCCTACACAATTTGTATTCAGCAACGTCTAATTCCTAAAGTTTTCAGGGTGAGGATGTCATAAGGGATATTTGTGGTCTCTCATTACGCATCTAAAGTCAAAAATAAAAAATTGAATATGGCGGACCCAAAATAGCCGTCTTGAAAATCGAAATTCTTCAATCCACATAAACCTTAGTTTACCTTAAGCTGCGGGGATCGCTCATTCTGAATTTCAGGTTACAATTTCGTAGTGACATTTGATTATTATTCTGAAATGTGTTTCCTCTTTCAGCCGCCAACTTATCGTCAATGTTGCACAGATTTCACCACGAGGAGGTCGACGAATGGAGCCGGTCACTGCCACAATAATAATCTCGGTATTGAAATCCATTTTTGTTACATACATTTCGAATTTTTAAATATTGACATCAGATCTCTATCTGGATATGTTTGGGCGTTAATGGGTTAATATATTAGGTGTATGTACAAATTAATTCTTTGTGTCAAAGTTTAATAAAAACACCAAAAATGTTTTTTCAAAACAAAAAGGTTACGCCAAGTATTAAAAGTGTAGTCATTCCATAAAAAATAAATCCTTGCTAAAAAAATCTCTTGATACCTAGCAAAAATATTAAATCAAATCCAATAAATTAGCCAAGCAAAAATCCTGTGGTGTACTGGTATGTGTGAGGCACGTTCCGGCGAGAGGGCACGACAAATGTAAGAGCGTGCGAACGAGTCAGTCGTTGAATTCGAGGCTGAAGCACACACGGTGTCCGTAAATCGGAGGAAATAAAGGCTTTTGGCTGTGGTCAAGGGAGCCGATTTGTTCGCAGGTTTCTTAAGACCATTCCCGTACATTACAATCTCCTAGGTAGATGCTTAATAGACGTACATGTTTCTCTACAAAAAACTTAGTGTGCCAGGGATGCAGGGCCGCTATGAAGCTTTCTGTGGTAAGATCGGTGACTATTTCGATATGAATGGTGCGTGTCGCGAAACATATGAACAACGCAATGTATGCCTTGGTTGTGGTTTTGCTGCGGGCATGACCGAGTCGCACTGCGAATGGTCCGGCGTAATCCACTCCGCACGTTTGGAATGGCGGAGATGGGGTAGATCTTGCAGCAGGGAGAGCCCCCATCAATTGTGTTGCTACTTGATTTTTCCACCGATGGCATGTCAGGCAATTATGGACCGTCTTACGTTGCGTGCGCTGATAATCCAATATCGTTGCCGTAGTGAGGCTAATAACTGCTGTGGCCCTGCATGTAAAAGACGTCTGTGTTCCCAGTCGATTATAAGCCTTGCTAGATTGCAGGTCGCATTTAGAATCATGGGATGCATTGTGTCATATGTCCACCATATATTGGAGCTAGTCGCTGGCACACCAAGTTTTTTGTAGAGAAACATGTACGTCTATTAAGCATCTACCTAGGAGATTGTAATGTACGGGAATGGTCTTAAGAAACCTGCGAACAAATCGGCTCCCTTGACCACAGCCAAAAGCCTTTATTTCCTCCGATTTACGGACACCGTGTGTGCTTCAGCCTCGAATTCAACGACTGACTCGTTCGCACGCTCTTACATTTGTCGTGCCCTCTCGCCGGAACGTGCCTCACACATACCAGTACACCACAGGATTTTTGCTTGGCTAATTTATTGGATTTGATTTAATATTTTTGCTAGGTATCAAGAGATTTTTTTAGCAAGGATTTATTTTTTATGGAATGACTACACTTTTAATACTTGGCGTAACCTTTTTGTTTTGAAAAAACATTTTTGGTGTTATTTGATATCTTTTTGAAAGTAAGAACATCATGAAAAATTAAACAAATTCATTCTACATATATCTCAGTGATGATTAAAAAAGTTAATTCACAGTAAACAGTAAACATAAAGATGAGTAGACACTACTAAATGTATAACAAGAGACACAGATTGCGGTAAAAATTTTACAAAATACTTCGTCTAATATTTGAAACAGCTGACAACAAAAAAATTAATAGAAATTTCAATAAATTAAATAAAATTTATTGTTAAAAAAATATTTAATGCGTTTTTTATTATTTCTTGCGATCCTTCTTTTTCTCTCTCTCTATCTCTGTCTCTGTCTCTCTCTATTTTCAGCATTCTTTCCACGTCTCGGCTGCTCTCTTATGGAACTCCCTTCCACCTCACGTTTGGGATACTGACTTGCTTCCTATTTTTGAGAACCGTTTGCGTCGTCACCTGGCCATAGCCTAGGTCAGCTCTGCTGCAGCGTTTCATAGCTTACTACTTTGCTTAATGCTTCTATGTACCTCATATATTTCGCTTTATAAGTTAATTGTAATTCATTTATTCCTATTCCATATGGGAATATGGAAATCTATGCGTTGATCATGTACTTTCGACCATGGTATAAAGAAAAATAGTATACACCACACGGGCAGTAAACTGACCACCCGGAACTCAGTTTTCAGAACTCAGTGCCGAAAGCTCAGTTTTCTGCCCTTGTAGTGTAATATACTATTTGTTAATTGAACAAACAGAAAAGCTCATATTTTTGTAGACGACATGTTTATTCGAACTACCCTGGACTGTAATGTTCTTGATTTACTCAACGCTAAGAAAAAAGTATCAGATGCAATGAATTTGCCGAGCAGAAGGTGAAATACAATTTAAATCCTCGTCTCAAGCAAATTGACTCTTGCGTTCAGTCATTTTCAATTACTTATACTTTTTTTCCTGGCATTAAGCAAAAGTGATGGTTATTGTCAGAAAATTGGTCTCCAGCACCCTACCGGTGCTGAACTATCGAATACCAAAAGCCATCGTAGACAGGATACATTAGTCCAGCTTAGTCATGAATAAGACAGAGTGGTGTTACGTTGTGTGTCCTTAACCCAGAAAAACTTTAAAGTAGCAATAGATTTTGCAAGAAGCCTGTAATTCTCTACCTATTTTAATACGGTAAAGCTCACTCAGTTTTTTAAAGTATGCTCTACAAGTTAACCATCTAGACATTTCATAGCGTTAATTCTTTAAAGATGATAACCTGTCTATTTTGAATGAATTCATCCAGACAAACTGTCTATTTCAACTGAAGTTCTTTCGACAGACAATTATAATTATTAAATGGTTAACACTATAAAATACCTATGTAGCAAATTCATGGAGCATTCTTTGACATAAATGAGCAATCAGAGTGAAGAAACAGGAAAAAAGCAATCCATGCCGCATTAAAATACCTCTTGGTAAATCCATTGCTTCCCTTTTCTGAGCTATGGACATATATATCACACTGATATGACTGATGAAATGACTGAATTTTTTCACGAAGAGACAGGTTAGAAATTGCGATAGTAGCCAACAGCTGAGGCCATATAAACAGACTACACGCGTTCACTGGCTCGTTGCGCATGCGCGTCTCGACTCGATATGCCTTTGTCGCATCGAAGCTCATACGTATATGTGAGGGGACAAATTTTTTAAGATTGTGTGAGAGGGGACATTTTGAGAAAAATTTTTCGACTGATATTGCTAAGATGCCAGATATCAGCATTGCGGGAACCGATTTTATTGGACAAACGCTCATTGCGAAGAAAAAAAAAATAAAAAATATTCGACCTGACACATTTTTCGCCCACGACATATACCCGCATATAATTTAAGTTATTTCATCGTAGCAGACGAAAAAGCGCCAACTTGGCGTCAATAAGAGTAGCAGTAGCGTCTCATGAGGAGGCCGATTTTTTCTTTTAACCGATTTTTTCTTTTAATACTTGGCGTCGAGACGCTACCGCGTCTCTTGATGACGACACCTATTCAAATTTTAATTTTTTGTCCACCGTAGGGTAACATTAAAGCACCATCCTTAAGTTTTGAAATAAAGTATAATAGTTGACAGTGTTCCTGATATACCATCAAAAAACAATAGTAAAAGCTATGTCATTCAAATAGCAACATTTTAAGCTCTGCCTTCTTTTCGTATTCCAACTGAAGAAAAATGCTACAGGGGCTAAGGAAATGATTTGTTAAACCGTAGGTGAAAAGGCTGTTTCTTATAGTACCTAAGTGTAAAAAGTGGTTCAGAAGATTTAAGGATTGAAATTTCAATCTTCAGAAAAAAACCAACCTTTTTCTGAAGGGAGATTCGACAGTTTCCTGCGAGATGGCGTAAAAATATATAAAGTAATGGGGATTATTTTGAAGGTTAAGTAATTGTTCATTTTTTTTCGTAGATAAGCATCAAAATTATGCAAAAAAGCCGAGAATAAATTTAAACACCCAATAAATAAACACAATTGCGATAATGCTAACATTATACATATAATAAAAAAAAATAAATAAAATTGTGTGTGTGGCGGCTAGGGGTGGGGGGATGTTACTCGTCGTTGGTGGCTGCACGTATCCATTCGGTACTCGGGAGGGGATTTGAACCCGTCATTGTCGAAATATTCAAAGTTAGGAACGTGGCACTATCCTCTGAGCTACCAATTTCTGTACATGGTACTTCAGTTAATATTTATAATTAACAATACTTTTATACATGAAAACGAAAAGATACTTCTTATTTTTTTTGTGTAGCTTTCCAGCCTTGTTAGGTTAGGTTAGGTTAGGTTAGGTTAGTGTTAGGTTTAATGAAATACAATAAAATTGAAAATATAATAAAAAAGAATATTTTAATTCTTTACTAGATTTGAATTTGGAGACAGTAACATTATTATTTATGTCAATCAGAATACTCTACTGCTACGTTAATATTCCTAACGGTCTGAATCTCATCTTCAGGATTACGCAAGATACTGAAAGAAATATTCGATACAACGTCTTGGGCTTTTCAGCATAATCCGTTTGATAAAAGGAAACTTTGTAGGGGACTGACTATATGTATACAAATTGAAAAATCCATTTCCCTTTAAATTCATGTTCAAATTGAATGTTCTGCGAAGCTCTAGTAGTGGTACCGTTGCCAGGGGTGGAGAGGTTACGGAAAAATAAGCGGCAAAGTGTAAGGAGTAAGCTCAGAGAATACAGACAAGCCGGGAAAGGGAGAGTGGAAGGTGTAACGTGATTAAACGAATAGCAAACATTAGAATGAGGATATGGACAGGGGCGAGCATAATAATAAAAACGTGGATTAGAGTGTGACCAAGAAGGGCATTCCTCCCATTCTTTCTCTAAATTACATTCATGCGGGGTTGGGTATAGCGAGGGCTCCTACGGGAAGGAGAGGAATAGCAAACCTGGCGTTTCAAGGGATTTCAGAGGATGGTGAAGAGCGGGAGGTCCTCGTACTCTCCTAGTCATGCCAGGAACACGGGGTAAACGGGGTCTCGCGAATATTGATTCCCGGGGGATGCGCGCGCTGCGAGACTGAAGGTAACAAATACCTATAAGGTATATGTATACATATACGGACTGGAGTTGAAACGATAAGGAGAGCCTTAGCTTTTTATGAGCTCTAAAATTAAATCCATTAGCGAACTTTAGTGTAACTAGAAAATTACCTTTTGTTAATTCGAATTTAGAAGCAATGAGTTTTACCAGCCGTTACCAAGATCTTTTCGCTTAACTTAACTCAATGGTTACTCATGTTTCACGAATTGTAGTGTCCCATGTGCGGTTCGAGAGCTGGGCTGACGTTGGCGCAACTACAACCGCCTGAGTTGGAAAGTCGGCCCAACTACGTTCGTCAACGTCGCCTCAGCATCCAATTAACGGCGGGATGATAACACCGGCCCAACGATACACCCAAACGTCGGGCCGCGACAAAATATTAATATTGGCCATACGTCGAATGCGGCAGCGGCTCTACGTTGCTGACGGTATCGCCCCGGCGCCGTTTGCAGCATTGGCTCTACGTTGACTGATTAAATATTCGACTCTGCCAACGTCGGTTTAGCGTCAATTTTACGTCGGGAGCATAATATCCGACCTGACGCCACGAGAGTCGGTTGGACTCTGGGTCTGCAAGCAGTGGCCAATGACACACGAGCGACGATTAAGCAGTGTTGGTAGAACGATGGTAACCGGCGTTGTGGAAGCTGCAGAGCCTAACGTCGAAACGATGACGGAACGAGAGTATGGACAACGCTGGGCCACAGTCGAGTTCTGATCGTCCGATGCCATTTCGACGCCGCCTGACAGCCAAGCTTCGCTCGTACGTTTCGCCAACTCTGGCTCGTCATAGAGCTCCGACCGTTGAGTACCGACGAGATGCCGTGATACAGCCAATCATCGGCCGTACTCGGCACGTTGGCTACCCGCACATGGGACGTCGCTTGTGCGTATGTTAAAGTATTTCCTCCCAGATCTTTATATTGACATGGAAACTAGCCAAAAGCTCGTCTAAAGTACAAGAACTGCTCTCAGCTTGTTTTAATGCACAATGATTTCAACTTATGGATTCAATAATACATAAATAATATATTATAATGAATGAATGTATTCTTTTAAAATAATGTTATTATTGCTTTATTCATCTGATTCTCATCTTAAATTCATAGAATCATTTATCTACTTCAAAAACAAAAATATAAAACTATTTGTTATACGTAATAAGTTCCTTGCGAAAATGTGAATACTAATGTATTTAAAAAGTTTATTCACGATGTAATATTTTTATTTTAAATTACATTCTAAAATGGAATAACTGAATGTCGAGTCGACAATGTCAACTGGAGTGTATTGCGGCTACAAGTGGTCGGATGTGCTTTGGCAAGGATGACCAAATGGCTGACTTAACAACGACTCCTACTACTGGCTAGGAATTCTGTCGGCCCGTACCTAGAGGTATACTCTCACAGAACCTAGTAGGTAGTACTTTCTCAGTGCTGCCAACATGATCTCTAGAGTCTTACCAGCGAACGATTCACTTTCAAGAAGTCAAGTATACTCAGCACTTGAGTGTCGGGTACCGAAAAGTGGACTGAAGGAGCCAATAATGTTAATGTCCGAAGTATCCCAAAACTACTTAAACCTAATAAATTTGACTAGTTGCAATGGACTGATTGTAGTATACGGTATGACTATAATAAAACCGGTGAAATTACTTTTTTTAAATCCCAAATGATAGTTTTCATATCTTCCGATAATGTTACCCATTCTTATCAGCGTACGATGATAGGTCTGCGGCGGACAAGTACGAAAGGCAGGTTAAAGGATAGTAAGGAGAATGAAACAGCAACGGTGATGTTGGTTTTTGAGAAGTCTAGATAGGTCGGAAAAAGTCCGGAAGCATATACGAATGGGATTACGAAGGACAACAAGAGACTATGTCAGTTATTTCTCTCCATCCTTAGTAAGTTCGAGGCGGTGTTTAATTGCAAAGGAGGCGCAGTGGTCATTAACATCACAGAAAGATAATGGCAAATTGGACTATAACCCTCAAACTGAAATTAGCGAAGGTGTGAATATCGTACAGATAGAGATAGAGAGAAAAGAGGATAAAGATAAAGGTATATTTTATTGCAATGCATGAAGCTAGGTTCATTTGGTCTCTAAATAAACTGTAAATTATCACATTATGACTAAGCCCTAATTGCATGTGTAAAAAACCTAAGATGTTGATAGGATACACCGCTTTGACTTAAGACGAAAATTAAACAGCAGAAAACCTATGCAACGTGTCCAGTGTAAACTCCATGGATAACGTGACTCGATTAACGGAAACCGAAGTTATTGAGGACTGTTTCACGCAGAAACAATTGGTTCCGAGACGGCATCAAACCTGTAATCTCCCGCTTCACACAATACTATTGTTTGCTTATACTAAGTAGTAAATCATATCGTCAAGAGAAGATTAGAGGAAGCAAGCGAATAGCAGAACAGAGATCACGCACAACGTAGAGCGGAATAAATATTGTGAACTGAAAAGGGAGATGACAATATCGTAAAACCGAATGAGAACGTTCATTCTCTGAGAGTAGCAAAGACAAGAGAAGTGCGTAGGTGCTGAAATTGAGAATGAAGGTGAAGGCGAATGACAGAATTTAGGTGTCACGTCTGATCTCACAGTCACCGGGTTCCCGCACCTTGCTTCCATAACTTCGTTCACTCCTACCTTGGGTAGCTTGAGAGGACCCCCCCCCCCCCCCCCCCCACGTAAATCTGTACCTACTTCGATACTACAACTCAACTCCACCCACTCCACTCCACCCCAGTTCACTCTACTCCATTCCACTCCAATCCACTATACTCCATTCTATTCTACACTATTCTAATCCACTCTATTCTACTTAACTTTGCTCCACTCCACTCCACTCCGCTCCGCTCCGCTCTGCTCTGCTCTAGTATACATTAGTCTATACTCTGCCTTTAGTCTACTCCACATGGCCTATATTGCCCAACTTGTTTTCTTGCTAGTTTGCCTGTCTGCCTGCGTACCAACACACATTCCTGTTTCCCACATATACCTAGTACTACTACTCTTATTGCTGCTACTATCATTACTAGTACTACTACACAACTCTGCTACTGTTACTATACTAGAGCACTTCATGAATGAAAGCCACGTGCCGAGTACGTGTTTACACCCTGACCCGTGGTCGCATCGTCCGACTAATTATCCTCGTGGTTGATCTGGGGTTCTCACCACGTTGCGTGCTGTCCCGAACAGCTGGTAAAGTTTAAAGGCTACTAGTTCACCGTGTACAAAAACCACCCGCTGAGATAGTCATGCTCATTTTTATACTCTGTTTTCTTTGCCTTTTAATGAAAGTAGTTAGAATTTAGACACATAAAACAATCCATGGCGCTATTTTATTGTTTTTCACTGAAATCTGATTAACTCCAGTTAATCGGAATTTATTTTTGATTCGAATACAATTTTGTACAACCTGCTACTATTCTATAAAGTTCTTTATCATAAGATTTAATCACGAGAGAATTATGCAAACAATTTCTTACAAGCATAATGACGCACAATATTAATTTTGTAGTCTATCGAAATAAAATAATGTCTCCGGATTAGCGAGAACGACAATGAATATTGCGCGATATGTTCATTTCTGGAATTATAAAGGTTAATAATTATCGTTTATACAGACTTGTGACATCTAAAGAATTTTTGTTAAATATAAACGTGTTAATTATTCAATATAAAATTGGAATACAATATAAATCAGAGTGATTGTGTGCAGTAGACTGTTTTAAGAACGAAAGGAGTGCATGAAGAGATGGGAAAAGAACTGTGGAAGGCAAGGGGTATGGAAGGGAGGAAGGGAAGAAGGGAGGTAGGAATAAATCACACAGAGTAAAAGGAAGAAGGAAGATAAAATATTAATCAAACTCAATAAAAAAACACGGGAATAATTCGATTTGGTATTAATAGATACACTGTTGTTTTGTAATCATGAATAGTAGAGAAAGCATTTCGACCGAGTATCAATATTTCAAGTACCTTAATCACTTTGGCTTTGTAGTGCATACCCGTTCAGTAGAATATTTTGGTACCCACAGAATTGGCGAAACATTCGTTTGAGCGCAACATGGATATACCAGCACGATATACAAGAGACTTGCGTCGTCTCAAACACGAAGGAATTATAATTAATGTTATCGATGACTCTTACAAAGTTTTCTTATGAATTAATCACTTTTTCTTAAAACAACGTTACACCTAGTCAGGCATTTACAATTTATTGACTACAAATAGATGGTAGATTAAACGGTTTTATTTCATTCGATACCGTGTGTCAACTGACACCGGCCTCTCCTACGCACATATCACTATTGTTAGCAAAAGAAGAGAATAAAATAAAATGCAAGCAAAGCTGATTTGTGTAGGGAAAAATCAGAAAGAGCGGTGGAGTAACTGAGACGAGAGAGTGGCAAGAGACGTGACGTGGGGGAAGAAGGTAGCAGTCATCTGCGATTCGACAGTTGCGTGGTTCCTGAGTTCCGTGGTTCCGCGAAGCAGCAACGAAGTAAACTACGACGCGGGCCGTCCGCGTTCCCGTTAGCACTGCGCATGAAGGAGATTGCAAATCTTAGTCTACTGTAGAGATAGCGGCCAGGTAGAGTTTGGGTAGTGGAGTGGATCATTCCGCGCACTGCACCGATGGCAACTATCGCAGCAGCACGCACCGCGCACATCGAACGCAACCACGAGCATCCAACGTAGCGATACACCTTCTACCTACTCCAACCTCTCGAAAGTAAAGCGCCAACCGCGTGTCCACATTTGTACGAGGGAGCGACAGGTTCGACAACTCACTTGTCGTTCCGGTCAGTGATGAACTAGTGCGACCACGTGTGTTCTTGTGTTTGACTGGGATATCACATCCTCTGAATGCAATTCCTGAAGTCACTGTGTGCGTGTTATGTTTTGTCTCTATCTCAGTCATTCGCTGTGTCTATATTTTCAACCATTTTCATTTTTTCCTTATAAGTTTCGCAGTTTCCCTTTTCTCTCTTTCATTATTCAATTTTGATTTTTATTAAAATTCGTTTGTGTTATTTTTCTGTTTCCTCGTTATCGGTTTACATAACTTCTGAAATTTCATTGACCTCACCGACATCTTACTAAGATTATATCAAAGTGAATCAAAGTCGATATAGATCATATAACTGAAATACAGTGATTTTATGAAGATTATCCTATGGACATACTGATATATAATATATTATACTGATTATAATATACTGATATATAATAATTGCCTAATGATTTTAAAAGCGTTTTAACCAAACTCCTATTAAAATAACGACGAACAATGTTAAGTGACAATAAAAAGTGAATTGATAGACCTTCTTTTTAACGCAATTACACGATTCATTGTGGTTGCCTTTTAATCAGCTGAATTACTGTGTTGCGTTGGTTTATAAATTTTGTGATAAATTTACCTTGCATCTATAAACAAATCTTTGCCATTTAGACCGCTCAAATACGCATTGATTCGAAATCGCATGAAATCACAGTGTATAATTTACAGACCGATATATACCACATTACAAAGTGAACATTCCAGATATCTGTAATTCGCTCGCGGTAAATTAATCGTTCGCACTGGGTTTCCTTAGCATAAGTATTTAAAAAAATATCGTTTAAAAATAACTTAGGATATTAGTGAAGGAAAGTAATCCATTATAAATTAATATGTACATGAACTCAGAAGTGATTGATAAACAAAATTCACGATATAATATATCAATCAATATTAGTGCTAAGAAGAGCATACTAACTCTAAGCAAAATAAATGACGAATAATCTCATATATGCATGATCCTATAAATTCTTCGTTTGGGGTAATTTTATTTACACCGTTTAGTGTTAACTATAAGCTTTAACGTAAACCTTAGAAGAATTTTTATACCAAATAAGATACTCGCATATATACCGTACATTCGCGCATGGAAATTCATAATACTATAATAATATTATTTAAAGAGTTTATTAATCTACTGCTGTAAGCATATACGTTTTAGGAGCATATCGTACATGAACACGCTAAACCCATAATCACATAAATTATAGTGAAATTCACAAGAATCGTGTCGCGCTGGTTATCTACTTGATTACATTCGATCAAGTGTAATCTGACGCTCTAGTGGATTTAGTAGAAACACATAAGCAAGAACAAGAGTGGTTGAAAAAATATTAAAGAAGTTGCGAAAGACATACGTAGCGTTCGATGTGTACCACTTTTAGTACTTAGCGCGAGAACATTTCGATAGGAATTCGAAATTTTAGCTCGGTGCATATGCGCCTTAACATTTTCGAACATACGATGAGCAACGATATTGTCAGTGCTATTGCAATGAGTTTGTTCGGTACTGGTTCGATATTCTGTGTCGGTGTGTGCTAAAACGGTTTTGATTTTCACGAGCACCTCGTTCCAGGAGACGAAAAGAAGAGAAGCGACAGCATGGATGCAGGATACTCAGTGCTTAGCGGTGATCTTGACGTATGCAGAATGTTCGAGCAGTACACCTACAAGGTAAACCATTTTGTAAGCATGCTACATTTATTTATAGGGCTATAAGAATTCTTATGTTCAAGTTAACAGCGTTTTGGTTGGTATGGTATTAGTGTAGCACGCCTAATAAAAATGCTAAAGCGTGAAAGATGTTTCAGAACGGTCTGGCGTTTATCTCTTCGATCTCAATTAAATTCTTTCCGTTTCAATCGAGTATTAATCATGTTTTTACATTGATTTTCAACTCATCGAAGTCTCCTTGTGAGCCTGATAAAGTCGCTCTGCGCGGACGCTGTGATACCTCTATTAAAAAGATTTTTAATCTCAGCAAAGTATCGGACAGTTCACGTTGAGCGACTTGATCCAGACTTTGTCGAGACTTCGATCAGGCGAAAATCAATATAAAAACTGAAATAATAATCAATTGAGAAGGAAGTATTTGATCGAAATCAAAGAGATATACGCGAAAGATACGATGTAAATGTTGACCTTTTTTAACTCCCCGCTGTTATATGCTGGAAGCTGAAACAGGAGTTATAATGCTAAAGCTGTTTTAGAACACACGAATTGTTAGTGACATAGTTACAAATAATCTTAATATATTTTAGCTTAATACAATTGCGTTATTCTTGCAGTGAAAATCACATTATTTGCGATGCCGAGTGTTCTCATGGTCTACTAAATTTTAAACCTATTGTAGCTCATCAAGAAATGATACATTTCATGTAAAATACTAAAAATACAATGCAAAGTGGAGAATAGCCTCTTTACTGATTTATATACATATAAGACTCAAACAAGAAAAATATTCATGGGGATAGCATTTTTTTATTATTATGTCGCCTTCGCACCATTCTTTGGCTGGGTGGTCGATCAATGGTATTGATGGCACCCGCTCGTACAAGAGACTCAATAAGACACAATTATCAGGCTGTTCAGCAACTCGAATACCTGATTATTCATATACGTGTTTGTGGCATACGTTGAACAAATCTGACTTATAAAATATCCTTTTTTTTTTAACAGACTGTATGCTCAAATGGTTATTACTAATATCTTTTATCGTATTTATAAACAAATTAATTGACTGAATTTAATCATCTTACGTTTGTCATGCACACCGATTGTATTCTATTTTTAATTATAGTTTGTATATAAAAACAGATGACTATGTTAAGCGTTACTTATAGAGATGGGCATTACAGTCGAGTCACGTTATAAGGCTGCTTTCTCACTTTTCAACGTCAAGCGCTCGCTCCACTAAACTTATTTAACAATGGGCTGACTATTTGTATTCAGACTCCCGATATAAGGTACCTTCTCGCGTCAAACGGATTAGTAGTACAAGACGGATAGCTCAGAAAACCAGATTCTTCATAGGTCAGATTCTGACTGAACAGTCACATACTGACCAATTTTAGCCAATAAAGGATCTGATTTTTTGAGTTATTATTCTTGTACGACTAATTCGTTTGAGGTGGGAAGGTACCTAGAAGGCCACTTGGAGAAATGGGGGTGCATTTTATAACGCTTGGACAAGTGACCGGCTTTACAACGAGACTGGATGGAAAAATCTTTCCAGTGAGGAACCGTTATTTCTTAGAGTGTTATTCCCCTATGCCCTCAGGAGTCTTATAGCGAAACTTGACTGTATGAATTCAACTTTATTTATAGTGCTGGATTATTACTGGTCCGCCATATCTAAATTTAACTCCATCTAAAATATATCTTAAAAGTACCATCGTCCTACAAGTTTCGACGAATCAATTCATTGGTTCCAATTTAGTAAAAAATATAAGTAAAACTATTTTAAGTGCAAACAAAAAGTATACCAATTACTTGAAGATCAGGCGGGCGTGACTAGGATGTATAGAAAATGAATCTTTTTAATAATGTTCTGCGTCCACAAGTATTAAAATCAGATAAGAGAGCCTATAACAAACATTTTATATGTCTATTGTTACGATTGCTAAATCCGGAAAATCAAGCAATCGTAAATGAGATTTGTAATATAAAGGATGATTCGTTGGTTCGGTCTACTTTAACAGCACGTCCACGTGTTAATACAAGGCCTATCGAATTTTATGATTTGGAATTGTGATAATTTCTCAAGATGTGTCTTCGCGGATCAGGAAATATTCTATTTTTAAGTGATTCTTCAGTAGGTAGATCTTTTGGTAAACTTGAATATTCTATGGGAATCAATTTCCACGGTAAGTACTGAATAGAATTATTTTGTTCGTCAACTTGATATTTTGTCGCGTCAAGATCCTTTTGGCTCGTTGGTTTTGTTTGTCTTTGAGTGTATGGTTTATCTAATTGTCTGAATATTTTATATAATTGAACCTTTCTACCACTTCGTTTAGGCATAAGTCTGTACTTACTCAGATTTTGTATAACAAGTATATTTGGAATTTCCTCAGTATGCGATTGAATCTCAATTAGGTCGTTCGGTATGAATCAGTCCTATCCAAGTCCTGATGATGTATGGAATGTTGATCGAAGTTTCGATTTATATTAATGATTTGGTAGGATAAGGTAGAGGCCCTAAATCCGGCTTCAGTTCTACCTTTTGGAAATAGTAAGGATGGATAGAGGCCCTATATGACGGCTTCAGTTCTATCCGGGAAGGTTGCAAGTATTTGTAAATACTCTGATTTTGGTAACTTGGATAAGATTTAGAGGTACTTGGTATATTTTAATTTCACTCGCGACTCTAATTGGAACTTTGAATATGATTTAACACACCCGACAACTCTAATGTTGCTCTCTTAGACTCTTTTGACCACATCAACCACCGACCCGAATGCTACTTCTGGCTCCCTTTTTATAGCAGTAAAACTACTTCTGATTGGTCAATGTGACTCCCCTTCTTCAAAATTCTTAATATATCGATTGATAGCTAACCCTTTTCCGATAATCAATATACCAAGTCGTACTCCGTAATTTGAATCTCCTTGAATGTTATCCGAGAAGATTCAGGCTTATCCGTTTATTTATCATTGTTCAATATTAACAAATTAAAATACGATGTTTAATATTGTTAGTGTAACGTCAATAATATATTATATGACTAAATGATTATAATGTGTAAAGAATATAATGTGTTTTGCCATTGATAATTATAAGGAGTGAAACGTAACACCTCCCCCCTTAAGAACGGAAACTGTGCAATTTGCTTAGTTTTCGTCCATATGAACATATATGACCTTAGGTTGTTCATTTGGTTGTTGCCCCGATTCATTTTTCAAACTCGGATGTAATACATTTGGTTGTGTTTGTATTTGTGGTTGTGTTTGATTTGACAATCGTTGTTCTGTTGAACTAAGTTGGGGTGCTGATGGTGGTCCCATTTCCAAATTCTTTTCCTCGTTTTCATCTGGGATTTTGGTATTTGCTGTTGGTCCTGTCATACCATCTGTGTATTTGCGTTGTCCCAAATGTAATAGGAAGCTGGTTAAAGAGTCCCAAATTGCTCCAATTAACCATAGGCTCCATCCATATATTGTATGTAGAGCTATTCCATGAAGTATAGTATCTATAACAAACTTTAGAAATTTCACTACCATCCAAATTCCTAACAAGCCTGCACTAAATGTTCCAAACCCAGTGAACCATCCCCAAGTTTTCTTCCATGTATCCTTGACAATAGTATTAATTGTTTCTTCGTCCAAAAGATAAGATATTGACATTCCTTGTTTTTCCATAGTTTGTCCTGTAACTCCTCGAGCTACATTACTCAAGACTGCAGGTTTCTCAGCAGGAAACATTATATGTTTTCTTAATTTTTCCATTTCCTGATCTGAATAGATTCCGCTTGAACCTACGTCAATACTCTGATATTCCCAAGTGGGTTCCGTATCTGGTTTTAAAATCATTGGTTCGATAGCTCTTTGTGGATTTGGAGTAAATTTATACCAAATATTATTAATATAATACATAGGTGCTACTATATCATTACAGTCAATCTCTGTCCCTGTTCTTATTAACATATGAGTTCTTGGTGTAATGAAATATGAATCATTTCCTTTATAAACTGCCAACTGTTGATAACATCTTTCAGTTCGTCTAATTTTTACTTCGACAGGTATACATTTAATCAAAAATATTACTTCTCCTCCTGAGACCGTCATATATCCTGGTTTTTTCATAATAGTATTTGCAAATTCGTCTGGTGAAGTTATTCCAAGCATTAATGCATTTTCTAAAACTTGTCGTTGTAAGAGACATCGTTGTACCAATATATCGTGATACAGAGTAGAAAATTGTTGATTCATATGTTTTTCCATAAAAATGAACTTAGAATTTACGTACGTGACAAAATCCAGATTATTCGTGTCAAGTGGCCCCTTCCTTGCAAAAGTTCCATCCTTCCTGGTTTCTAAAATGAACAGCTTTGGATGTTCTGTTTCGATTAGGGTATATCCACAGATTTTTCGTTCTCCTTTCTTTGCTAAAGCGAATGTGAATGATCCATGGTCCAACATATAAATTTCTCGTGATGACCTTTTAATTGCTGAGTTGTTTTCCTGTATATGTGAGGCTTTTCCTTCAAATAACACTGTATAATGCGAGTATTGACAATCATCTGGGGGTGATGTTGTCCAAAATGAGTTTCCTTTATCAAAATCCATACAGGATCCTTCATTCAGGTGACATGTTAACCCTGAAGGCATGCTGATTCGATTTTCATTTAAATGGACTACTGCGTTAAAATTATATACTGAAATTTTTACATTTGCTTGAACAATTACATCTGACCATGAGCCATAAGGATCTGAATACTGTACTCCTTTACAACTTCCATCGTTTCCTATTTTCCCTGCGAGGGTTATTGGATAATTTGATGTTGCATTCATTGGTAATCCAACAATTATGTTTCCTAATGTCATTTGCATGGTTCTTGTGTTATGAATTTTCTGACATTGCTCTTTAGTTGTTTCTTGAATATATTCTCTTCTCCCGTTGTTTACGACCGAAATATGGGAATACATTCCGCAGTAATAAATTGTTCGATCAATTTCGATTTTACATTGAAATACTTCCGTTGACATAAAATCTGTTAGTTGTAATAGCTGTATTTCGATGTTTTCCACAATCGGTTTGTTAATTGGTAAATCGCATGTTCCAACTTGTAATAATGAGACTGTCGTGATATTCAAATTATTTACTTTACAATCATATCCTATTATTGATTGTGATTTTGGTATGAATATTATTGCAATAATTATCACGATCCATTTTATCTTCCTCATGAACATATCAATATTTGAATCCTATAATAGAAATCTATTTTTAATTGTTGAGACTAACATAATATGTTCTCGCATAGTGTAGTGTAGATATGATAGTGTCTGAGTCCGGATAGTATCCAGACTGTTTTAATATCCATTTCCACATTCTTTTTGAAACGCGAATCTTCTTATCGACTTGTGACTATTGAACTCTTAATTTCCTTTCCCTTCTACCTGTCTATAAAACATTGTGCTCCCGCAATTCCTGCTCATTACTTGCTTAACCACTCGTAAAAATGTTCGATTTCTTGTTATTTATTTTGTCCTTCCTGCTTGAACTTCCCACGAGGGAAGAGAGGGAACCCGATCGTCCAGACCACAATCGAGAGGAAATTCGGGACTTTGTAAGTATTACAAATTTATTATCAACATTGTTTCATTCATTTCATTTTTTATTCATTTTACTTATTTTCAGGAGTTTTTTGACACGCTACCAATCCATTTGAATGGCCACGAGGAGGTCGTGGATCTACCGGACGAGTGGCTCCAACTCCCTGCGCGGCAAATGTCCAGGATCCTCAGCCATATTAACATCGGCGAGGTGAGAGGTCCTGGATATTTCTTTTATCCGGGGATTGGGGACCACTACTGGTTCGTCACTACCGGGATTCGGGTGAGGCCCGCCGTCCCGGTAGCAGAGATCCAGGAAGGGAGACGTTTGTTCCCCCGGAACCCTCCTGCACCATTGAGAAGGCCACACAACCCTCCTCCCAATCGTTAGTGACAGTGACATTGTGTGACATTGTGTGACATTGTGCGAGATAACTGATTTTTTTTTTTTTTTTTTTAAATAGTTTTTATAATAGTACTGTTGTATAGATATAGCAATATAATCATTTATTTAAAATATTCGTTTTCCTCTTTATTTATAAATCTTTATTCCCAACACCAATCTCCTTAATTATTTTGATATTGACAGGTAGAATAATGAGTTTAAGTCGAATATGTCGTGTGGTGAATTTTTACAATCTTCCAACCACAGATCATCTAACTCTTTCCTCATGCGCGCTCGATATACTCTTCTCCGTAGCTGTCTTTCTAATCTCAATATCTCTTGTAACTGTTCTCTTAAGTCGAACATTTCCTGGGCTAATTGTTCCCACACTTCTTCTTGTTCGATTAAATCCCAGTGGGAAATTTCTTGAGGCTCAAAATATCCCATTGTCTCCTATTAAATAAAATTTCAGAATTATATTGTGACAGTTTGAGAAAGATTTATTTATCTAATGTGCTTCCTTGATTAGATTTGAATGAACGATTTTGGTTTTCTTTTGAGATATCTTAAGTTTGACATTTCCATTTTCATATACTTCCATAATCTCGTATGGTCCTACATATTGATTATCATATTTCCTTATAACAGTTCCTCTTAACAAAAATACGAATTGTCCAGGGGTGAATTTCCTTGGATTTATTTTCCTATCGTAATATCTTTTGGATCTCTCTTTAGCTTTTTCTAAATTTTCCCTAGCTATTTTCCGTACTTCGTCTAGGTCATCCATCAATTCTTCCAGATATTCGTCATACGTTCTTCCTAGCTGTTCTGATGATAAACTTGATGGAATTCTTGCTAATTTTCCATATATTAGTTCGAATGGAGTGAAACCTGTAGCCTCATGAGTACTGGTATTATAAGAAAACATAGCCATTTCCAACCATATATCCCAATTTTCTTTTTCGCTTACATAATGTTTCAGATATTCGGCTAATACATGATGAGACCTTTCTAGAGATCCGTTTGATTGAGGATGAAATGCTGTTGTTTTTAATTTTTTAATTCGGAATCTTCTAGTTAATTCTCGCATAAGTGAACTAATAAAATTTCGTCCTTGATCCGTAAGAACTGTTCGAGGCGATCCGAATTGACAAATGCAATGTTTAATAAAAGCTTCGGCTACCGTCATAGCATCCATCTCTTGTAAAGGTACTGCTATGGAATATTTTGATAAATCGTCTTGCATAGTTAGAACGTAGCAATTCCCTGAGGCAGTGACCGGTAAAGGACCGACGATATCCAATGCTACCTTATCGAAGGTATTCAACGGAGTATCGGTGATAACCATAGGCTGACGTGTTTTGTTTCGTACTAACTTCTTTTTCTGACAGCTAATACACGATAAAATATAGTTTCGTATATCTTCTTTCATATTTTTCCAGAAAAATTCCTGTCGTATTCGTTTATAAGTTTTAGTTATACCTTTGTGTCCTCCCGCTGCGGATGTATGATATTCTTCAATGACATCCATCCGTTGACTGGGGTGTAAGATTTTTACTTGATTAGTACAAATAAATATCTGTACTGGGTTTTTAGTTTTGGATGATTCAAGATAGTGCTGTATTTTTTCCCATGTTATGAAACCGATTTTCTTTTCTTTAAGAATACTGACTGAGGGGATTTGATTGTCATCGATTTCTTTTAACAATTGCTCGAGTATTTTATAAACTTCTTCAGGTGTCGGATACTTATGTGATAATACCATACTAAGTTGAGCCCGTCCTTTTAACTCATGTTTATAAATTTTGCCGGCGTCTAATGGCCCTGTTAGTAATCTTCCTTCTTCTGTCAATGAACTTCCAACGTCTCCTATTACCTTTCCAGCAGTGTCTACAAAATATGCTATTGTATCCTTCCGAGAGATAATATTATCTCTTAAGACTATCACCTTGACCGAATTTTCTTGTCCTTCTATCTCTTCCTCGTCAGCTGACTGTATAGATCCTATAAAAATAGTTCCTTCTAGCGATATACCATCTTCTGTTACATCTGTCTCTTTACTCTTTTTATTATCAACCGGTATATCTATGTCTTCTGGTATTGATTCATGTACTAAGGCTATTACTGTAATTTCTTTTGATCTTTCTAACAATTCTTTTTCCGTAAATGGTACAGAATCTTTTGTTAAATTTTGAGATTGTTCATTACTTCCATCTATTGGATTTCTTGATAATGCATCTGCATTAAGATTAGTTTTTCCATTTTTGTAATGCATATCGTAGTCGTATTCCGCTAATTTAAATTTCCAGCTAGTAATTCTTGATGTAGGATCTGCGAATTTATGTAGCCAAATAAGCGGACGATGATCGGTTACTAGTGTAAATTTCCTTCCATAAAGATAAGGTCGAAAATGTTTCACTGCGTAAATGATAGCTAGCATTTCTTTTTCTATCACTGAATAATTCTTTTCTGCTTTGTTTAAAGTTCGTGAACTGTAAGCAATAGGTAAATCATTTCCTATTGATCCTTGACTAAGAACACTTCCTATCGCGTAATTTGATGCGTCTGTTGTCAAAACGAATGGTTTGCTAAAGTCTGGAAATTGTAGTATCGGATTTTGACAAAGTAAATCTCTTAATGTGCAAAAGGCCATCTGTTGTTCTTCTTTCCATAAGAAAGGAATGTCTTTCTTTAGTAAGGTTGTCAATGGACTAGCGATTTTAGAAAAATCCTTGATGAATCTTCGATAATAACCAGCTAATCCTAGAAATTGTTTAATGTTCTTTTGATTTCGTGGGACTGGGAATTTTTTTACCGCTTCAATCTTTTTAGGATCTGGCTTGACACCATCTTCACTAATGATATGACCTAAGTATGCTACTTCTTTTCGCAAGAACTCACATTTATCTGGCTGTAATTTCAAATTGGCATCTTTTAAGCGATTCATCAACTTTTTGAATTTGATTTGATGTTCTTCTAAGGATTTGGCATAAATTACGATATCATCGAGATAAACGAAAAGTTCGTTTCCTTGAAGTCCTATCAAGACTCTATCCATCAATCTCTGGAAGGTTGCTGGTGCATTTTTAAGTCCGAAAGGCATGCGATTATATTCGTAATGACCGTGAGGAGTAGTGAATGCTGTTTTATGTCGATCTTCAGGAACCATTTCTATTTGATGGAAACCTGAAGCGAGATCGAAGACAGAGAAATATTTAGCATTACCAAGCTGATCTAGGATCTCTATAATGTTTGGAAGTGGATAAGCGTCTCCTACTGTTTTTTCGTTTAGATTTCGATAATCAATTACCATTCTCCATTTTTTATTTCCGTGAGAATCTGGTTTTTTGGGTACGATCCATAATGGTGCATTGTATGGTGAATCAGAGGGTTTAATGATATCATTTTTTAATAAGTCGTCCACCTGTTTACGAATTTCTTCCTTATGTATCGGTGGATATCGATATTGTTTTGTGTTTATTGGAATGTCATCTACAGTACGGATAGGATGACGGGATTTAGTAGTCGCTCCTAAGAATTCTCCTGGGATATAGAAATTATCGTTATGTTGTTTAACAATTTGTTGTATTGACTCCTTTTCTTCCTCGTTCAAATGATCTAAGCGTAGAAGTTCGAACAATTTTGAACTTCGTTCTTCATTATCAACCGTGAGTTTATTGACTGCTTTAGACTTTTTTGAATGATTGTGACTTTGATGTTTGAATTGATTTTCAAAGCTCTTTTGATTAGGGACTTCTTGTAATTTAACAGATTCAGCGGATTCAGTGGATATAGTAGATTCAGTGGATTCAGTGGAATAGTAAGAATTGGTCATTTCTTCAAAGTCCCATAACCTAATTTGCGGAGTTTCAATTTCTATTTCTTCTTCAGAGGTGTTAATGGCATAAATGTAACCGATACCTCTATGATTTGTTATCAGAGCATTCCCGAGATAAACGTCTGGACCACCATCTAACCGAGGTACATATCCAGTACTAATTTCAGGATTCATTATTCTGATAGGGATCTGAATTTTAGTTCTAGCTGGCAATACTACTGAATTCGGAGGTTCGAAAAGAATTTCTCGTCCTTCGAATTCGAGTCGTTGTTTTTTGAAATTGATTGTTGCTTCATTTTTAGTAAAGAATGGCTCTCCGATGATTCCATCTTGTACTATTGGAAAATCGTCTCCTACGATGTGGAAACTTGTCTTGAATTCTTCTACGTGAACTATGATTTCTCCTTGAGTTTCTACGTAGTTTGATGTAATTCCTTTAAGATAATATGGTTTGCCGTCTAGTATTGGTGTTCCTGGTTTAACGCATTTTCTCTTAATGATATTTAATTCTGCTCCGGTATCTATCATTATCGTAGACGAACCAATTATTTCAGGGGAATATAATCTTATTGTTGGAGTTCGAGAAGAGTCTCCGGATCGGATTGTTGCGACTCCTCGTGAATGGCTATTGGGCGTACTGTTTTGGTCTTCTGACCGTCGCCCCTCGGCTGAAGACTTTGCTCGTTTCCCGAAACATTTCCGGATGTACTAGGCACTGTTCTTTCTTTGAGAGAATTATTGTAAGCTCTTTTCCGGCATTCTTGTATTGTATGTCCAACATTCTTGCAATATCGACAAACTACTTGTTCCTTGTTCAAATTTAATGGTGTAATGGATTCGGGTTTTGTATTTTGGTTATTTTGAAAGCCTTCTGAACGTTTTCGTTTGAAACAATCTTCTGCTTTGTGTCCTATCTTTTTGCAAAAGGTACACTCAACGCTAGTGCGAATAGGTGTAACCTTATGTTCCTTTGACTTATTTTGTTTGTTAGTGTTAGATGGGGTTTGTATGCCTTTTTTGAGTTGTATGTAATGTTGAGTTTTCTTATCAGCTTGTTTAACGGCTAGTATTGCTTTTGATAATGTATCAAGAGGGGTGTTGGATGGTATTCTAACAAGTATTTCTGGATTTACGTTTTGAATAAATCCTTCTGCTGTTTGCTCATCTATCTTTTTTTTTAGTCTTGCTTCATCTACTACAATTCCTTTAGAAATTAGTTTTTTCCGATGCGCTTCTTTTAACTGATCTACTGTTTCTCGATAACGACTGATAAATGATGTGATTGTTTCATTTTCTTCTTGGAATATTTTAGTTAATTCTCCTTCACATTCTCTAACAGAGAGGGTATCTGAGTACATTAAATCTAACTCGTTAATAAAACCTTCGAAATCGTTTATTTCCTCATAGATGATCATTCTTCTAGCTTCGCCTCTAAGTTTATTTTTGAGTAATCTAACTAATGGTGAAATTACGGCTGGTGATACTAATTCTTTTGCATTTTTACAAGCTCGGATAAAAGTATGAACAGAAATATTTGAGCCATCGAAAGTTGGTACCCCTTCTAATGCGTCTTTCAATGAAGAATGTGGTAAATAGATAGAGGTTGTTGATGGTTGTATCTGAGGTGTTGGTACATCTGATATAGATGGTACTATTGGGATTTGTTGATCCTGCGACATTGTTATGTTTCTTAACTCTGGTTCTGTTAAACCTTGAACTCCTTCTAAATATTGTGAATAGGCTCTAGTGATAGGTCTCGTCATAACACTTCGAACTCACCAAACCATCCCACCGCTGCCACCAATTTTTAATGTTACGATTGCTAAATCCGGAAAATCAAGCAATCGTAAATGAGATTTGTAATATAAAGGATGATTCGTTGGTTCGGTCTACTTTAACAGCACGTCCACGTGTTAATACAAGGCCTATCGAATTTTATGATTTGGAATTGTGATAATTTCTCAAGATGTGTCTTCGCGGATCAGGAAATATTCTATTTTTAAGTGATTCTTCAGTAGGTAGATCTTTTGGTAAACTTGAATATTCTATGGGAATCAATTTCCACGGTAAGTACTGAATAGAATTATTTTGTTCGTCAACTTGATATTTTGTCGCGTCAAGATCCTTTTGGCTCGTTGGTTTTGTTTGTCTTTGAGTGTATGGTTTATCTAATTGTCTGAATATTTTATATAATTGAACCTTTCTACCACTTCGTTTAGGCATAAGTCTGTACTTACTCAGATTTTGTATAACAAGTATATTTGGAATTTCCTCAGTATGCGATTGAATCTCAATTAGGTCGTTCGGTATGAATCAGTCCTATCCAAGTCCTGATGATGTATGGAATGTTGATCGAAGTTTCGATTTATATTAATGATTTGGTAGGATAAGGTAGAGGCCCTAAATCCGGCTTCAGTTCTACCTTTTGGAAATAGTAAGGATGGATAGAGGCCCTATATGACGGCTTCAGTTCTATCCGGGAAGGTTGCAAGTATTTGTAAATACTCTGATTTTGGTAACTTGGATAAGATTTAGAGGTACTTGGTATATTTTAATTTCACTCGCGACTCTAATTGGAACTTTGAATATGATTTAACACACCCGACAACTCTAATGTTGCTCTCTTAGACTCTTTTGACCACATCAACCACCGACCCGAATGCTACTTCTGGCTCCCTTTTTATAGCAGTAAAACTACTTCTGATTGGTCAATGTGACTCCCCTTCTTCAAAATTCTTAATATATCGATTGATAGCTAACCCTTTTCCGATAATCAATATACCAAGTCGTACTCCGTAATTTGAATCTCCTTGAATGTTATCCGAGAAGATTCAGGCTTATCCGTTTATTTATCATTGTTCAATATTAACAAATTAAAATACGATGTTTAATATTGTTAGTGTAACGTCAATAATATATTATATGACTAAATGATTATAATGTGTAAAGAATATAATGTGTTTTGCCATTGATAATTATAAGGAGTGAAACGTAACACTATTATAGTCTCAAAGTTTTATCTACTCATATACAGGGCCAAGTCTTAATACAGTAAATAAAGACTCCTTTGAGAGACCTTACCTGTTATTCTTCAAACATTGTGAATACTTGATAGTAATTTATAAACTATGCAACTATGATAATTATCATGATAATTAAATTAATTAATAAGGAATATTATAAATATATTCACATTCCAACACCAGAAATACTGCACAATAAATGTCAATAATCATATCGAATATGTGGCGGTAGGGCTGTTCAATTCTTGAGTCATAAACTCCGCTACGGTTTTGAGGAAATTCAGATTTTCTAAATAATTGCAATAGTCGTGCAATTAAATGGTAATCATGTATTGAGCGGTGTGGTAGCATGGTAAGATTGTTGAGAGTCCTCAAAGGAGGAAAGTCCTAGAAATACGCGTGATGCAAGGACTATAATTCTGCATGCTTGTGTAACGTCACGCCTTAGTGGTACTGAGCAGCTTACTACTTTCAAGTAAAAACATCCTCTTTACATTTTTCGTTGCAGGACATAAAACTACCTTTAATACGGGGGACCTGACTTTGCAACTGAGAGAACGTAATGGCATGTGCATTAATATCTGAATTTGTAATTAAAATGCATAAGCAACGCCTAACGAAAGATAGCTTGTGAAGAAAGTGTACCACTGACAGGAGCCCAAACATGTTAGAAATAGTCGTGAGAAACTTTTAGGCGGGTGAATTTGTTGTTTGAATTTTTAATTTTATAGTACCGTAATATGTTCAGATTGATTGCACGTTGGTAGTTTCGAATGGTACCGAGATATCTCTCGTAGATATGTTTTCAGCCCTGCGTCTCTTTTTTTGGACTTTACTCATCAATTCCATGGAAACAGTATCTAAAGTGATTTAAGAAAAACTGTAAGGTTTCGACTACAGCTATATCTTGATTTCACTGTCCACTCATTGTCAGTGGTTTTATTTGACAATATTTTACATATTTTTTGAAGATTAATCGAAAGTGCGGGCGATGTAGGGACCGAGATTTTACCGGAAGACTTCGAATGAGCCAAACCATTTAAATGACAGTGCTCTCTATTGGAAGATATTACGGTAGGGAGATTGGTCTCGTCTATATAATTTACACAAACATGAAAAATCTATTATGGTTCCATCTTAACTCCAGACGTGTACATGTGTTTCATCTCCGAGCCGATCTAATCTAGAGACTAATGAAATTTAATCGCAATTTATTCGTACAATATAAATTTCTAAAAGCTGTATCTAATTTGGTATACTATATGTATGTCTACGAAATGACGAGTAACGTCGCACAACGTATTCAGCACATTGTTATGTGTGATTCTATTCGAAAACCAAAGAAGGAAAAAGATCTGGAGCCTCGCAATTCGGCAATGCGCGAATGAATATCGGTACAGACTTTTGTATATCGCAACTTCGATCTAGACTCTATTCAGGCAGTCAAACTGATTACTATGCGCATTGTATCAAACCAGACCGATCGCCGGTTAAGCAATAGCGTCACAAAACTCAGCCGACGTCATGACAGTTGCTATTTTCATTGCTTTATAATAAAATTAATTTTTTATATTTAACTGAAATTATTTTCTTATCAAGAGAGTCGATCGAGTCTCGCGCCAAGTACAGGCAACCCGCCGTACAGGGCACGACCGCCGAGACCCTTTACTTGAAGCATTTATTGTATCAGTGTATCGACTCAAATATCTTATGAACGGCTGCATGCGACAAAAATTTATTAATACATTTTCTCTAGGAATTAAGGGTTCTGAATTCATTGCCACCAAATTCAATACGATTAGTGTACGAGATGAGGACGTATTCACATGGCGAGCGAGATGATTTTATTTCAGGTCCGTCGTCGTCGTCGTCGTCTTCGCACGTCCATCTACTTTTTTACACGACAGATGGAGCTGACTGCTTTGCTTTCTTTATCTATTTATACTTTTGGATGGTGTTGGTAATTTACGAATACGCAACACAATAAAATACATTTTGTACGTGAAGCTAACGTTTATACAGAATTTCCAATTAATATAAAGCTGCTTTCACAATAGTACAGAATTATTAACGCTTTCATGTGGAGCGCGTATGTATGGGTGTGTCTGTGCGTGCTTCGACATAGTTCCTCGCATTTTAGGTGACAGTTTTTAGAGATATAGGATGTCCAGGTGTTCCGCTCCGTAGTTTCTTGTATCTAGGTATCGGACGTAGAATGTCCAGAGTGTTCAGAAAAATGTGCAACGAGCGACGCTTTGGCGCTTCGCTCAAACTATAGTATCCTCTCTGTTGTTCGCACGGCCTGAGGTATGCAAATAATCCAGCACACTCTCCTCTCTTACGTTTACCACACGGTTTCAACAAGCTGGACACCATTAAAGACGCTTATATGCGTTGAAGATTACATTTTCTTTAAAAATTTATATATATCTTGATGTGTTTCTAAAAGAAAGGAACTTACAAATTAAATTTATATGCCATTAAACATTTTCGACAACGCAATATATTTTTCTGATTAGCGACATCATAATGCATTTACATTTTATATCTGTGTCAATATAGATTTCAGTGCTTAGAGCTTCTATGTCCCGTTGAGCAATAAAAACTTGTGATATCCCCCAAAAACACTTACGTGTAAAAAACTACGCCAAGTACAGGAGTGCTGTGCTCTAATAAAAAGTATTGAAATCATATTATTGAGGCCAAGTACATAAGTCACTACATGTTTACCTATTATATGATCTAGCACTGGCCCATCATTTTAATTGTATTTTCAAAATTTCGTATAACGTTTTCACTAGTGTTTTACATTACTACTGCTTCCCGTAGTTGATTATGATTTAATGGTTATTTAATAATTAATAAAACTTTAGCTGATTCCGTATCTAGTACTACTTGGCGGGTCCGTGCATTTCTTGACATAAATTTGCGTTCATTATGCCAGTCATCAAACTCAAAACCAATGTTAACTTTCGATATAGAGCTTATTAACAATAACTCGTCAAAAATAATCACGGTAAAAGCTTAACGACAAACATATCGGTTTAGGGTACTATTAGTACGTTCAAAGTAAGTACTTTGGAATTCCTAACACGGACCCGCCAAGTAGTACTCGATAAGGAATCTGCTAAAGTTTTATTAATTACTAAATGCCCATTAAATTATAATCAACTACGGGAAGCAGTAGTAATGTAAAAGAGTAGTAAAAACGTTATAGGAAATGTTGAAAATACAACTAAAATGATGGGCCAGTGCTAGATCATATAACAGGCAAACATTTAGTGACTTCGGTACATGGCCTCAATAAACTGTTATCAATACTTTTTATTAGAGGAATACACAGCACTCCTGTACTTTGCATAGTTTTTTATACGTCAGTGTTTTCTTGGGGGATATTATATACGTCCCACAAGATTCGTGATTATTTTTTTAAGTTAATCAGAACTTCTTACATATGTATAATGATGAAAATTATTGTTGAAATGGACGATTTCTTTTGCAGTTAACAATCTTCGATCGCGTTAAATTTGATAGGCAGCGTGATGGTACAACCATCACATGGGCCCCCTAATGGCAAAATAGCAATGATGGCGGCGCTATTTAGTTAGTTGTAGGTACACGTTCATTTATCATTCGATAGAAAAGCTTTTCCCCACATCACGAACCGGGGGGCATGACTCTGCACAAAAACCGTTATTATTTATGATTGATAGTGCCGTTGAACTCTATTAATAGCCCCGCGACACGCGCTTCAATTAATCTAAAATACGTGTTATTGTTACCAAATTCTATTGATATTACCAATTCTAAAAATTATATTTAAAAAATGCAGGTAATTAGGTAATAATAGGGAAAATCACTAATCTTGTAACAAATAGTATAAATTAAAGCTTATTGAAGTATGGAAAATGCAATCAGAAGAAATTTCAAATATTGTGTTGTGTGTTAAATTTGTTAAAGCGCGAACCATGCTCATATTTTATTTGCCATAGTTTATATTAGATCATATTCTAGAAGCTTGTTCCGCCCCAAATCAAAAATGTAACGCCGTGGCAGATCCAATCCAGATTAAAATATGTCAAATATGCAATTGACGTAATGAAATTGTGTAATTAAAGCAAATGTAAAAATTAAGAGCAACGGCATTCCGCCGTTCTTAGGTACATTCTATTTGTAGCATTAGGAGCGGCGTTCGAACCTACGGTTACCCAGGATGCAGGAAGTGAACAAGTGTGACACTCTGCCCAGTAAGCCACCGGTCCATTGTAAAAATGTTGTTTAATTAACTTTTAACTTAAACATTAGTTTTTGCCGAGTGTCTCGACAAAGATAATTTAAGAAACATCATTGCTTTTGATTTATTTCGCGTTTTATTTTATGGGAAATGTTTTAAATACAATTAAAACTAGGGGCTAGTGCTAGATTATATAATAGATAGATGTGTAGTGACTTATGTACTTGTCATAGTTTTTTACACGTAAGTCTTTTTGGGAAGATATCAAATATATTTTGCGTTGTCGAAAATGTGTAAAGACATATGAATTTAATTCATAAGTCCATTTCTTTTAGAAATAAAAAAATATACACAAGTTTTAAAAGACAATGTAATCTTAATTATAGATAAGGGTCATTAATAGTGTCCGGCTTGTTGACGCCGTGTGGTAAAGGTAAGAGAGGAGAGTGTGCAGGATTATTTACGTATTTCGAGCCAACGCTAAACCGTCGCTCGTTGCATCCTTTTCGAAGAGCATTAGTGCGAACGAATCTGGAATATGACGCTAATGTAGCTCTCGCAAGGTTTGACGTTTCGTTCACACCGTAGTGCTCGCTCCGTTACATGCACGGGTCGAGGTTACGTAAACAGATACAATTCACTCTCCTCTCTTACCTCACCGCACGACGTCCACAAGCAGGACAGCGTTGATGACGTTGAGTCACGCGACTTACTTCATCGCTTTGGCTGTATCGCTGGTTGCATGTATTTGACGCAAGACTCAACTGTGTATCTCAATCAGCGCCATCTGTTGCGTAGGAAAGTAAATGGGCGTGCGAAAACGACGACGACGACGACGGAAATGGAATAAAACCATCTTGCTCGCTATTTCAATATACCCTGATCTCGTACATTAATCGTATTGATCTTGGTGGCAATCGATTTAGAACCCTTAATTCTTATAGTGAATGTATCAAAAACTTTTTCTCATATACAGCGGGTCACAAGATATTTAATTTCCCATATTTTATGTGGCGGAATTAGAGATCCAGAATATCTAGGTGTTTTCCCCATAGTTTTTTATGTCTAAATATCAGACGAACTTGGAATCTAAGGTCACTTCAGCTTCAAAATTAAATATGTAAATGGGCTACGCTCAATTTGAAGGAAGTATTTCGGATATTAAAATATATATTAAAAGAAATCTCTTTTCTTCTATTTTGAGGTATGATGCTATTTTATATGATCCATTAGAGCTTCACCTTCCCCAGTAAAATTTTTCTTCTAAGTAGAAGAATTATATATAATATTATCTGACTTAATATTTCTCAAAAACAATGAAGGCGAATATGTGATTATTAATAATGTTATGTGACAGTTTGCAAAAAATATTGAAATACCAAAAAGAAACACTATTCAATGTAAAAAGTGTGCGCCACATGCACGTCTGCAGTAACGATCCGGTTGACGGTATTTATTCTATCCTTATTTTATTTTATCTAGCCGTGTTCCCTATTTCAAATGACATAGTTGTTAGAAATTATTATTACATTGTATATGGGTCATTCCACGTCAGATTTAAAACCAATTTTTTAATTTTCCTGAAAATTGTTTCCTTTGTTCTTGAGGGGAAAAAATGACACGTATTTTTTTATTTCAATATGATATGAAGAATTTTCGAAATATCGATTTTTTAATTTATCGACTCCAAAAAACCCGTTCTTATTTCAATGTATCGTGCATCGTCCACTTCTCGACTAAAAGCAAAACACTAGAGGGCAAAATGTGCAAAAGGGTTCACTTTAAAGTCCATGCTTTAATGGTCGAAAATTCGGTCGTTTAATAATTGTTATGCAACAGTTTCTTAAACAATTTGTATTATTTCAAAATAAGCATCTTCAAATTGAATAATTTTTTCTGTAATTTGTTATTATAGTACAGAGAATATTGTTTGAAAATTTGAAAGTGGACCGTTGAATATTTTTCGAAATAAAGTTCATATGTGACCGCGTTCACGATTCGTGCACGGATGGCGCGGGCGAATCACGGATTCGAACGGATTTTTTGGAGTCGATAAATTAAAAAATCGATATTTCGAAAATTCCTCATATCATATTGAAATAAAAAAGACGTGTCATATTTTCCACCTCAAGAACAAGGGAAACAATTTTCAGGAAAATTAAAAGTTTTGTTTTAAATCTGACGTGGAATGACCCATATGTATGTTTCTTTACATTTTCTAATTGTCTCTTCACTGTATATAATTATGGATTGATTATATAGTCATTTCAGGTGAATTTCACGTTGAATTTAAGACTACGTTTTCGTTTCGATTCCGGATATATGTGTATGGACTTCTTTATGCACTTCTTAAGAAAACGGGAATTTATATTAAACTTCAATGCCTTTTAAGACTTCCGACGACGTCATAATATATTTCCATTTCAAATCTGAAAAGACGTATGCTTGCAACGAATACACATTTATTTTATATCAATTCAGAATTAGTGTGCCTAAAAATTCAAAAAAATAGTTTGATAAAAAAAACTTGTTATATCCCCTATTACGTATAGTATCGGTTATCATTTCCGAAACAGAGTAACATAGCCACCAGTCAATAGAATTGTAAACTCCGCACGTTACCTAGTGCATTACCCGTGTCACCTACCCAGCTGCTTAGTTGACTACATTCCTGAGGTCCTAACTATACCTAAGAGCATCAGCGAAAAATGACTATATAAGCAGTCAAATCATGATACTGATGCTCAGAAAATCGTTTAGCTTCACGCGCAAAAGATCGGACTGCACATTGTCACTCGTGGCTCTAACCGTTGGAGTATTAGATCCGATATAATATTCGCAATCTGGCCTAGGTACGGATTCGTTATTACATACCCTAGGGAACAAGCTGGATCGGTTACAGGGTAAACTAGTCTTTTCCAAATCAAGTAACGCTTATACTAGATATTTCCTGTTCCAAACAATTTCTTATCGCCTTAACCTCACATATAGTCAGGTTTTGTAATTCAATATTACGATCTCTATCCTGAATTTCTCATAACTGAGACACTGTTAACAAAAATAATTTATTAAAACTTACTGATTTACTTATAACAATACATATATCGCAAAATTCAAATTTCCTCGCGTATTAAATATGTATTACACATCCATAAACGTTTCAGGGAATATCTCTCCACGTTGGAATAGAAAAGCATGTTTCAACAGCTGAAACGAGCAGGGAACCCACCATCCCGAGCAGAAATTTATTCCGGCAGGGATCCGGCCCGGGTCAGGCTGTCCCTAACTGATAATCCGGCCCGGATCATGCCGCTCTTCCGGCCCTGATGTGACATGTAACGGCATTTCTGATCCGGCCCTGATCAGGCTACTGATCAGGCCCACATTAGGGAACATATTTGGTCCTGATCATGCCCTGGATTGGTATTATATCCGATTGCCTGATATTGATATACATTAGATATACATCATATAGACGTTGAAATGACAAACAGGTAACATTTTTTGAAAATATCGTAGGTAGTGGAGTAATTCAGTGTGACGTATTAGGCCTTGCTTTCGAGGGGTAGGAGAATTCCTGCAAATTATAAATTAGTTTGTTGATTCCAAAAAATGATATATAGAAGCAGTGCGATGGATTGGACTACTAGGTGCTGCAAGTTAGAAGCTTTTATCGCCTCTTCGTCTCTTTCAGGGGTGGGCAATTCTCCTCTTGTGAAAAGTGAACACTGGTACTGAAGTGCCATCTGTGTGAACTCGTCAAAGAGAAACTAAAAATCAATATGGCTGTCCGTAGCGGGTTATTCAAAAAGCACTAGGCTACCGGCTTTGCATTATTGAAGCTTAAAGATCTTTATTCTTAATGTATAGGAAATTAGGAAATAACGTTTTAACACAACAGTAAAATCTAGGTTTTATGGGCTTTATTATGTATAGCATTACATTTGCGAAATGCCTGTTTTACAATGAAGCTGCGATCTGTGCTAAACCTCACTTTACCGCATAAAATATTATTTATTGTTCTGCACCACACATTAATTTGATTTTTCGGAAACTGACATGGCATCCCAAAACACAAGCTCGAACCATAAGGAAGTTTCTGCAAACAACATAAACTTAAATTAAACAACACTATTCATATACTAACTTTCTGTGCAGTTATTTGTATCACTTACCTGTAAACTAGATGTCAAAATTAATATTTCCTCACCAAATCGAAATGCAGTTTCTCATGAGTGCTGAGGAATTATCTGGAATGCTCAGGAAACAGAAAAATACAAAATGGCGACGCGTCGCGGTACGCTGTGGCGTCCTCGTTCATGATTGGTCTATTACATTTGCTTCAAGAGCGCCATCTGCTCTACCTCGAGTCGAGCGAACTATACGAATGTCGTCAAAATATCGTGGGAGTTGCCACCCCCTGGTCTCTTTTACAGAATTCTATAAAGTTTGGAACATATCGGCTCAGTGACCCACTTTTGCTTGCGGGTATCCCTGTCCCTCTGGTGGCCGGTGGTTGTATTACATGTATATAGTTTCATATTAGGGCAATTTCAGTGTTGCCTGATTTCTCACCTAATACCGCAGCTCTGAATAACGCCTGACTACGGCCAAGTCAGATTTTCCATAATAGGGCTTGCCATGAAATTGCCTGATCAGGGCCTGATCCTGTTCAGGATCTATATTTCAGGCTGATCACATTTACAAATGTTGTACTGATGCATGATCAGGGCAGGATCTGGGCCTCATCTGGCTATCCTGATCAGGCATGCCATACCGATACCTGATCCGGACCTGATACGATATCAGGCAGCCTGACCAAATTTCTGCTCGGGCAGTTGGCAAAACGCTATATGGCATACTCATACACCTACTATCCAGTTCTTATCTAATCAATATCGAATAAATGGTATTTGCTCTTTCAAAAAATATATACTATTGTCAAATGCGAAATTTAAATCCATACGATTTACTACTGATATGACGCTATCGTAACTGATACAGGAAACTAGCAAATAAGAGAATTTCTCACATTCAAAGGCTGTTATACTTTGTGACGTGATTCTCCCGAATCGCGCTCCAAAAGTTAATAAATTCCGATTTCTCTTTCAACCTAAGCTCTGCACGACAATCCACTAGCGAAATTCCGTCTAAAACATTAGTTTTAAGGTTTCCGTTTGTGAACGTCTATTATCGTCCTTTTGGCACTTCCGATTTCGTTTCGTAATACTGGTTGATCTCTTGCTCTTTGTTACGCTCTAATCAATCTCCACTCTCGAGTCTCTCTGCCACAACATAAGGGCGTGAGGACAGGGCGATTTTTGGAGAATATTGAGTCAGAGATAACCTTGGAGGGAACAGCATGCCGCTTCCACCGACCACGATGTGCTCTCAAGTTCCGCCAACCTAGATGTCGCCGGGATCCTGCTGCTGCCTGCCGTTAAGCCGAATAAGCCCTAGAGCACCCGAGAGGAAACTCCGCCGTTTCCATCGGCCGGCGAGGGGTTGCACTCTGGGCCTATCCGCCGCCGATACGGCCGGCAGGGAGATGAAGTTTTCCTCCCTGGCCCGCCTAAGGCCTGCCGATCGCCTACGACAGTGTCACCGTCCGGCTGAGAAGCCGCCTGAGCATCCACGACCCGCCAGACCCAGCGAGTTTCGAGGGCCGTGCCCACGGTCTTACATACCGGTCTTGGAACTTCCTCGAAATTCAGTGGTGGGGGTATGGTCGCTTACTGAGGTTGAATTTAGTTTCAAACAGCGTCGCTCTTATCGGGTACCGCAGATAAACATGTAGCTACTTATAGTTAACATTCAAGCGATACCACCGTGGAAACCACGAATAGGACAGAGATGGAGTGATCCTCCCCGCCCCCCGCGTCCCTCGTCCATACGATTACCCGATCACAGCGACTCTATGCAGCTATTCGAAATGGCATCGCTAAGCGACCCACCCCCACCACCAGAGTTTCAAGACCTGTATGTAAGACCGTGGCCGTGCCCACAGGATAGCCGCTTGTCTCCACTCGGCCGATTTCGCCGCTGCGCGTCGACACTCGGGAGAACTCGGCTACCCTCATCAAGGTTCGTCTCGTTCGGTTGCCGACCCACCTCACCTGTGCCCGCTTGCCGAAGATCATCAATCGATAATTCATTGTCTTGTGAAGTTTGGAAGCGAATTCACGTCTTGAGAGGATCGGAACTATAAGCCGAAAGAGAGAGATAGAGAGAGAATATTGCCACTCTGCTGATTTCATTGTCTTTGAGGGCTGGTTCTATTGAGCTTTTTGATTTCCTTTTCTTTTCTGTGGTGAGATCTTTCGCTTTTCTTAATATTTTCTGATTTTGTTTATTGAAGATTATAGACACCTGCACAGGTAACCCATCCGTTTAGCCGGTGACGATTTTCTTTGCCGTTATCGGGCAAATGTCTTTTCGCCTATTATAGTATAAAGGACAATAGTGCCGTTACAATTTTATATTTTTGAGTTTCCGATTTTGCGCTTTTCTTATATGATTTGTGATTTCTATTCTTTCTGTGATTAACAAATTTTCTGGAATCTTTGCCTATTGTACACGTGGGAATCTGCCTGCCAGAGCGTTTGACCCCGGGTTGGCCGGCTTGGTTGTTCGACAGCCAGATTCTCTCGCTGCCGATTTATAATATTTCGATTATGATAAGATATCGTTTACCGTAAAATTACTATTCTCTCGACACTATAAATTACTTTGAGATTTCCGAACAATAAGTTCCGTTAAATTTGGTGGCGACCCCGCGCCGTCTATATTCTAAATAATTGGAATCGTATTGTTTCTTCTATTTCCCTCTTTCGAACTGTGATAAGTTAAACTGAATTCTTTTTTTTTTCTACTAAACTGTCTTTGATTTTGCTGAAGTGTGATTGCGAATTTAATATTCCTATTTTTGTATGCGATATTTTCCGTTCTTGTTTCTGTGATTTATTGCTGGTGTGCCGTATCTCATTATCGTTGCCGAACATTATTGTAATTTCGTCTTTATATTCCCTGTGGAATCTTTGTGAATTTTGCGTATTGCGAATGTCCTTCTGACGTAGCGCGCCAGCCACCCTCCGAGGTGACCGCGCTTGTTGACGTGACGTTCCTCGACGCCGCGCCTTTGGCCGGTTTCGAAATTGTACTACCCGTTCCGAGAACGTTTTACTGATGCAACGATAATTAAATACTCCTTATAATATTTTATAATTTTCTGACTGTGATAGTTTTCATGTGCTATATTCTGTTTTAATTTATTATGATCTTTTCTATTTAGTGTGCTAATTTTTCAGTATTCACGTATTGTGCTTGTATAAAAGAACCCGCGCGTCTCATCGTTTTCTTTCTTCCGGTTCATACGGATTTATAAATTTCGTTTAAGTGACTTTCGTATTACTGTTGTCGATCGCGTTTATAATTTCGAGCATTGCGTTCCGATTTTTGTCAGTATCGCTATTTTGTTATTTTATTTCAAAACAAATTAGTTAGTTTATTCCGAGTAATTTGATTATTCCTACCGTATTATTTTCCATGTTTATCGTTTTCTAGAAGTATCGAGCCCGCATGCCCGCGTTTTACTCGCGTGTGCGCTCACGCGTGTAGCGCCTTCGCTCTCGAGATTTTCCGATAAATAGGATACGTCTATAGTTTCCTAAATTATATTTTGTGACTAATTTCTTTTGCATTGTATAACTTCCGATTTTTGGAATACCGATCATTGCGAATTAATTTTAAGACTTTTGTTTAACTATGCTTGGCTTTCGCTCGCGCCTTAATCATGCCTGACTTATTGCTTCTGTAACCTTTACTATTGAGTCTATCTACTGTTTGGATTTTGTTTTGCTTAATACAGCTCTGGTGCGTTAACTAATTAATTTGGATTATTTTATTGTAGTTTTTCGTATCGCTTTCCTATAAGTCCTTGACTGGATTCCTTCCTTCCGTACCTCTTGAACGCCGCGACGCTTCCGACGAGCTAGCCCCTCAAGCGGCGTACCGTGGGACGCCAACTTTTATCTAGGTGTTAACTAGGAAAACAATCTAACGCCCAGCCAGAAGCGTAACGCATGCCCCGTCTAACCACTGGTTATGTCAAACTATTGTATATAGGTCATAGACAGGTTTCCTGGCACTTGGTCCTCTAGTCAGGGCATAAAGCCACCAAGGAGCAAGATGAAGAAAGGAATACCAATTTTTCCAGGTGAGTTCCTTACTACTCATGACACGAAGGACATGTAGGATTGACCCAGAAAATTGTTTGAACTGTTTTGACATTCAATAAATAAAAACATGAAATATGTAATTGACATAATAGCAAAATTGTATGATTACAACAACATTTAGAAAATAGGTGTGTACGTTTACTACCTGTCCTGCCGTGACCACAATTTAAACCTGCAATTGTCGCGATGTCTAAATCGAAGAGAGTAACATTCTACAAATTGAGTCACTAGCCTTGTACATATTGCTTTAGTTAAAAGTTAAAATTAAGACTATTTGAATATATGAATATCGTAAAATTTACAGAGTTCCTCTGAAAATATGATTCTTCCAGGGTGTCTCGCTGTTTCCCTCCGTAATTACTTGGTTCTAGTTTGGCAAGTGAATGAAGTAAGCGCATCCAACATGATTTTATAATACTGTAATGTGTACATCTTTCAAAGATTTTTTAATAAAAAATTGGCCGCACACTCTTCAGTTATTCTGCTTCTTGATCGTTTTTTCCGAACGAAAAGTACCGAAAAAAATACGAACTGCTCCTGAAACTTGGAATGTAAGAACACTTTGGCCTTAAAATTAAGTATGTAAATGGCGGTTATACTTGATGAAAGTCTTCAGGAAGTGTATCCATTTATATTGAAATATGTGATTATGTGTTAGAAAATGTCTTTTCCTCTATCTCGAAGTAGGATTCGATTTTGTTTCATCTATTTCAGTGTCACCTTTCGCAGTAGAATTTTTCTTCGCAATAGAAGAATTTTATATATCATCTGACTTGATATTTTTTTTAAATAATGAAGGACGAAAAGCAAATCAAAAAAGATATATAATTCCAACAAATACAATATTTCACATCAATACAGATTCCGTGTGCCTAGAACTTTTTTAATAATACTTAAAGAACAAAAACTAGTAATATATCCTAAGAAACACATTTTCGTTTAAAAATTCTCGCAAAGTACAAAATTGCTGTCAATTCCCCACTTTAAAAAGAAATGCCTATACATATTTATATCATACATTATTTTTCTACTAACAAAAAATATTGAAATCATATTGCAATGCCAACTACATACCTATGTCATTACATATCTGCGTATTATTAATCTACACGAAGAGTGATTGAAACTCACGGTAACCACGGGACATCATGACATTTCATAACATATTACCTATACATATATTTAAGAACAATTCATGAAAACATTCTGAAAAGTAAGCCTGACACGTCAGCTTTTGCTGAAATGTATGGTAAAATTTTTCGAACTTGAAAATATGTAGTGTAAAAGTATAGCTTTTACCTTGTTAAATTTAAAAAGTCATCTAAAACAGCGGAATTATCTAATGCGCTACATTAAATTTTACCGTGGAATGCACTGTACTTTTCATACCTTTGAAGTCAACCACCAAAAATATTGACATTGTGAAACGCAGTAAAAATTGCAAGTAACAAGATGTACCGTGTGCACTGTAAAATTTATTTGTAGCCACTCAAAATATCGTATATTATAAATAGTAAGTAATGAAATGATGAAAATAAATGAAAATTTCCTCCATGTAGCATTACCTGATCGTTTTAATTGTATTTGCGAAATTACTTATAACGTCTTCGCTACTATTTGTGTTACTACTGCTTCTTATATTTAATTATATTTGAATGGTTATTTAATAATTAATAAAACGTTAAGAGATTCTTTATCGAGTACTACTTGCCTAGTTCGTGTCTAAAGTCATTATTGTGACATTTTGAGCACAGATACGTCAAGTAGTACTATACATATATGTATAGTTATCAAGAAAGTGACGAGGATATTTTTATTAGGGAAACCATGCACACATAAAATCCGTCGTGAAAACTAGTAAGGTTTTACCAAGAAACCCTCATTAAAACATAATTTAATATACCTTCATGTACTAGTGAGCGCCTAGTTCGGGTTACGATAGGTTTCCACGATAGAAGAAGGGTCAGTCGCGGTCTAGTGTTTGAACAAACCGGTGTACGCCACGTTGGATCCTGGCTAGGTGTAAATTATTAGGGATGCCTAGTTTCTGCCCAGCCGGGGCGTTTACTTTATTGGGAAAACGGCTAGGAAATTTCTATTAAAGTTCTTTTCCTTACGCAATAATTTATTTTAGAACTCGTTGAAATTAGAAAAAGGTTTCCGCCGACAGACTTATTGAGCCTAATGTATTATGCGTAATTTCAATACAAAGCAATAATAAAAATGCACCATATCATATTGGGAAAAAGAATATATCAGATTTCAAATTCTGTAAAAATAAATGTTTGTTCAGTGAAAATATTAAATATTTAAGAAGAGTGGAAACTGTGGTTGAAAACAAATATCTCGGGAAAAAAAAGTTACGGTAACTTGAAGCTAACATCAACAAAGCCATGAAACTTTATATATCGTCTGGCATATTAAAAGTAATAAATTAAAAAACTTATAATATGAAGTTGTATTTTCTGAATTTAATCATGCACACGCGCGCGGACGTCAGTTTGTGGTTGTGTGTGTGTGCACATTTTTTCTACACTTAAAAAGATGTAGATACCGCATTGTAAAATAACAATAGCTTTATATTAAATATGAGGAAGAATTTGTAAAAAAAACTGGCTAGGGCAAACTTTTTCGAGAGCTTCCAGCTACGTACGCCCAACGATAGTGCACCACAATCTACTTATTTCCGAAAATATTATTTAAGGAAGAATGGAATTGATTTTTCTACGTGTGAGTTTGTCACGCGGTCGAAAATTCGGACAAAAAGTATCCTTATAGAAAACACTGTCAATATATTTATTACACCAAATCGAAGCCTTCCAATAAAATGTCTTTCCCCGTAGATTCGCATTGGATTACTTCTCAGACAATATATAAATTCTAGGTGAATATCGACAGTGACAACCTTGCGGATTTGTCATAGCGACACAACATTGGCGTTGCCGTTCCGTTTCCAACACTTACAATGTTATAACACAGTTACACGGAACGACCAATAACAATAAAAAGAAGAGGTACACAGGGAACGTTCTACACGTGTCAGCTTTACAAGATATCTCTGGGAATTATTACCCCCAAAAAACACTTACGTGTAAAAAACTACGCCAAGTACAGGAGTGCCGTGTGTTCCTCTAATAAAAAGTATTGAAATCATATTATTGAGGCCAAGTACATAAGTCACTACATGTTTACCTATTATATGATCTAGCACTGGCCCATCATTTCAGTTGTATTTTCAAAATTTCCTATAACGTTTTCACTACTCTTTCTCATTACTATTGCTTCTCGTAGTTGATTATGATTTAATGGTCATTTAATAATTCATAAAACTTTAAGTGATTCCTTATCGAGTACTACTTAGCGGGTCCGTGCATTTCTTGATATAAATTTGCGTTCATTATACCAGTCATTAAACTCAAAACCAATGTCAATTTTCTATATACATAGAGCTTATTAACGATAACTCGTCAATAATAATCACGATAAAAGCTTAATAACAAACATATAGTTTTAGGATACTATTAGTACGTTCAAAGTAAGTACTTTGGAATTCCTGGCACAGACCCGCCAAGTAGTACTCGATAAGGAATCAGCTAAAGTTTTATTAATTATTAAATAACCATTAAATCATAATCAACTACGAGTAGCAGTAGTAATGTAAAAGAGTAGTGAAAACTTTATAGGAAATTTTGAAAATACAACTAAAATGATGGGTCAGTGCTAGATCATATAATAGGCAAACATGTAGTGACTTCGGTACTTGGCCTCAATAATCTGATATCAATACTTTTTATTAAAGGAACACACAGCACTCCTGTACTTGGCGTAGTTTTTTACGCGTAAGTGTTTTTTGGGGGGATATCACAAGTTTTTGTTGCTCAACGGGACATAGAAGCTCTAAGCACTGAAATCTATATTGACACAGATATAAAATGTAAATGCATTATGATGTTGCTAATCAGAAAAATATATTGCGTTGTCGAAAATGTTTAATGGCATATAAATTTAATTTGTAAGTCCCTTTTTCTAGAAATGCATAAAGACATATACAAATTTTTAAAGAAAATGTAATCTTCAATGCATATAACCGTCGTTAAAGGTGTCCAGCTTGTTGAAGCCGTGTGGTAAACGTAAGAGGGAAGAGTGTGCTGGATTATTTACGTACCTCAGGCCGTGCGAACATCAGAGAGGATACTATAGTTTGAGCGAAGCGCCAAAGCTTGTTGCACACTTTTCTGGACTTCTATGTCCGACACCTAGATACAAGAAACTACGGAGCGGAACACCTGGATTCCCTGAACTTCCACATGCGACACCCTGATACAGAAAACTACGGAGCGGAACACCCGGACAAACTGTCACCTACAATACGAGGAACTCTGTCGAAGCACACATATATTGTGACGTACTGGACCACGTAAATGGCCCAGGGTCTCGCAATAGCAGCTATCTCAATATACTGGGGAAAGGGAGACGTAAGAAGAAAGGGGAACACGGTGTGAAGTAAAGAAGAATATAATTAATAATAATGTCAAGAATAAATACAATAGAGAAGACGAAACTATACTAGAAAAGAAAAGACTACTTAATAACATGCGGGGCTCACGCAGGAGCACGCAGTGGTCTAGTGGGTGGGGATGGAGGGGGCAGCCGGGACAGGGGAGGGCTATTAGCTGGGGACTTGGATTCGGATGGTTTTGGGCGCCAGCTACTGTAACGGTGTAGCACCGGCAAGTGACCTCGCAAGGTCCTTGTTTGTTTACTCAATGGGAGATGGCTAGGCTAGCGGAGGGAGAGGTGAGGGGATCTCAGGGAGGAAGGTTCCCGAACGCAATAATGGCTACTTTAATACCTCGGACTTACAATATTCAAAAACGGGCAGAAAAGGGAAAGGGCACGGAGGGTTTTCCAAAAAGGGGTACAGGATACTACATTCGAACGCACGCAATATACCACTGGCCGCACGCGGTTGGCGGAAGGCCAGGCAAAAACTTCAAAAAGGTAAACTACTCAAAACGGCCGGTCCACGTGGGGACGGCTCGCTAAATCTAGAAGGGAATTTACAGTATCTACTACGCAGAGACAAAAGGGGGATGGGGGAAGGGAGAAAAAGGAAAACGCAATCATACGCAGACAGTACTCACTCAATATTCGCAATTCACAATAATCCAAACTGGCACACTATTTCCACTCACAATTCGCAAACTCGCACTCTTTCGCCCGCAACCTGGCTCGAAGTGAAGAGATTTCCGGTGATCCTGGCCCTCGTGGGCCTCCAGGGCCTCGATGATTGGCTGGGTCTGCTCAGCTGAGAGGGCTACGTGCTCTGGCATTGGCTGGCAGTTCCGGCACGGCAGGGCATTGGTCCGTTTGAAATTGGCAGCGCCGCCGGGCCTTCCAGGGCCTCGTGGCGGCAACACGGTGCTGGCTTCGCCGGCGCGTGGACTGGCTGCGCGCGCCGGTCAAGATGGCGGCCTCCAGGGCCTGTCAAAGTTCTCCCGGGCACGTCCGCGGACTCGGAGGGAGGGGGCTCCGCCGCTGTCACACGGGACTTTTCCTGCCCGTGTGACGGGACTGCACCGGGGCTGCATACATTGGTGGTGATGGTGGTGGCTGGGGATCCATCCCACGGGCGACTCGATCAGCTGGTTCCTCCTGCCAATGCCATCCCTGCCGTCCGCTGCCTCGGCGACGTAGCCACTCTCGCGGTCCATCCAGGGATGCTGTCCTCGTAGCAGGTCCACGATGTTGTCCTCGATGACGGTCCTCGATAATGGTGTTCGAGCCAATGCCCTACGGGGAAGGGGACAGGGAGGGAAGAGTGTAGGGAGGGGATCTTAACTCTAAGTACAGTCAGCCTAAAATACTAAATAAACGCAATAAACAGTAATTCGCAAGACAGTACGCAATACTCGTGCTCGGGGCCAGTGTTGCCCTCGAGCCAGGTGACGGGGAGGGGTTATTGTAACCTTTTTTGTTACAATATATACACCCATATACGCGCGATCCACATGAATGCTATTAAAAACTTAATAATTCTATACGGTTGTGGAAGCACCCTTATACTAACTGGGAATTCGGTATGAACGGTGGCTGCACGTATAAAGTGTATTTGATTGTGTTGTGTATTCGTAAATTACTAACACCATACAGAGTACAAATAGGTAAAGAAGGCACAGCAGTCAGCACCATCTGTCGTGTAAAAAATGCGATGGACGTGCGAAGACGACGACGACGGACCTGAAATAAAATTATCTCGCTCGCCATGTGAATACGTCTTGATCCTGTACACTAATCGTATTGAATTTGGTGGCAATCAATTCAGAACCCTTGATTCCTAGAGTGAATGTATCAATAAATTTTTCTCACATACAGCCGTTCATAAGATATTTGAGTCGAAACACAGGTACAAGAGATGCTTCGAGTAAGGAGTCTCGGCGGGCCGTGCCCCGTACGGCGGGTTGCCTGTACTTGGCGCGAGACTCGACCGAGTCTCTTGATCCACACAAAGGAAACTTTCGATAGTACAGTTCCGGAGGGATGAATAAAACGTCCACCTGGCAGGAAGGTCCACGACGAAAGAGAACCATTCCGATTATTTTCGCGACACCTGGGGTGATATCCTCCCACCCGAGCAGTAAATTGCCGATTATAATTGGTCAATTAAACATCGCGTTTACTTTCACCAATCCTAGATGTTTATTAATAATAGATGGCTAGGATGTAGGATTGTTAACCCTATCAGGTAGCTTAAACGTTACAGTGACTGCGTGCGCATTCTCCGCGCAGCATTGTGGGTAGTAGTAGTTTGCTAGCGCTCTGACGTAGGGCGGTACTGGCGTCTTCAGCGCTATCATGTCGCTGACCGCATGTTGTCATCGCGGTGTTTTAGAAGTGTATTCGTCGCCCAGTGCATTTGGTGTTCCCCTGTACTGCTCTGGAGTGGTGTTGTGTTACTTGGAGTCTCCGTAATTAACAGGAGTTTGTCCAGGCAGATAAGTGGGCCTTTTCTTCTGCACCGTATAGTGTATTCTGATGTTCCTCCAAGTTACAGCTTCCCGTGACTTACATGTTGCTGACCGGGTTCTCGCTCCACGTCTTTGGGGAAAGTCTTACCGTGCTCATAGGGCACTAGGATCCCCTAGGACGGGAAACGAGGTGACTCTTCACCCGGGTATTTTGAAGATTCTTCTCGGCAGAAGTGGATTCGCTTATCCCGATGTCAGATAGCATTAGCAGATCGGTAGAGGTAGCCGAAGTTTCGTGACGTATAGACAGGTAAGACGATAACTCCTGTACAGGGAATTCTGATGTTGGCGGCAGCTGCGATATTGGCGATGAGAGTTGAGCCGTTTGAGTTTGGCGGGTTCCAGTAATGTTGATCAGGTTGAGCGGTCGGTATAACAGTCCCGTCAGAGTCGGCAATGTCGTCCTACGCAGGTATCCGACTTCGTAGTGTTCCGTGTTGGTGAGTAGATGCTCGTTCACAGGTACAAGTTAAAATTAAATATAATTAATTTACAGATCTTATGTTTTCTAGGTGGCTCCCCGACCCCGCCAATGCACGCTTATGTCATAGCGGACTGTAAATCCAGCCCACACTTCAACTTCCTTTGACAACACCCTTGTGACGTGCATTTCCGAAAATGCAACGTAAAAGTATATACATGCATAAATGTCCAGAATACATTGTATGTACTGTGACGTTAATTTTTAACGCCACAAAAGCCCCAATGTGGTACTCGCGTGCTTTTGATCATAGGACACAGAATCATCCCTTGGGAGGTTAAATCCGACTGTACCGGCCAAGAACTCCAGGATCCCGATTACTATACTTAACGAGATTAGGGTAATTTTTGTTATACAATAATTTCATGTGATACGTCGAATCACCAGCACGCTGAGGAAGTCACTAGTATCACTCTCTAGTATCGTCAGAGGAAATCAACCGAAAGTTACGCGAAGGAGCGTGGAAGGACGCCAACGTCAGCAGACGCCTCCACGCCGTGATGGCCGGCCCCAAATAAAGTAGGGAGCCGATTAGAAAACAACATCGCCATGGACTACCATCACGTTTCGCCAGTCCCGGTGTCGGTGCTCTATTGAAGGCACCCGTACCGAAGAGGGAGCTCAGGGAGCTGCCCTAAGCCGAGTAGTCACTACCCTCCGCTACTGCAACGTCTCGTCAATTTAGGACCGGACTGCAGCGACTACCCGCCACTATCTGGACGCCAAGAAGACACGGCAAAAAGCGTCGTCGATCGTCCATAAGTTCCGAATCTCGCGAAAAGGCCACGTAAGCCATTGTATCGTGCGGAGACTGTAAAGGAACTTCAATTTTGCATACCATCCTTCCCAGTATCGTAGTTATACGATCCATTGGGGCTCTGGTTAATATCTACTCTAATATAGAGTATCTCGTGTCGAATAGTTAATAAATAATTTCGTATTGTGAAGTAATTCTCGAATTAGTCCATTGGCATATTTCAAATATTTGCGCGTAAGCCATGATTGGCCGAAATCTTCCGCGTAGGCGATTGGCCCATTGGGCCCAACTAGACTTATCGTGAGGGAGCTAGCCGCGACCGGTAAGGAGATGAACCCCTCGAGCGTCATTCTTGCATTGGCAGCCGTCTTGGCCGGTGGGTTTTACTTTGGAAGCAGTAGAAGACAGTATCGCATTGGTTTCGAAATTGTATCGTTCACGGTAAGCGTCTCGACACCGAAAGGACGAAATCTTTAATACTGTGAGCGTAGATTATCTGAATATTTTGATAGTATCGTATTTATCCTCCCAGTTTCGGCTGAGGAGAAGACCGCGTATCGCCAGAGGTAAAGATTCCGTGCGTTAGCGTGAACTCTTATATTATCTGTAATTAGTATTACCTATTCTTAATGTTATCGGTGACCCTGGAAAGTTATCGTAAGAACCCATGAACTACGCTTCTCGTACGTTCACGTTCTCGAACTTTCAATAATATTTTGCGATCTTATCTTCTAGATTATAACTCTTTTGATATTAACTTTTTTATTTCTTTCCTTTTACGTGTTTCTACTCTTATCTATTCTGTTTCCAAAATTACTACTCGCGTAATACTTCGACCTACGATTTCTATTCTATTATATCCGCTAGACCTACTCTGTCTGTCTACTACTCGATTTCGTGTTTTGCTCGCGTTGCGTGAATTGTACAGAACGTGTCGTGAATTCACGTTTCCGAGTAGTTTTATATCTGCGTTTATTGTAGAACGGACAGCTGTATCTCGAGGGCACCTAATCGTCTCGAACTCTGTAGGTCACAGAAGTAAAGCGTATTGTAGAAAGGATTATTTCTCTTTGTTTCACGTGTCTCGCAAGGACCTTTTATAGCGTGTGTAACTTTTGTCTTAGCATATTTTGTTCGCGTGTCCCGTATGGGACCTCGTCTCGCACGATATCGTATTCTTATTTATTTCATTATCGTAAAATTGTTATTTCCTTTGTTAAATTCATTTTATAAGTCCCAAAATAAGAGGGCTTATTGTTACTGTTACTAGATATATCTTGGTCTCTCAATCTGCTTTCTTTTACCGTATGTGCGTTCCCTGCCCCTCTACCATCTCTTTTAGTTTCTTTCCTCCTAGTGGGAGTCCTCTTAATCCTCCAAAAAACACTTACGTGTAAAAAACCACGCCAAGTACAGGTGTGCTGTGTATTCCTCTAATAAAAAGTATTGATATCAGATTATTGAGGCCAAGTACTTAAGTCACTACATGTTTGCCTATTATATGATCTAGCACTGGCCCATCATTTTAATTGTATTTTCGAAATTTCCTATAACGTTTTCACTACTCTTTTACATTACTACTGTTTCTCGTAGTTGATTATGAATTAATGGTTATTTAATAATTAATCAAACTTTAACTGATTCCTTATCGAGTACTACTTGGCGGGTCCGTGCAATTCTTGATATAAATTTGCATTCATAATGCCAGTCATTAAACTCAAAACCAATGCCAACTTTCTATATAGAGTTTATTAACGATAACTCGTTAATAATAATCACGGCAAAATCTTAATAATAAACATAATTTTAGGATACTATTAGGTCATTAAGTATGAAATGTCCGATCCCGAGTTGAAAGTAGTTGAGGCAAGCGGACACTTCATACTTAATTACCTAATATTAGTACGTTCAAAGTAAGTACTTTGGAATTTCTGGCACGGACCCGCCAAGTAGTACGCGATAAGGAATCAGTTAAAGTTTGATTAATTATTAAATAACCATTAATTCATAATCAACTACGAGAAACAGTAGTAATGTAAAAGAGTAGTGAAAACGTTATAGGAAATTTGGAAAATACAATTAAAATGATGGGCCAGTGCTAGATCATATAATAGGCAAACATGTAGTGACTTAAGTACTTGGCCTCAATAATCTGATATCAATACTTTTTATTAGAGGAATCCACAGCACACCTGTACTTGGCGTGGTTTTTTACACGTAAGTGTTTTTTGGGGGATATCACAAGTTTTTGTTGTCCAACGGGAAATAGAAGTATTAAGCACTGAAATCTATATTGTCACAGATATAAAATGTAAATGCATTATGATGTTGCTAATCAGAAAAATATATAGCGGTGTCGAAAATGTTTAATGGCATATAAATTTAATGTGTAAGTCCCTTTTTCTAGAAATGCATAAAGACATATACAAATTTTTAAAGAAAATGTAATCTTCAATGCATTTAAGCGTCGTTAATGGTGTCCAAATTCTTGAAGCCGTGTGGTAAACGTAAGAGAGGAGAGTGTGCTGGATTATTTCAGGCCTTGTACACTGCAGGGCAGTAATGCCGTCCTTGGGTAGAGCTAGTAGGAAGCGGGAGTAGGGCGACCGGCAGTGGCGACTGGTAGCGAGCAAGCCAGGCCGCCGCGTAGAGAGGGTAGCCTATTCCCCTCGCTCGGGACGGCATGTCTGTCCAGAGTCCAGGCGTCCCGTATAAGACTGTCTCAGACAATTTCAACAGAGTTAGCATAAGTCCCTCTCACTCGCAGTTAGTGGAGTCCCAGAGGTAGCCTGCACTGTGTATAAGAGCGTCTCACTTGGGTCTAGCGCTAGTCGCCCATAAGACCCTCTCACTCGCTGCCAGCAGTGGCCTGCGGATTATAATAAGAGAGCCTAATGTTTGGAGTGAGAGGGTCTTATGGGCGACTAGCACTAGACGCAAGTGAGATGCTCTTATGCGCGCTAGGCCACTGCTGCCAGCGAGTGAGACGGTCTTATGGGCGACTAGCGCTAGAAGCAAGTGAGACGCTCTTATGCGCGCTAGGCCACTGCTGCCAGCGAGTGAGAGGGTCTTATGGGCGACTAGCGCTAGAAGCAAGTGAGACGCTCTTATGCGCGCTAGGCCACTGCTGCCAGCGAGTGAGAGGGTCTTATGGGCGACTAGCGCTAGACCCAAGTGAGACGCTCTTATACACAGTGCAGGCTACCTCTGGGACTCCACTAACTGCGAGTGAGAGGGACTTATGCGAACTCTGTTGAAATTGTCTGAGACAGTCTTATACGGGACGCCTGGACTCTGGACAGACATGCCGTCCCGAGCGAGGGGAATAGGCTACCCTCTCTACGCGGCGGCCTGGCTTGCTCGCTACCAGTCGCCACTGCCGGTCGCCCTACTCCCGCTTCCTACTAGCTCCACCCAAGGACGGCATTACTGTCCTGCAGTGTACAAGAGATGCTTCGAGTAAAAAGTCTCGGCGGGCCGTGCCCCGTACGGCGGGTTGCCTGTACTTGGCGCGAGACTCGACCGAGTCTCTTGATAACTAGATCGACCGAGCTATCCGTTAATTGTATCTTACTCGTCGCCCTACGTTTTCCCGATTAAGGATCGTTAATGCGGTGACAAATGGGCGATCGGTCTTGTCCCTTCATCCTTTATATTTTTTATTCTGCTTTTGCATTAAACCACTCAGCCCACGCCTTGCGAAATCATCTCCCTATAGTACATGGGTACGTTATCGTTTGTAATTTGCGATGTTCCCGCGGGACATTATTCTAGAATATCGTTTTGTATTTTTAAATGTGCCATCTGTCGCATGTTCATCTGGTTTTCATATCTATCACTTGTAATTATATTTCGCCGTCTCGTCCTCAAGATCATATATGTAATTATGCTTTGCTGCATGAATATCCACAGTCCTATAAAGAAAAAGGAAGCCAAGTGGTGCCCTCATACACCTTAGTAACGGCCCGATAGAGCCTAATACGCCATTATGTTTTTCTGTGCGAATCTATTCACACGTCAGTAAACCATTAAACTTTATTTTGTTTTAAAAAGTGTTTTGGCTTTTGGGAAATATGTCATCCTCACGGAGGAGACACAGTAGTGGTGGAGGAAAGAAGAGGAGTATCAGTAGAAGCAGAAGCGCGAGTGAAAGTCCGAGAAAACTTCTCAAAAAGATCGCTCAATCTTTGGTTAGGCGTGATGAGCGGGCGGGGAGATCGCGTCATCGACGGTGCTCAACAAGAGATCGTTCGCGCTCACCGCTCCGTGAACGCAATCGCAGCTATGAAAGGCACTACAGTGTCAAAAGGCCGTCTCCAACAGGAGGAGGTTGTGAAAAATTTTCACGTGCTGGTCGACCCCCGTCAGGACAGGGTCGTCGGCGTTATAGTTCCGACAGGAGCTCTTCTGCGTCTTCACCGAGACGCTCGAGGTCTCGAGAAAGATATTATGCACGGCGAAGGACTCACAGTATGTCCACAGATGGCTCTGTAGGGACCTCTTACCTACAGAGTTCTAGTAAATCCCTTGAACGTAAGAGCCCACGGAAAGAAGTCGCAGCTGTCGAGGAGTCAGATAAGGTTAGTCCCACAACAGCTCAGGTTGATCCTTCGACCCTCGAATTACTTGGCGACGATCAGCTAAGGACGATACGATCGGACCGGATATTTTATCGGAAATTGCCGAAAGATGGAAGAAATTGCTTGAGAAACGCATAGAGAAAGAGGCAAGAAAAGAACTTGTCAAAAAATACCCAGCTAATGGAAACTGCACGCTTATGAAAGCGCCATGGATAAATCCAGAGGTGAAAACTGCTCTTAATCTGACGTCAACGAAGTCCGATTATTTCCAGTCACTTTTTCAAAATCAACTCTGTGCGGCCATCAGCGCAGTAGGGATTACGCTTTCGGAACTCATCAAACTCGATGCACGAGACCCTACAGCCAAGGAAATGTTTTCCCCTCTAATTGCTACCACGAGTGATGCTGGAAGGATCATGGCAGATCTTCATCATGGAATGTCAATGGCACGAAGATATACTATCATGTTAAATCTCAACCCGATAGTAAGGACAATCGCCGAGGAAAGCCCAGTCGATTCGCTGCTGTTTGGAAAGGAATTTACAGAGAAGTTAAAGTCTGCGCAAACGGTAGAAAGATCGACGAAGGCTATCGCGAAACCGCCAGCGAAGCAACACCAACAGCGGGAGTCCAAGCATCTAACTTCACCTAATCAAGGCCAAGGGTCCACGAAATCAGCTCAGCCTTCTTTAAACTGGAAGGGTCCTCCCCGGAAGCAGAAGAACTACCAACAGGGAGGGCAACGTTCGAAACAAACAGACCGAACTCGTCAGTAGAAACGATAGAGGTAAAGAAATTGGCCGGCAGACTCAAGTTTTTTTATAGGGAATGGTCAACGATAACATCAGATCGTAACATATTACAAACTGTTAAAGGATATAAAATTCCCTTTGCGTATCGAGTTATCCAAGATCAGGTACCTCGCGAACCCGCATTTTCTACAGAGGGAAAAGAGTCTCTTAGGGTTCTTATTGGCAAATTAATAGACAAAGGAGCAGTTTCTGTATGCAAGCCTGTTCAGGGTCAATTCATCTCGTCATATTTCACAGTAGATAAGCCAAACGGAGATAAACGATTCATTTTGAATCTGCGAAAGCTTAATGAGTTCATGGTCGCGCCGCATTTTAAGATGGAGAACATGAAAGTAGTTTCAAAATTGTTTTTTCGCGGTTGCTATATGACAATTTTGGACCTAAAGGATTCCTATTTCCTTATCCCAATTTGGGAAGAACACAAGAAGTACCTGCGTTTTGTCTTTGACGGAAAGATATTTGAGTTTAATTGCATGCCTTTCGGCCTTTGCACAGCTCCTTACGTATTTACGAAATTGCTAAAACCGGTCATCCATGATTTAAGGTTAAAAGGAGTAGTACTCGTATTGTACCTAGACGACATGCTTCTGATGGAAACCTCAAGCAAGGCTTGTTTACAGGTTACTGTTAAGGCCAGGAATATTTTAGAGTCTTTAGGGTTTGCATTAAACCTAGAAAAATACCAGCTTAGGCCGTCGAAGCAATGCGAATACTTAGGTTTCACTCTTCATAGTGAGGATTTTTGCATCAGATTGACAGAAAAGAAGGTACGGAAAATTCTGGAATTGGCCGCAGAAATTCGTGGAAAAGAAACTTGCAAGATCAGAGAATTCGCTTGCCTCATTGGAAAGCTAGTAGCCGCGTGTCCGGCGGTGAAGTCTGGACCGGTATACGTCAAGGGTCTTGAACGCGAAAAGTTTTTAGCATTAACTCGAAATGAGAATAATTACGATCGGAAGATGAGCATCTCGGATTGTGCAAAAAGAGACATCAATTGGTGGATAAAGGCCGTTTCGAGTGCCACTGGTCCTATTCGAGAATTTCGCTATGGGCTAGAAATTTTCACAGATGCATCCACGACCGGATGGGGTGCTTATTGCAATGGTCAAAGAACACACGGCTGGTGGACTAGCCAACAACAAAAAGATCATATTAATTTTTTAGAACTCCAAGCCGTCTTTAACCGCCTCAAATGTTTCGCTAAGGATCTACACTCATGTGAAATCTTGTTAAGAATAGATAACACTACGGCGTTAGCGTATATAAACAGGTTTGGTAGCGTGCAATATCCGAAGCTAGCGGCTCTTAGTAAGGAAATTTGGCAGTGGTGCGAGGATCGCGATCTCTGGCTTTTCGCTTCATATATAAAGTCAAAGGATAATGTAGAAGCAGATTGTGAGTCTCGAGTAATTCCAAAGGAGACTGAGTGGGAGTTAGCTGTTTGGGCTTTCGACAAAATTGTACGGATATTCGGAAATGTTGACATCGATCTATTCGCGTCAAGTAGAAACGCGAAGGTGCAACGTTTCGTATCATGGCACATGGATCCGGAATCTGTTGCAATAGACGCATTCACGATATCCTGGTCCGCAGAGTTCTTTTACGCGTTTCCCCCTTTTGCGGTCATCCTTCGTGCCCTGCGAAATATTATAACGGATAAGGCGGAGGGCGTAGTAGTAGTACCTCTTTGGCCAACGCAAAGCTGGTTTCCCTTGTTTCGAAAATTATTGATATCTGAACCAATCCTTTTTCGTCCAACTAAGAATTTATTATATGGACCTTACAGTGAACCGCATCCGTTGTCCAGCTCGCTTACCCTGGTTGCAGCGAGGCTATCAGCAAAGCATTTCAACTCAAAGGCGTCCCAACATCAGCACAACCAACGATCCTCGCTTCATTGTCTGACTCGACTTGGAAACAGTATGACGGATCATACAAACTGTGGTGGGAGTTTTGCAACAGAAACCATATCTCACCTTTCCAGGCCTCAGTCACTCACGTTCTAGAGTTCCTAACAGAGCGTTCACATCCAATAAAATTAATTCAGTAGTTTTTACTGAACCTCTGCAGTTTATTTTTGATTTAATTATTCTTTTCGTCTCCTAATTCACGATCCCATCGTATGAGAACTGTCGAAGAATAATAATTGGAGACAGATCAACGGTTGAGCTTCTTTGCATCTGACGTCCAAGAATTTGTTATATTTCTTTCTTCTTCTTTTGGATTTTCAGGATGCCATTTATTTGTAAATCACGCCAGGAAAGCGTCGTTAGAACATATACTGAGATGTTTCGTGATTTTGGAGACGTAGGAATCACAAGACTTTTTATAGGGTTTGTGCACTGGGCAGGCTTCTTTTGAAGAAATTAGACACTTGAGATTCAAAATAAAACAATTGTGCTATATTGTCCTATAGATTACACTCTAAGATGTCCTTAATATTCTATTCCACTCTCTCACACATTCGCATTCTTATAATTGTTTCCAGTTCTACATCATACCGTAGGCGACAAGAAGTGTGTTTATTTACTTATTCTCTCTTCTAATCTCTCGGAATGGAAAAGAAGTAGCTGGAACCACAATACAGCAGATTGTACAATGCGTCCGATGACCGTGGGCCAGCTGATGATGAGGATGATAATAATTCAGTACCCACAGATGACCACAATGAACCCCGTTTGCTGAATCTCTTATCTTGAGGATGGGTTAGACTCAGACAGCTACTAATCACAGTGATATTGGGAGCTAAGTTTTTTAAGGAGTGTGGTTGAATGTTTTTGGTCGATTTCTGACAGCTCCAGCACAATGCTTTTGATGCAGAAGATCAACATGGATGGCAGATTTCCTGATACAGGAAGGAGGCACAATGCTTTCCAAGACCAAGAACTGCCAAGGATGGGTTCCCACAGTTTGCAGTACAATACTGTTCACTAGTTCGCTCTGGAATAGAGGATCAGTTTTCTACTTGCTTCTTGATAATTATACTTTCCAAATCTTCACTTGCTTCTTGTCGTCTTCTGGTGTACACGAGTCTGAGTGACTAGTCTAGAGTGCTCTTCTATCAAGGAAACCGCTGCTTATATCCTCGATAGGAATACGTTAATTCTAGTGGGGATAACGATTCTTATCCTCCCGAGGCGCTAACGTCGCTTTTCGGATTCAATATTTTGATTTATTGATCGATTTGACAACTTAATTCAAGTAATTGGATTAGCGGTTTCTTCAACTACCAGCTTACTGGTGTTTCTATTCTGTTCGGCGCGTGCCGGCTGATAGCGTCTGGGCACTTGTTTTTTTTTATTTCAGTTGGTCGACTGAATTTCTGATTCTTAGAATATTAATAGTAATAGACTAATATTATTTCCTCATGATTGTCGCTATGACTAGTTTCAAGGGAATTATGCAATATTAAAGATTTAAAAGTTCTGTTTGAATGTTACAATGCATATTACCGTTTTTTAAACTGACGTTTCAAGTTATAACATCAGCTGCTTGATTGTGGTTACTAAATCTATCAACCTACTTTATCGACTGCTTTTTCTAGTCGCCATAATTCATATCCATTGGTTTCTTAGACATTTCACTAGTTTTAACGCGAAATATTTGTTTAAAATGATTCCTGACAAATGTTTAATAAAGTTTGAATTTAACGTCCAATATATTTTGTACCATTAATACTTTTAAAATAATTTGTGTTTACTCAGCAAGTATTTTAATTCATATGTAATTCACTTGCAAATACATGTCCATTGTAATATCTGATTTTTAATTCAATTCTCTCAATTGAAACTTTTTCTATATGACAATCGTAAGCTCAACAACATTATAATTTAAATTGAGATTTTTATGTACTACTTTTGTTCGTAGCGGAAATCTCTTCAATTTTAAAACGCCAAACGCGAAATGAATAATCAAAGTTGAAAATAGAATAACGAATCATCGAAGTTTTCTCTGTAGAAATAACAAAAATCTTGTCGAATTTGAAATAGCAATAGGAAATGATTTGAACGAACAATGAATCTTCTCCGACTATATTCTGTAAATTTTCAATTAACTCGTGGATAAATTCGCTGAAGAATTCTATTCAATTCTCGGCGAATTGTATCGCAGCGCATGGCGGCACTGCCGTATGTAAATTTCTGATTAATAACTTTTTAATTGGAATCGTAATTGTGTGGAGAGTGCTGTTATGCCTGGCACGATTCAGTGCACCAGGAACAGAAAGACAGAACAGAGAATGAATAGCATAAAATATGTGGGGGATCCTGGTAAACGAAGTCTGCGCCATTTTGTATTTATATAGAAGAGTTATCTGAAAATGCATGTGGAGTATCTGTAATGGAAATTTCATACATGTATGTTCCGATAATGCGAGTAAAAGTCAATTTTCTTTAGTACCTACCCATAGTCCCTCCAATGGTAATTCAATTTCCGCTTTCTACCCTACACGAAGTCCATAGTATACAACCACCGCACATAAAATGCGAAACTTTACGAGTCGAGCTAAAAGTAAAGATGAATATTAAAAATAAACAAACGTTTATCTATCATGCATGGCGTTGTTAAAGCATTAAATTTTCACAGACACACAGCAGATGACATTGGAAAAATGTTGTGGAAAGAGACAAACAAACCAGACCAGATTGTTCACATTGACCTCACATCTTCTGTACAAGTTCGTACTTATACATTGTGACGTATATTTTGCGATCGAGCCTTTTCGGGAGATCTGAGACTGACCGGCGCACAACTTGCGCGATTCCTTCGCGTTCCAGGCAACCCAGGGCTAACAGATCCTAAACTCCAATTAACAATCCTGTTGTTGGGCGCCAGGTTCCAAACGGGAACCACGTATACTTCGGTTCGATTCGTTCGTTCGTGCCTCTCTTGGCTAACTCAGCTGTGCGGAGGCGGCGGGGATTTTCGAAACTAAGGACAGCTCCGACAAAAATAACACATGGCTTTTTGGGTCAACAATAACAAAATCGATCTTTATTTTATGACTTTTTCAATTTTAACTCGTGTCATCCTAAATTTTACGAACAACTTTCGCGATGTATTCCGCGCGCTCAAATTCTTACGAGTCATGAAATACAGTCGTACAATCCGATACAAATTTCAATATTGAAGAGGGTTTTTTTCTTTGTAGACTTGTGATACCATCTATCTTGTCGTGCATGACATATTAACCTTAAAAAACGTTCTAAACTTTGTTTTAAATGTCCCTGGTGAAGAATTACGACAGAATTATTTCTGTCTCACTCTATTCTCAGTCTGTCTCTTTCTTCGTTCAGAACGTACGCCGCGCCCCTATCGTCAGTGGCTGACATAACTTTCATACGTTTCATCGACCATTTCCAGAGCATTGCGCTCGGCCTCCTTTACTCTAGTCTCCATGAGCACGGGAGGATATGAATCCCCTCCCTAGTCTAAGGGATTAAGAACCTCTGAGGTCTTACCACCACGGTTGGGAGTATCAATCCCCCGCCTAGTGTACAAAGGACTCTACTTTTGAGAAGGCACGTATGGGGTATCAATCCCCATCCTAGTCCGAACATCATCCACGTCTAATAAGAAACATAAAATTCTCCTTTACCTCAAAAAAAGGCTTGGGTGGCAATAAACTCCCTCGCCTGTCTAGATATCCGCTAAGATCAAGTAGGGCGATCATAATAAGAACGTAAACATATACGGCTTTTCTCTAAATAATCTTGCCTGAAAATAAATAGTACACCAAGCACTACTACGTTTACATAGCTGCCTGAACTTCATTTCCTGAGTATTCGGATCCTTCCAGGATCCAGGTTCGCGAATTTGCATTAGATAGGGTGATGCAACAATCACACGCCTTTTATGATAAAATCTATACAATAATTTACTTAAAAACTCCTAATTAATATACTTTGAGGATAATGACCGTTCATCATACTTTTATTGAGTTACATGCGGTTCAGAAAGCTCTTGGTTATTGCTCTTGGTTATGAATATGAACCCAGTGCGTACAAAACACGATATTAAGAGCTCTGCCGACAATCGGTATTGCACTGTATGATCTTTAGTCCGTTTAATTCAGTTTCAAAGATGGAGTTCTTCCAGGAGATGAAGTATAGTTACATGGACATTGTGCCTTTGGCTAATCACTCCTATAAGGCTAATATGGTAGAAATTTATAAATTCTACACGATTGCAGAGTCGCTGTGATTTACACCGAGTAAACTGCAGATCTTATAGGATAGAGTGTAATGCAGCTAGCGGAGCGCTGTGATTTCTGCTGATTGAACTCCGGTTTTAAATTCATAAAGCTGAGTTTTGAGCTGAAAGATAGAAAAAGTATTCTTAGATTTTTCATTTCTTCATTTCTAGTTATTACTTTCCTGAATCGCTTCACAGAAAGTATTATACTTTACTTATTGCATTGTGCTTATATGTATAATGGTAACGTAGCTCAAGAGTCTAATCGTAACTTGCCCCACCGTAGCGCTAAGCACTCTACCATCTAGCGGTGTCCAGTATTAGTCCAGAATTTAGCGCGTCCATTACTACTCCGTGGAGTGGCGCATCAACGTACAGAATGGACTACGCATAGATATAGGAAAAATAATCAGCTGAAAGAAAAAGATAGCGACTGTTGATGGGCAAGCCCTGACTCTTTCCAATCAGTAGCCGGAGTACGAAAGTATAAAGAAAGTAACCAATAGAAGGATAAGAAAGGGAAAGCGATTGGCCGCCACATCATTTCTTCTTTGTTTATTTGAACAGTCACTTTTTCAAAGGATTTGAAGTAGGGTTCGCGTAGTGCATACTTATGGACATATATAGTAAATAAGGTCTTATCTAATTTAAATAATTGTTAAGCGTAGGAATCTTTTTATGGTTTCTCAAAACACCAGGTCCTCAATTTGTGGTTTTTGCCGATTTAAAAATGTCACGATCAATGTTTCAATTCAGGCTTCATAAATAAGATCCTCATCATTTATCTTCGATACTTTTTGGGGATCTCATGGATCAAATCTGCGTTGGTTGGTCCCGGGATTTAATGCCCTGTCCCCTAATTTAGATATTTAAGAAGGAAAAGACAAAGAAATTATTTATTATTTTATCATTAACATGACTTCAGCAAAAAAAGATAGCTACTTCTAGTAATTCTGGCATTACTTTTGATGTGTTCAGATTCGGGCCATCAGGCGAAAAAGGATGAGTGATTAGCTTAGCTTACGGGAGTAGTATAAGTTTGGGGGTTCTCGACCAGGATTCTTGTAACCGTCATATACCGACACTCTAGAACCATCGAAGGTAGGTGTCCGTGCTAAGTTGCCGTCGTGAGTTCTACGATTTTCGGAAGTGACGTCACCGAGACCCTTATTTTTCTAAGAATTTATGGAGGATTCTAGGATATTTACGTAGGATTCAATGAATTTTACGTTCGATTCTAGAAATTGCACACGATCAAGAACCTTCTAGAAGCTTCGACGGTTTGCGTCCGTGCTAAGTCGTAGAGGATCGCTCCCAGAGCCGACGGTACTTTCGCGCAACGTTCTGAGGCAACCCCTTGCCCCCCACCCCGGAGAGACTTCAAGACGCTCCGATGAACCTCATCCCAACTCGTGCAAGTTCGTGCAGGTTTCGGACGGCAGCCCTCAGACGGTTTGACTTCGAACGTTACTTGTCAAAATTACGAGGTTGATTCCAGGAAACGATGCCCTCCCATGCAGGTTTCGGACGGCAGCCGACTTGGCCATGAACGTTATCTCGCAGCCTCCTCATTCGACGGAGAAGCTTCGCGAATCTCCCAAGCCCAGCCTCGTGCAGGTTCGTGCAAGTCGAAACGCTTCTCGCAAGCGCAGTGGCAGGCTCAAAGTCATTCTAGAAAAATCTATGTACAGTGCGACCTCGATTTTATGAACAAGTCGGGACCGGAAGTCCACAGAATCAAGGTTCCCTAAGCCCCGCCCCTACAATGCGTAAAGCCACTCGCGCGCTTGCGGACAGTACCGTATCATATGGTCGTGGCGTCCCTTCAATTGATTTTTATTTCGGTATTCAGCTAATTTTTAGCAATTATATTTACATATTTACATAGCTTCTATTTTTTTTGACAGGTTAACATAATTGAAACGGTTACTACAATATTTTGCAAGACTCGTAATGCTGAAATATAAATAAGCAATTCTCAAAATATATTCAAAAACTCTTTATTGTTTATAGTGTTTTTAAAGCGAACAGAAGAATATCACACTATATAACGAAGCATAAATAATATCTGAATATTTCAAACAAAGTTATAATAAGATAGGAACAATGAATCTATAACAGAAACGTTTTTCGTTTTCCGTCGTTTAGGTTTTTTTATACTTTTATATCTCTTTCTTCTTCGGCGATATTCCGTATCTTTGCCAGAACTGTCTGATCTTCAAGTGTACAATTTTCGTGTTTTTCATACATCATTGATAACAGACAGGATATGGCATGCTTCATGAGAACGCGATATAGACTGTTTGATCTTCATCCTTTGACGGCGATGAGCTGATCGTGTAGTTTTTTTCGACCATTCCAATAATAGCCTCATCGCTCAACGGTTCCCACCCAGGAAAATTATGATCTTCTTCGATCCACGAAATTATTTCCTTTTCCGACACGTTGAGTTCTGGCATCTGTACAATTATTAAGCGTGTGTCGATCACAGCTTCTTGCAATTGATTCGCGACCTTGTTGGCAGCACCTTCATCGTTAATACGTATGGTTGCATGTGGGAAAAAGACTTTCCAAGCTTTTGATAAATTTGAGTTTGTGATTTCTTCCCACGCATCGGAAATCATATAGTAGCAATCGTTAAGAGTCAATGCATTTAGAATATCTTCGACTCGTCCTTCATGATCCAATAGCAACCTGCGAGCAAGATGTTTACGATATACAATAACTTCTTGACCGTTTCGATCACGCCTTGATCCATTGGCTGAATAATAGCGGTGACATTCGGTGGCAAGTACTTAACTGAAAAGTTTTCATCGACAGCGTTTAGTACATTCGCAGGAGGATGCGGGGCATTATTTAAAAGTAATAACACTTTGCCATGATCGTTTGTTTTTATTTTCTCCACCTTCACCAGAGGGATGAACTCGTTGCTGTACCTGTGGTAGAAAAACAGTCCATGGAACAGCAATAGCACATGACAGATTGATGAACTGTTTTTTAAGTTTTATTACAAAATCCTAAATCTAAGATCAATATCAATAACAAAAAAATTCTTTTCATAAATCGTACCAATCCAAGAATATTTCTCTGTTCATCCAGGCACTCGATTGTGCTTTGTAGCTTACGGGAAGAGTCGTGACGTTTTTAAAACATCTCGGCTTATTGTATTTTCCGATAATGAGAATGGGAATCTTGTGTGAGCCCAATGCATTGGCACAAAACATTGCTGTAACTTGATCTTTATTGACTTTACGTTCAGGTGCACTATTTTCGTCACTACAGACCAAAGTTTTTCGTGGTAGAGATCTCCAACTGAGTCCCGATTCATCAGCGTTGGAAATATTGCGCTTCGTGTAGCCATTGTCTTCGACGAATCGTTTGAACTCGTCAACAAATGTATTGGCTGATTCTATGTCACTTGAAAGCCTTTCGCCTTGTATACAAAGATGATGAATACCATGGCGTCGTTTAAAATTATTGAGCCAACCATTATTCGCCTACATAAAAAAGTAAAAGAAATAACATTAACATCAAATTATTGAACTATAAATTGTAAATAAATTATCAATAAAGAAATAATTGTAAATAAATAATTGTAAATAAATTCAATTATAAACTGAATATTATCATTCTTATTGAACAATCTATTACATATACGACACGAAAAAATCAAGATAAGTCGTAAAGGAAAACCCTTTATGAGCCTTTATTAACAATTTAAACAACAAAATCTTACGTACCTTGAACGAATATGAACGATCTCCGTTCAGTTTCTCATTGAGTACAAGTGCTTTTTCACAAAGCAATGGGCCACTGATCGGTTCGCCGAGGGATCTTTTTTCGCAAAACCACAAGTATATAGCATCGTCTAAAACTTTATCTTTTGCTGTTTTAAAACTCTTTGCTTGTAAAAGCTGAGCATTCGATGAGGTCGCGAGAGCTTCAAACTTTTTGTTGCTGCCTTTGAGGTTATAAACGCACGCGCGCGAGACACATGGCTGGTGGAGCGCACATGCGCCCCACTCTATAAAGTGGTAGCAAGAAAGTGGGGTTTGTCCATAAAATCGAGTTCCATAAGATCGAGGCCCGAGTGTATTGTGACATGGTAGATTTTACCCCGTCAGGTCCTCGGCGAGAACTGTAGTGATGCGCGGGAAACGCTAATTAGATAAAGAATTCAGGCAAGATGCCACCACCTCAAGGGCTAACGAAGTTACGAATTTGTTGATTTCTGATTCTGTTGTTTGGTTTTTGCTATGTCCCATGCAGCGAAAATTGTATTCGCAGGCTTACCGAATCTCAAGAAGAACCAGCGAGGGATCATCAGCGTGGGAGGAACGAGGACGGAAGGCTGATTGTTGACCCAAAAAGCCGAAGTCTTCATTTTATTGAAGTTGTCCTTCCCGCGTAGAAATTCTAATACGGCCCCGATCAGGGCGTGATCAGGTTGCCTGACTGCCCTAATAGGGCCCTTTTAGGGCAGCCTGATCACGCCCTGACTCGAATTGTAACGTTGTGTCACATATGGCCCTGATCAGGATTGCCTGATCGGGCCATTTTAATGTTGGCCTGATTAGGTTGCCTGACCGGGCTATTGCCCATATAGCAAATCCATATACATTTCATATTGTATACTATATATATGATTGCGGATATTGATATACATTAGATATATATATGGACGTTGAAGTGACAAACAGGTAACAGTTTTTGAAAATATCGTAGGTATTGGAATAATTCAGCGTGACGTATTAGGCCTTGCTTTTAAGGAGTAGGAGAATTCCTTCTTTGTTGATTCTAAAAAATTGTATATAGAAGCAGTGCTATGTATTGAACTACTAGATGCTGCAAGTTAGTAGCTTTTATCGCCTCTTCGTCTCTTTTACAGAATTCTATAAAGTTTGGAGCTTATCGGCTCAGTGACTCACTTTTGCTTGCGGGTATCCCTGTCCCTCTGGTGGCCGGTGGTTATATTACATGTATATAGTTTCATATTAGGGCGATTTTAGTGTTGCCTGATTTGACACCTAATACCGCAGCTCTGAATAACGCCTGACTACGGCCAAGTCAGATTTTCCATAATAGGGCTTGCCATGAAATTGCCTGATCAGGGCCTGATCCTGTTCAGGATCTATATTTCAGGCTGATCACATTTACAAATGTTGTACTGATGCATGATCAGGGCAGGATCTGGGCCTCATCCGGCTATCCCGATCAGGCATGCCATACCGATACCTGATCCGGACCTGATACGACATCAGGCAGCCTGACCAAATTTCTGCTCGGGTATTGGCAAAATAATATCTACAAAGTTACAGGACCTTAATATTCTACAAAAATATACATCGTACTCCATACTTTACGGAAGTATACTCTATACAACATTCCTCACAGAATATGCAAGCAAAAGGATATTATACAGAAGTTAACGTTAACGAGTGCTAACGGACTCACGATACCCTTGCGCTAAGGAAACGACTCTGCGAGGCGTGGACTGTGTAGGCGGTAACGCAAAACAAAAATTTAACCCATAAACGATATTGAATAGTACCAATCCTCCAGAGCGCCACCGATTAGTAATCCGCGGATACAATAATGATCGGGAATGCGTAAGGTACGACACTGCGACACGGTCTATGTCTCATTAACATAAATATGGCCAACTCCCAAAAGTGTCACTCACCGCCTTCCTAGTCACTCCAGATATTCTCAAGACACAATTTCTTTGATACTGGGTCCATGAAGCGGTCGCAAAACGGCACGGTACATTATACAATACTATACAAATCCGAAAAAACTAGAACAAAACAGTACGAGACTATACAAAATTTACCAGACGAATACACGTCTGTTCGTAAGCTCGGGCACATCGTGAGTGACGCTACGAATTTCGAAAATTGGGAACCTTCCCAAGAGGCGCGCTGTAATACATCCCTTAGGCCAATCTGATTGGCGGACCCATCGGCTTCGCCAGAGTGCTCGCGATCTTCAATTGTTTTCTTCTATTCCGATAAAGTAGATCCTGGCATCTTTCGTGTTTGGGATGGCTGCAGTGATATTTTCGGTAGGTGGGAATCACATCCACCTCTGCTCCCTCAATGGACGGCTCCAGGTCGTTACTGCAACTTCTGTATGCTCTCTGGATCGGGGAGACGCTCGCCGAATGTTCCGCGTAGCTGGCCTCTAAGGTGTGTGCTCCGCTCTGGCTGCCGCATCGCGTCGTCAGCGCGCTCCACTAGGCCCGTAGTTGGCATTTTCGGGGCCCGCAGTATTCAAATTTTGACAAGATCCTTTCGGATCTGCTTGAAAAATATAAAACACAAAAAAACGTTCCCACGAGGAAAATAAATACAAATTCAACAAATAATATACAGTCCAACGCCACGAAATCCCTTCCGCGCGCACAGGGCCTCACGATGTAGCCAGAAGTCGCAGAATGTTACGTTTTGTGGCGTGCATGTCGAAATGCCACGTCGCAACATATAGGGCATTATTTGCGATACACACACCAACCAATTCTCTATAGTAATAAAATAAAGCAGTTTATGTCGGTGTCCTTATCAATTGAGTAATTATCTTCACTAATATCATCATTCGTGCTATGATTACAATCATTCGTTAGGTCAGGATTATCTATTTGGTCATAATCAATTGTAGCACTGACGAAAAAAATGGGACACTTTTACTGCACTTCTTTTAGATTCTTTTTGCACTCTTCTCCTGTTCTGCCGAAACGATAATGCACTAATAGGTCTAACTCTTATGTGCGCACCCGGGTACCCGGGTACCCACCTCGTCACATTTTTGCTTGTAACTTTTTGAAAAATGTTTTTTTTTTATCTGAGACTCCGGATCTAGGAGGTTTAACTCTTCACGAAGATATTCCCATAGCTATACTTCGAAAAAAAAATTTTTTGCAATAAAAAAACGAACTTGAAGTAAGGGGAGTCCCAGGGGGCACCTAGGGTACTCGGGTACCCACTAGAGAAAAATTTGATATATTCATCTGTAAATCAATGTCAAATTATTGTATTTGTTTATTTATTAATCAATATTACCCTAATGGAACATTTATTAACATTAATTTATAGTGTAAATATAATAAGTATCTAACTGCCACTTCCACAAACATTTGGAACATCTGCTGCTCGATAAAGCCAATAATTGGCTGTGGAGCGCTTGAGATCCCATCCTTCGATCTCTCTTTCTGGCAACTACACGCTACTTTTAAACGTAAATATAGCTTAATTACTTTTTATTTATGTTTACTCAATTAAGTAAATCGATTTATAAAGATTCTGTTCACACCTGAACTCAAAAAGTAATTAAAACTGCAGGTGGGTACCCGGGTGTACCCCGAGTGCGCATCAACGTAGGAGAAGTTAGGTGCGCACATAATGGTTAAGCTGTTTTGGCATATTTCCACATTGTATAATATATTTATATTTATTATTTTATGCTAATTGTAAAATCAAACCGTTGGGGAAATGCTAAATGTGACGCAACAATAGCGCTTATATGTATGCATTTACATTAAAAGTTCTTGTATTTCTGTGATATTAGTTTAGTTACGCATTATTCACATTATAGTTATGCTATGAATGTTATGTACATACTTTGTACACTGATTAACGTTCCATTTGTGTCCCTTTCTTAGAACACAATAATCTACCAAGGAACACACAATAGCATAAATGTCATTCGCCATGTATTACTTGCGGTAAGATATTGTTGTTTCTTTACCAACACATATTGTAACGTTCCGTCCTTATACCCCTCTATCCTCTATCCTTTTTCCCTCCTAATTACCCATTCTCGATTATGGATACATCAAGAGCCACACATGAGAGTGCATAGCGCACTGTGGATGCGCATAACAGTATCTGAAAGAACTCCTAATATTCTAGTATTCCTCACAACTCCTATCGACCTCTCACAGCGACACCGATAAAGGAAAGGGAATATAGGACTTTTAAATCTCTAATATTGCGTAATTCCCTTGAAACTAGTCACAGCGACAGTCATGAGGAAATAATATTTGAAATTATTACCTTTAATATTCTCAGAATTAGAAATACAGTCGACCGACTGAAATCAAGACAAACAGGTGCCCGAGCGCTATTAGCCGGCACGCGCCAAATACAATAGAACTACCAGTAAGCCGGTACTATAATAGAAGAAACCGCTAATGAAATTAGTCAAATCAAATAATCGAATCGTATAATAAATCAAAATATTAAATCCAAAAAGTGACGTTAACGCCTCGGGAAGATAAAAATCTTTATCCCCACTAGATTTAACGTATTCCTATCGAGGATATAACCAGCGGCTTCCTCGATAGAAGGACTCACTCTTGTCTTTCTAGACTAGTCAACCGGACTCTTGTACACCACAAGACGACAAGAACCAGTAAAGATTGTAGAAAGTTCAATTATTAACACGTTGACTGCCATGGGGGTCACCGGTGACCGGCACTCGACTTGGCTACAGCGCCGTGGGGGTCACCGGTGACCGGCGACGCAGCAAATAATAAGAGTACATAATTAGAGTAAATATGGATACTGATACATTTTTCAATAATACTATTGTTACTATAATGGTTTAAAGAAATTAATACAATATAGAACATACAAAAATAATTGTATAACTCACTTTATTTGCTGCAAATAATATTTCAACATAATATGCACCGCACAATGAAAAATTCACGTTGGCGCCTTGGGCAAACCATCGAAAATGCGCTTGGCAGTCAACGTGCTAAGAAACCTGCACTCCTTAATGAGTTCCTGCAGCAAAGTCATCGTGCCCGCGCTGTCAGGAACTATCCAGAATCCACCGCACCAAAAACCCTTCCAAAGTAGAGGTACAGCGAACGGAGGTCATTGTGATCATCTGTGGGTTCTGATCTTTGCGATACTTATTTCCCGCTGGACCACTGTCTTCGGACGCATTGTGCACTCTGCTGTATTGCAGCCCCAGCTCCTTCTTTCCTATTCCCAACGATAAATTATTCGGCGAACGGAGATCATTGTGATCATCTGTGGGTTATGAATCTTTGCTACACTCATTGCCCGCTGTGTCACGGTCTTCGGACGCATTTTCATTCTGCTGTACCGTGGTTCCAGCTACCTTCTCCTACTCCGAGAAATTAGAAAAGCGAATAAGTAAACAAAAACACTTCTTGTCGCCTGCGGTCCGATAATAGAACTGGAAACGATTATAAGAGTGCGCATGTGTGTGCGAGAGTGTAATAGAATAATAAGAATATCCTAGAGTGTAATTTATATGACAAAATAACATAACTGTTTTATTTTTAAAAAACAAGTGTCTAATTCCTTCTTCAGATGCCTACTCAGTGCACAAACCTTATAAAAAGTCTCGTGATTTCTAAGTCTCCAAAATCACGAAACGTCTCAATATACATATATTGTGTTACGTATATCGACCTTCACTCCGAAACAGAATATTAACGTAGCCGACAGGAAGTATAATTGCAGACTCAGCACGTTACCCAGTGCATTGCCTGTGCCACCTACCCAGCTGGTTAGCCGAGTGCATTCCTAACGTCCTAACCGTACCTAGAGCATCAGCAAAAATCGACTATATAAGCAGCCAAAATCATGGGACTGACGCTCAGAAAATCATTCAGTTTCACGCGTAAAACATCGGACTGCACGTTGTCACTCGTGGCTCTAACCGTTAGAGTATTAGATTCAGTGTAATATTCGCAATCTGGCCTAGGTACGGATTCGTTATTACATTTAATAATGGAACGCCTTCAACCAGATTAAATGCATAAAATCGTGAAATTCTTGCCATCGTATTATAAAATAGAACTTCTGGGGTACAGGAAAATATCATACTCATATTGATCGTCCATTAAAAGCAGCAACCTAGACGAAAACGTTGCATTTCTCAGCAGCAATGCCCGATCGGCAAAAGCTAAAAGTCGTTAGGAGATGTTAGTCAGCAGTTTATTTTGAGTCAGCGATAAAGCACAAGTTTTTATCCATATAGCGGAACGCACTTTGTTTCATCTGCCATAGCCGGAAGTCTCAAAGTGTCTATAAAATTGAAAAAATTTAATTGCCCTCTGATATGCTTATCGTATATATTTTATATGTGAATACTTATTATATACAGGGTGTTCCGAAACTACCTGACCCGGTGGGTATGGCGGTGTTTGGGAGGCACCACTGATCACGAAAATGACCTTCCTTTTGTCCGGAAGCTCTTAGTTTTTAAATGGGAGCAGGTCAAAGTTGACCAATCAGAACAAGGCGTCAAGAGAAACGTAGGCACCTACGAACTCTGAGTTTTCTTCCCTCGCTTTTGTTTCTTGTTTCCAATAGGCATGTCCATGGAGACTAGAGTACAGGAGGCCGAACGTATACGGAAAAATGCCGAATTTTTGGTTCAAGAATCGTGTACCGGTAAGCTTCAAAAATTTACCATAAGCGTCGCTCTAGTCACGCGACAGAAGTGAAGTTGACAATTGGTGGTACAAGTGAAGTGAGCTAAGAATGGTTTGAAAAAGAAGAAGAGTAACAGCAAAGAACATATTTGTTCTCTGTAACGATTTATTAGCGCCCATTGCACGTGTGCGGTGCTGAATTCTTTCTCCGTGAAAACAAGAGGTCCGTGACGGAATCGGTGGCAGGGGGATACGAGAAGGTAAGCAAAAAAAATTCTCTTTTCATAATTCCCGCTAGAAGGCGTGTGTATAACGAAGTTATCTCGGTCTCTCTAACTTCTCTGTCTGTCTTTCTCTAGGTCGCTTGACTACAGCGCCACCATGATGTGCAACTGACGTTACTGTACACCGTTTCGGGACCACATCCAAAGCATTGCGTTCGGCCTCCTTTACTCTAGTCTCCATGGGCATGTCTTCGGCTGACGTCATCCTGCCCGAAGCCACCGTGAAACAAAAACGAGGGAAGAAAACTCAGAGTTCGCAGGTGCCTACGTTTCTCTTGACGCCTCCCTCTGATTGGTCAACTTTGAGCTGCTCCACTTTAAAAACTATGACCTTCCGGACAAAAAGAGGGTCATTTGAGATCAGTGAAGCCTCCCGAACACCGCCATACCCACCGGGTCAGGTAGTTTCGGAACACCCTGTATATATGTCGGAGAATGTGAGGCGGTGTGGAGGTCTATGGGCTCGTCCGTGTGTCTGTCCCGGTCAAGGATGATGTCCAGCGCTCAGTAGAAAAGGGTGACTTGCGAGTGCGGTGCAGTGGAGGAATAAACACACTATTTCTTTTTATAAAGCGTACCAGAGAGTAACCGCAGTTTATCCAACGAGATCGCAAGCCAAACTTTCACAGACTCCAAAAACCCTTGGCCTCGCTAAGGCACCCTCCCGGTGGGAGGGGAGCGGGCACCTTGGTCGTTCCCTGCTATGCTTACAACTTTATTGAAAGGAAGAAAAAAAAGAGAATACAAAAGAGTGATAATACGGCTTCAATTCCGTTAATCCGATGCGCCGACATATAAAACTCGACACTGAATTTGGCAGCTTCAAATATCTTCGACTTATAAAATAAAAGCGTTTAATAAACATACGGAATGGGAAATACATAAAAGGGTAACGAAAAGAAGAATTCAAAGAATCCGTATACTTTGTACACGAAGCTGATTGGGTTATATTGTTGAAACAAAGGGTGGAAATTATGCGAATCGATCAAAACTTTCACTGGCAGTCATGTTTAGTATATCGCTTACGTGGTACAAGATAGGTGGTGCTTTAGCGGTGCACCGCGTCCACATAGCAGTGAGAGTGCCCGGATACCCGTTGACAAAATCATGACCCACTTGTTGATCCCTTATGACCATGTGTGTCCCTGCTGCTTTCCGCTAATAATAGAGAATGTGACATTCAACAATGTTTGAGAAACCTGTTGTTCCATACAATTCTGTCATTCGATTTTTCCCAGTGATCTTCATTAGAAATAAATAATGAAGGAACGAGTATATTATTTATCAAATTAAGATGAAATTATATCAATAAAAATTGCTATCAATCTGGCAAACGTGATATCGATTTGACAAATCTTATATAAATGTGCAATTTGTCATTAACGAGTAATAATTGGAAATAAATACGCAATGGATTTTTTGGCTATCGCAATACAAAGTATAAAGGGGAATAGAATAGTTTATTTGTCCAAATGTAATTAACAATGTATACTTATAAATTAGTAAAGAAAATTGTTAATCAAAAATTATGATTCGTACACGCAGTATTTAACAAAGGTATTTGTCACGAAAGATTAGTCATTTTCGAGAAACTGTTCATTTCTAAACTAATAATTTATTGAGGCAATAACTATTATTTTTTTAAAAATCTTTGAAGTATCATAAGGAAAAACTGCATCTTTACTTTTTTATCGTCACAGTCAGCTTTGGCATGAATTTCAATTAATCATCTATTAGCTATTGCATTCAATTAGTACATGTTGGTTTCTCCAATTTCTCAATGGCTTTGGCATGATATCACTTGACATATTACTGGCTATGATATGCAGCAGAGTATTCAATAAAAAATGTCGACTACTTATGAAATAATAATATTGTAAATATAAGAATTAATTAGCAAAGTAGTTCCTCTCTAATGCTCAAGAAGAAGTATAATATCAAGAGACTCGGGCGAATCTTGCGCCAAGTACAGGCAACCGGTAGTACAGGATACGGCCCGCCGAGACTTTATACCCGAGCCAGCTTTTGTACCTGTGTTCGGGATCAAATATCTTATAAATTAGTATTTATGAGAAAAAGTAATTAATACTATTATTATGGGGAATCGAGAGTTCTAAGTCAATGGTTACCAAAATCAAAGAGCATGGTGTATGAGACCAGAACGTATTGAGAGCGCAAGCGAAATCATTTTATTTCAGTTCCGTGGTCGTCGGCTCTGCACGTTCATTTACTTTTTTACTCGATGGATGGCGTTGGATGCTTTGCCTTTTTATTTTATCTTTTTAGTAACGGATTACGCTGGCAATTTACAGATACACAATACAAACATATTTTGTCCGTCAAGCTACCATTCACACCGAATTTTTAAATAATATAAAGCTGCCTTCACAACAGTATAAAATGATTAATAAAGCCTTTAACCCTCACGATAAACAGAACAGAACCAACTATTCATGTGCAGCGCGTGTGTGTGTATGCCTTGACGTAGTTTTCCGTATGTCGGAATTGAAGTTCCATGGTGTCCAGCCCTTCCTCTCCGTAGTTCCTTATACCTAGATGCCGGAAGAGGAGTTCCACGGTGTCTCGCTGTTTTTCTCCGTAGTTCCTTTCATCTAGTTTGACGAGCGAATGAAGTAAGTGCATCCAACATAATAATTTTGTAACACTGTCACGTGTAAATCTTTCAAAGATTTTTCATAGAAAATTGGCCACTCACTTTTCAGTGTTATTATGCGCTCGCTAGTTTTTTTTCGAACGAAAAGTACAGAAAAAAATATGAACCGCTTCTGCCACTTAGAATCTAAGGTCACTCTAACCTCAAAATTAAAGGATCATCACAGTGTACAATTTTCAAAAAATCGATTTTTTTTTTTTTCATTATCCGATAGTGTACACGGTTATAAACATTCTGTCCAATGTTTATGTCGAAATTCGAATTATTTCGGTCGCTACAGCCTTTCTTAGAAAAAGGGATTGCAGGGTCAGACCTGGCGCAAGTTATGATGACTACAGGAGCCTTACCGATAAGATATAGAGACACCGGACACCGGAAACCGAGGTGTCTTTATACGGAACGATCGAGAGGAAGGCAGTGAGAATTGACAGCTGAATCGAGCAGCATCACTCTTATTAATAATCATTTAGAATTAAGTTTATTTTGTAATCTTTTTAAAAAGTATAAATTCACATCGAACAACTTAATTGGCGCAGTCGGTAGGACACTGAAGAGATTCTACGGAAAGCATCGTGACCATCCTTGAGGAATCCCTTAGTGTCAACTATTAATTCAGAAGAATCTACAAACTCAGGAAACTGAAAGGAAGCTGAGGGAAGGACTACGCACTGAAAGGCATAAGGTCAGTCATTGAGCAATACATCCTTTAACCTCACAAATCCTTTGTTAACTGACGTGAAGTACACACATAGCTAACATGGCTAACCCACTAGAAATAGATAATACAGGCACCATAATGGCAGCTAAGGAAATAGGTAGAATGATAGGAACATTCAGTGGTAAAGCAGAAGAACTAGATACTTTCATTATCGAGATGGATCAGTACCACAGCCGATATGGAGCTACTAGGGATCAAAGCTTAAACGAATACGTATATTTTACGATAAAAAGCAAATTATTAGAGAATGCAAGAGATTTTGTTAGAAGTCGACCAGACTTGAGAAATTGGTCCGAACTAAGAACCGCTCTTACGGAACAATTCGGAGATAGGACAAACCGCGAAATATTGACAAACGAATTTCAACTAACGCGAAGACAACATAATGAAGACATGTTAAGTTTCCTTAATAGAATCAGGAAGTTGAAGGCTAGACTAGACCTCAAGATACAAACAGATCCTTTAATGTGGGTAATGAAAGATGTGGCAAGAGGTTATGCAGAAAGCATGGCGATCATGGTATTAAAATCAAACGCACCATCAGAACTATACGCAGAGCTAAGACTTGGCAAACCGACAACGTTGAATGAAGCCGCGAATATAATCACAGAGTATCTGACTCACGAGAAACAGATTAATAGCCTGCGAGGAGTTAATACACAGACGTATAGAAAACCAATTGTACCGCCCCGACCAACACAAGGAAAACCACATGTAAATAATAACCAATGGCAACAACAGCCATCATTTTGGAATCCTGTAAATACCACGCAATACCAACCAAACATGTATGCACCAACGTATGGACAATCGCGAGCTATGAACTTCCCATCACAGCCTATTAACATACAGCCTATACCTAGGGCACCGCAAAGATTCCCCACTAACTCACAGGTATTTGGGAAGCCCATTAATGCATTCGCGCCCGGTAGCAATAAACCGCAAAGTCCAGTTACACCTATGTCAGGAGTTTCCAAAATACCATCAACAATAAATAAGAAACCATTCTCGCCTTTCGGACAAAATGCTCGGCATTATGTTCCTGGAAATCAGACCTTCAGAGCTACTGGACCCCCTGATTTCATAGCCGAAGAACTCACAAATGTAGAATATCAAGAACAAGATAATTACTATTATCCAGAGACGGAGACATTTCAGGGCTACGAAGAATATTCAGAGAACATGCAGTTCTCGACCGAAACAAGTACTGAACAAACTGAAGCACCCGCAAGCCAGGATTTTCACGAGAACCAAAGACAGAAACCAAACGAATAGAAATTAATACAGTACTCAGTAACTCATTACCATATATAGAAATTGCAGAGCCATACATGAAACTATTGATAGATACAGGGTGTCAGGCTTCCATCATGCGACCTATAATAGCGGAACAGAACTTCCCACATCAGATCTTTCGTAGTAATACAGTAATAACTACGTGTACAGGGCAGCAAACAGCGAGAGAAAAAGCTAAAATCCCCGCTTTTAAAGAATTCGGTCAGCACGAACCCATGGAGTTCATTCTATTCAATTTCCATGATTATTATGACGGACTTATAGGAGTAAATGAATTAAGAAAAGCAAAAATGCACATAGATCTAGAAAACGGATTGCTACGCAACGACGAGACAGAAATCCCCCTGAAATACCGAACAGATTTTAGCATTCAGAGAATAGAAATTCCCGGAAATACAAGTGTCTTGAAGAGAATAAAGACCACACTTGACGAAGGAGAATGGATAATACCCGAGATTACGGCAGGAAGTTCTGTCATCAGGTCAGGTGCGATAGAAGTGAAGGATAACTATACGATAGTAGAAATCGTCAACAATTCTCCGAACACTAAGATATATACATTAGGAGAGAAATTATTGGAAAGAACTAAAGACGTGATGCCTTTAAATGAAGTAGAACTATTTCAAGCTCACATGGAACCACAATTAGCTGAGAAACCACGAGAGATACAGGAAATTCGCGTAAATCACCTTAATAGCGAAGAGTCACATGAGTTACTCAAACTTCTGAAAGGTTACACAGACGTACTCCATCAACCAGAGAGTAAACTAACGTTTACCAATAGAATAAAACATGAAATTAAGACAAAAGACGAAATACCTACACATACCAAGTCATATAGGTATCCGCACATACATAAAGAGGAGGTACAAAAACAAATACACAAAATGCTTGAAGACGGCATAATTAGGCAATCACATTCACCCTGGAGTTCACCCATATGGATAGTACCCAAGAAGCAAGATGCTAGTGGGAAGAAGAAATGGAGAATCGTGGTAGACTATAGAAAGGTGAATGAGAAAACTATCGATGATCGGTACCCGTTACCAAATATATCAGATATTCTAGACAAGTTAGGAAGGTGCCAATACTTCACAACCCTTGATCTAGCATCCGGATTCCATCAGATAGAAATGGACCCAGCATCCATTGAAAAAACAGCGTTCAATGTGGAAAATGGACATTACGAATATACACGAATGCCCTTTGGTCTAAAAAATGCACCAGCTACATTCCAACGTGTAATGGACAACATCTTAAGAGAGCTGCAGAACAAATTATGCCTTGTCTATATGGACGATATCATAATCTTTTCTACATCTCTACAAGAACATATTAGTAACCTCAGAGCAGTCCTTGACAGACTCAGAGGCGCCGGTATGAAGATACAACTGGATAAATCTGAATTCTTGCATAAGACGGTCGAATTTCTAGGACACATAGTTACGACCGAGGGAATCAAACCAAATCCACGAAAATTGCAAGCAATAAAGAATTTCCCTATACCACAAACGGCTAAAGAAATCAAATCGTTCTTAGGCTTGACAGGCTACTATAGAAAATTCATTAAGAACTTCGCTAGAATCACCAAACCAATGACGAAATGTCTGAAAAAGGGAGAAAAGATTGAGCATACAAAAGAATTTGTGGAAAGTTTTGAAACATGCAAGAATGCCTTAATGGAAGAACCTATACTGCAGTATCCAGACTTTGACAAACCATTCAATTTAACGACCGATGCATCTAACGTTGCTGTTGGAGCAATACTCTCACAAGGAACGATAGGAAAAGATCTTCCTGTGGCATATGCATCGAGAACGCTTAACCCAGCTGAAATAAATTATAGCACTATCGAAAAGGAATGGCTGGCCATTGTCTGGGCAGCCAAAAACTTCCGACCGTATCTATATGGAAGGAAATTTAAAATCATTACTGATCACAAACCACTGCAATGGCTATTCTCTTTGAAAGAACCTAATTCTAAACTCGTTAGGTGGAGACTTAAATTAGAAGAATACGACTATGAAATCGTATACAAGAAAGGGAAACTTAACACTAACGCCGATGCCTTATCGCGAATTGAAATACATCCTATCGATAGCGAATCAACCAAGGCAAATCCTCCAGATGATTTAGAAATCACGCAATTACTCAAAGAACTGCCTGAAAAGACATTATCAATATCAGGAAACGAGGCCGACCTGATACTGGAAGAATTTAACAAAGAACAGGGAATTCATGAGGACGACACGAACACCATACATACGAGTCATGAGGATCCCATACTCGGGATACCCATCATCGAAAAACCAGTAAACCTTTATAAAAATCAAATAATTGTTACGGTCTCAGGAAACGATATAAAGGTCTCAAAGACCAGGGTATTTGAAAACAGCCGCATGAGATTAAACATCCCGGAAAAGGCAACGGAAGACCACTGGATCAAATTTATAAAAGAGTATGTGAATCCTAAAGAAAAATATTATTTCTATTTCAAAGACAAGAATCAACAGCTAGTACTGATCACCACAGCTCAAAAGTACTTTAAGAACGGATCGTTACAGCTAACTATCTGTACTGGATTCTTGCAAGACATCATAGATACAGACCAACAAATGGAAATGATAGCTAACCAGCATGCAAAGAAAACTTGTCACAGAGGGATCACGGAAAACATCCAAGCTATAAAAAGCAAACATTACTGGCCAAAAATGGATGAAATGATTAGAGACTATGTAAACACCTGCGAAGTATGTCAGAAAAGCAAGTACGAGCGAAGACCCCATGAGCTCGTATATAAGCCTACAGCTATAGGGAGAAATATCTGCGAACATCTATATGCTGACACATTCAAGATAGGTAGCGAATATTTCATAACCATTGTGGACAGTTTCTCTAAGTATGGGCAAGCATACCACACGCAAGCTATAACACGTATAGAAACCACGAAAAATGTGCTACAATTTATAAGCCAGTTTGGTATACCTACAAAGATAACCTGCGATAACGGTGTGGAATGGAAAAATGAAACCTTTCAAAAATTTTGTGCATACCATGGTATAGAAATACACTATACGACGGCCTATAACCCTAACAGTAATAGTCCGGTTGAAAGATTTCACTCCACGATAATAGAAGCCCTTAGAGCTTTAAAAACTGAAGACAGCAAAGTATCAACTGCAGAAGCAATGAGATACGCTATATTAGGATATAACAACTCTATTCATATAGCAACAGGATATACACCCTTCCAAGTAATTAAAGGTGACGTCAATTCGAAAGACCCTTTCGAGACCACAGAAGCCAGTGCTACTACACAGTATCTAGAAGAACACCAGAAAAGAATGGGAATTATAAAGACTCAGATACTCGACAGGCTCGCAACAAAACAGGAAAGGACACTTGAACGTCTGAATGAGAATAGGAAGGAACATGTACCGATAGACACGGACAAGCCTCTGTACTACAAGGGACACTTGTATCGTATATCCAGTAAGAAACAAGAACCTCTGTACAAAACGACAAAGGAGAAACCCAAAGTGATTAGTTCTCATAAAGTCAATTTAGGCAAAATCACTATACACCCCAGATTGACGAAGCCTCAACGGTTTGTTTCAGACAAGCAAAATGACGATCCTACTGCTAATAATGATACACCTCACGATGGGAATCGAGATAACACCGATACGGAACAGCCTTCTACCCATGAGATTGGGCAACGCTAAGATGATAGAAGGAAAGCATCCATTCCAATACGGCATCAATCTGGAAATCTATAAGGAAGCTATGAATGACATAGAAAGGCAACTAGAAGTCATTCATAGAAGAGAGAACAACAAGAGCCAATATAAGACTTACTACAGAATAACAAAACAAATCATAAGGGAAATCAACGACGTAAAGGAACTCCTGCACAATCTCGAAGAGGAACCTCGTACCAAGAGAGGAGCCGTCAATGCGATAGGCAAAGCAGCTAAATGGTTATTCGGTACCATGGATAGCGAGGACAAAGAGACCATACACGAGGAAATGGAATTACTTAAGAGAAATGAGCTACGCTTGAATACAGGTCTTACCAAACAAAAGACCATATTGCAGGAAATAACAAGAAGTCACACCACTGCTATAGAAAGATTGTATGCAAATCAAAAAGAACTGAGCAGGGCATTAGAACAAATAAATAGTAAGGATAGTATTAAAGCACATGAAGCCGAATTAGAAAGTATGTTAATAGTAGAAGCATTATACGTGGAAATAGAAGCAATAAAAGAAAAATTGAAAGAATTAGAGCTTTCCATATCATTCGGGAAATCGCATACGTTACATAGTTCAGCTATCAAACCCAAATTATTCAATCGAATCATAAAACATTACAATAGAGACAATCAGGAAATGCAAATACCTACGCTTAGGTGATATTCAATTACTATCAGCTAGCCGTAACACAAGTCAAGATTAGCAACAACACTGTACTATTTAAGATACACATGCCTCTAATCGGAGACACATACAAGTACTTTGAACTCCATTCCATTCCTCTTAATAACTCCATAACCATACCAGAAAACCCGTATGTATTGCTGAACAATGACCAAACAAAGACCATGTCATATCAATGCCCCGAAGTAGAAGATTTCTACTACTGCCAGAGGAGGGACACCCATGCAACCAACATTTGCATCTACAAGATGCTGACGGAAGGAACCAACACCTGCATTAGGACCAGAATCCGCAACAGAGGCGACAGTATGGAGCAGATAAGCAACAATCACGTGATCATCGTACCGCTTCATACGATTAAAGTTACTATTAAATGTAACAATGAGGAAATTAAAGAAATTAACCGTCCTCACATAATCACGTTGGACGACTGTCAACTAAAGGGACAAGGACGCACCTTCTCGCAGACCGTCACACTCCACAACGAGACGATATTCAAACTACCAGCCGAAGAAGCCACGATCATAGGGAAACAACCAGAAATACACCTAAGAACTATTCGACGGGACGAATTGGAGAAGATTAAGATTCTCTCGGATAATCTGGAAATACCAATCCTAGAAGGAAGAGCACACCAACATGCCACATGGGCTAATATTGGCATTACTAAGATACCAACCACACGCCCACGGCAAAACGAATGGTATCGTTTTCCGAACTTCGACGGGAGGAGTTATGATGACTACAGGAGCCTTACCGATAAGATATAGGGACACCGGACACCGGAAACCGAGGTGTCTTTATACGGAACGATCGAGAGGAAGGCAGTGAGAATTGACAGCTGAATCGAGCAGCATCACTCTTATTAATAATCATTTAGAATTAAGTTTATTTTGTAATCTTTTTAAAAAGTATAAATTCACATCGAACAACTTAATTCGCACTCCGAACTTTAAACCCTTTTTTCTCGGAATGGTGTTTTTCAAAACGGTGGCCACTCTCAATGGAAGAATTTTCAAGCTATCCTTTTGAAATTTTAACAGAACATTCTTTACGTCATTTTTTATGTTGCTATGGAAGCTTTTTTATTTTTTTTGAAATCTTCCTATTTTTTTTACGAAAAACTGTCGAAAAAAAAGGCTAAATCTTATACGTTTTGTTCAAACGGACGCCATTTTTTCAAATTTCACTAAAAACAAAAAAGCCTCCATAGGAGCATAGCGGCTTTCCTACAGATTTATAAACCATTTGAAATGTTTGTTTGAGGAAAAATTTGCGTCCGCAATCCTGGCCACGATGATACACAATTTTTTTTCCATTCAATTTTCCACAAATGAAAACAACGTTAAACAATACATAAAGAAACTTCATAGGTGCTTCAATTTGTAAAAAAGAAATTAGAGCGATTACTTTATTCCATTCACCTAAAAAAAAATCGCGAAAACCGGGTATTTTTCGGGCACTGTGATGATCCCTTAAGTATGTGAATGGCCTACCTTCTACTCAGTGAAATTCTTTCGGGAGTGTATCCATTTATATGGAAATATGTAATTATATGTTAAGAAATGTGTTTTCCTCTATTTTGAAGTAAGATGCGATCTTAATCTATTTTAGCTTCACCTTTAGCAGTAAAATTTTCATTCGCAATAGAAAAGTTATATGTAATATCGTCCGGCATAACATTTCTCAAAAATAATCAAGGATCAATGGCAAATCTGAAAATATGTTTGATTGCAACTAATACACATTCATTTCACATATGGATATTGTGTGTCTAGAATTTCTTTATAATTTGAAGAATAAAAACTTGTGATATCCTGCCAAAAAAACACTTTCGTGCAAAAAATCTCGCCAATTACAGAATTGCAGTGAATTTCCCACCTTCAAATGAAATACCTAAATATATCTATTCATGCATTATTGTTCTACTAACAAAAAATATTGAAATCATATTATAATATAATGCCAAGTACATATAAGTCACTACGTATCTACGTATTATATGATCTAGCATTAGCTCATTATTTTAATTCTGTTTTCAAAACTTTTATATTGCTACTGCTTCTTATATTCAATTATCATTTAATGGTCGTTTAGTAATTTTCAAAACGTTAGGATAATCCTTATCGAGTACTACTGGGGTCCTTGCCGGAAGTCAGTACTGCAAAATTTTGGTCGTGAACCAACCAAATAGTCTCGATAAGGAATCTCCTAACGTATTATTAATTATTACATGACCATAAAATCATAGTTAAATATAAACAGCAGTAGCAACACAAAAGAGTAGCGAAGACGTTATAAGAAATTTCGAAAATACAATTATAATGATGAGCCAATGCTAGTTCATATAATACGTAGATACATGACGTATGTACTTGACATTGTAATATGATTTCAATATTTTTTGTTAGGAGAACAATAACGAATGATATAAATATAGGTATTTCCTTTTAAGGTGGGGAATTCCCAACAATCCTATATTTTTTTTACACGAAAGTGTGTTTGTGAGGGATCGTCAAAATCTCCGTGCAATGTTCCACGCTCGGCTGGCTGAAGTTGCGTCAAGAAAGTATGAAGTTAAAGCGTCCATGTCCAAGTTAATTAGAATATAATGGCGAGTATGAGTAAAACGCTATTAAAAAAGAAGAAATAAAATGAAGAGCGATAAAACAATGTATAACGAAGAGACGCGATGAGAACAATAAGTTAGAAGAAGAGAAACGATCTAGGGAGATCGTTCGCCACTGGCCAAGATTCAGTAGTGAGGAGCAGGCTGACCTGCTGCTTCCCAGCTGGCGGCCAACTGTCGGTGTCCAGTCGACTAAACCGTTTGGACCTCGGGTCTTCGATTTGTTTACTACACGAGTCTTTGTATTATGAAACTAAAAATATTGTTCTACATTCGGCTAAATCAGCCTATTAGTGTTTTACGGGATCTATATTACTTTATTTATGAAATGTGAGTGTAATACAAGTTAACTAAATTCGATTTAGAACTTCATTGCTAGGATCATTTGGTCCCAGATAGCAAAATGAGTGCAAGTTGCGCACAACTTACATACATAAAAATACAAGACAATGGCAAATTATCAAATAGTTGTGGAAACAATTACATTTCAATACTTACTCATATTATTACATCAAATTATGACTGCAGAATACTTTACTAAATACTTAACATAACGGATGTTATATAGGCTTCTGAGATAGATATCAAAACTTGTTTATAAATATTGGACAGTTTCAATTGAAAATCATCATGTAACATCTTATTTATTTATTTTATCTTCTTATTTATTTAAGCTAATAATTTAAAACATAAAAAGAAAGAACTAGAGTATACATGGCGACACCAAACAAGAAGTTCGACACCAAACAAAAAGTGGGCATCCGTTTTTAAAGTTATATTGACGTATACATATATTGCCGATTTAATAACTAATAGATATGCGTATCAGTGTCCAAAAGTATTTACCCGAACTTCTTAATATATTTATATACTGAATTAATTATTAATTCATCACACATCCATTGATCTATTTACATAATAGTACAAAGTAAGCTGACGCATTAGTAGAAAATCATATGCAAATTGATTTCAGCGTCACTCCAATAGCCACATGGTAACCAAAGCAAATGTATAAGTAAAACTACTACATCTTTTGTATAGCTCTCATAGCTTATAACTGCTAATATTATCAGTGTAAGGATATAATGTACCAAATGTAGCGATACATATCAAGAGACTCATTGTCAGTTGAGTCTTGCGCCAAGTATAGGCAACCCGCCGTACAAGTCTCGGCCCGCCGAGACTCTTTACTCGAAGCATGTCTTGTACCTGTGTTGGAATCTAATAACTCATGAACGGCTATGTGTGAGAAAAAATTATAGATACATTCATTATAGGAATCAACGGTTCTGAATTGATTGCCGTCAAAATCAATGAGATTGATGTACGCGATCAGGAAGTATTGAGATGGCGAGCGACATGATTTTATTTCAAGTCCGTCTTCGTTGTCGTCGTCGTCGTCGGCTGCGCACGTCCATCTACTTTTTCACACGGCGGATGGCGCTGGCTATTTTTGCCTTGTTTAACTATGCATATTCTGGATGGTGTTGGTAATTTACGATTACACAACACAATTAAATACATTTTGTATGTGAAGCTACCGTTCATATCGAATTTCCAGTACTGCAAATGGCTAAGGCTGTTTTCACAATAGTGTAATATTATGAAGTTTTAACTCGTACGAAAGTGCATGGATATGGAGCGCGTGTGCATGATGGGTATATGTATGTGTGTGTTTCGACATAGTTCCTCGTATTGCAGGTGACAGTTTTTACAAATATAGGATGTTCAGGTGTTCCGGTCCGTAGTTTCCTGTGTCTAGGTATTGTTCGTGGAAGTCCAGGACGTCTAGGTACCTATTCCTCTCCGTAGTTTCCTGTATATAGGTGTCGGACGTGGAAGTCCATGGTGTCCTGATCTTCCGATCCGTAGTTTCTTATATCTAGATGTCGGGAGTGGATATTCAGAGCGTTGAGATGTTTCGCTCCGTAGTTTCCTGTATCTAGGTGTGGGACGCGGAAGTTCAGGGTGTCTAGGTGTTTCTCTCCGTAGTTTCCTGTGTGTAGGTGTCGGATATAAAAGTTCAGGGTTTTCAGAAAGAACACAACGAGCAGCACGTTGGCATTTCGCTCACACCATAGTATCCTCTCTATTGTTCGCACGGCCTGATGGACGTAAATAATGGAGCACACTCTCCTCTCTTACGTTTAACACACGTCTTCAACAAGCTGGACACCATTACCGACGCTTATATGCATTCAAGATCAAATTTTCTTTTAAAACTTTTATATATCTTTGTCCATTTCTAAAAATAATGGACTTCCAAATTAAATTTAAATGCCTTCAAACATTTTTGATAGCGCAATATAATTTTTTTGATTAGCGACATCACAGTGTATTTACATTTTATATCTGCAACAATATAGATTTGAATGCTTAGAGCTTCTATATTCCGTTGAGCAACAAAAACTTGTGATATCCATCCAAAAAACACTTACGTGTAAAAAAACTACATCAAGTACAGGAGTGCTGTGAATTCCTCTAAAAAATCTGTTGAAATCATATTATTAATGCCAAGTACATAAATCACTACATATCTGCCTATTTTATATGATCTAGCACTGACCCATCATTTTAATTGTATTTTCAAAATTTCCTATAACGTTTTCGCTACTCTTTTACATTACTACTGCTTCTCATATTTAATTATGTTTTAATGATCATTTAATAATTAATTAAACTTTAGGAGATTCCTTATCGAGTACTACTTGGTGCTTCCTTGCATTTCTTGATATAAATTTGCGTTCATTATGCCAGTCTTTAAACTCAAAACCAGCGTCAACTTTATACATATACAGAGCATATTAACAATAACTCGTGAAAAATAATCACGGTATAAGCCTAAAACAAACATATTGTAACGTGGCAATCGATTAACCTCTCAGTACGTATGTCCTTAGAGCGCACTCGTTACAAACAAACAATAAGGACGGACGGCTAGTGTTAACGATAGCCGATAGATGGAAAACATCTCCCGAAAGTCAATCCAGCAATTCAATCTAGATCAATCAAATCAATCGAAATCAATCTAGCATCCTAATTAGTTAAATAATGCATTTCAAATCAAATTCAATATTCGAAATTCGAAAACTGAGTATTTTTACTAAGCTATGTGCATCAGTTTCATCTTGAAGGCGACTGGGATTCTTTTTACTAATAGATTTCAAACATTTTGTAGCATTATTATCATCATTTTTGTATGATATTTCTTACAAAAAAGGTGGCAGTGATGCTGTTTTGTTTTATTGTTCTGATGTTTGAAATCTATTAGTAAAAAGCACCCCAATCTCCTTCAAGATGAAACTGATGTACACAGCTTAGTAAAAATACTCAATTATAATAGGCAGACATGTAATGACTTATGTACTTGGCATTAATAATATGATTTCAATACTTTTTATTAAAGGAACTCACGGCAGGTCCTGTACTTGCCGTAGTTTTTTACACGTAAGTGTTTTTTAGGGGACTAATATGCAGCAATTGGGTTTGGGTAATATGCAACTCTGCTATTAACAATACTTTATAATAACTGTACTTGTAATAAGTCTAGTCTATTTTAGTTGTTGAATAGAAAATGAAAATCACATTAGAAATAACAATTTGTATACAAAAATTATGTTAGGTTAGGAATATAATTATTGACAAGTTAACCATTTTTAGAATAAACATTAAGTTGTGATCACGTTAAGATTGAATATGATAAAAAAAAGAGAATCTCTGACTTTGATATGCATCCCTACATTTTTCTGTCACTTATAATTGGCCTTCGAGAGAGTCACTGTCGTTTCAATATAACGATTTATCGAATAGCCTATCAAATCAATTACGAAAAGTAATTACAGATCGCAATAAGTTTATACGTCATGTTCTTATAGGCAATTATTTAATAAGTAAATTTAAGTAAAAACCAAAATAAAAGCAATTGGTACCTGGGGCATTTTCATTGCATCCTAAAATACTGTTTTGAGAACGACGTATCGATTTATCTTGTCTATGGTTAATACACTTTTTAACAACATTTAACTCTGTGTTCTTATCGGAGAAGCACAGTGGCACTACGCCACGTTCAAACGCTCTAGACCGACAATAGAACACTTGCAGAGCAGTGATTTTCGCGCTGTATAGTAATGCTTTTAGTGGAACAAAGGAATTGTTACCGCTGACCGGTAATTCGGGGTGGTGCACCGATTAGGTATACGCCAGCTACAGAATTAACATTTCTGTGTATTTAACAATGTTTCTCATGCCGGAAAAGATCTTTTGACACTAGCCTATCATTCTTTATCGTATTTGCCGTATTTTGCGACAATGCCTAGCGCTTGTGACAATCGTTCCTAGAAAGACAAGAGGTATCCGAGCGAGCACTAGTTTGCTGCCGCGCCACTAGGTGGCCAAGGCAACTCGCATGAGAAAACGTAGGACCGGGTCAATAATTATATCCGTCGATGTCGCGGTTTTTGTCTTCGTCATCAATATATACTTTTGTGTCCTGTATTTTGTATCCTGCATCCTGAATCCTTCATCTAATATCCAGCTTCTCTCATCCGAGAGAACCATTTTTTTTGTGATCACACCATCCGTTGAAGACTGGTTCTAGTTTCATTTCAGTAACGTAGTCCAGCGTAGTCCAGTAGCGCAGCGCAGGGGGTGGAAACTAAACGTTAAAGACTAGCGCAGTATTCGCGCGCCATCTAAATATGAAAGCATTTATTGGAACTAAAATTCAATATGGCGAGAAAAGCCGGGAAATTCGAATCTATATATCAATTTTGATTGTTTAAATGTACAGTGAGAAGAGTAACTACTGGCATGGGTAAAAAAATTAGTATAAAAATATTGATAGTATAAGGATTATCATAAAGAAATATAATGTTACTTTCGTAATCAAGAATTATTATAATTTTATAATTCTTTATAATAACCCTAGTAATATTAATATTTTTGAAACCATTTTTTTTCACGTGTCAATAGCTATACCTCTTACTTCATATAATTACAAGTAACATTGTAAAACAAGAAGTAGTGACAGGTTTAGTAATTAACATAATAAACATAATTTTGTATCCGGTAAAATTAAATAAGTTTATTTATAAAATATTATATGTGTATATATTTTCGAAAATTTTGTAATAGCAATCAATTGTATAGTCATCTGTTTTTTTTTTTTTTTTGTAACTTTTGCCTATAATGATGAACAGCTTGTTTGGATATAAATGCTTGAGCAGCGGAACCTGCAATTTTGCCTTTTAACAATTTTGTCATGTAACTACACCAACAAAAAAACATAGTCGACAGCAACGATTGTTGTTAACTCTTGTATAAAGCTTTCTGCATGAGTACTACACGTGATGAAGGAGTAATCTAAAAGCAGTTGCAGTGGCATATTTAAATTCTTCACCACATCCTTTTTAAAACAAAACAAGGCATTATTTCCTTCCAAATTGCTGTGCGCCTCTTTCAGAAATTTATCGAAGTTTTGAAAATTTTTCAAACTTGACATACATTCACAGCATGTGTTGAATTTTGACATTGTTCTTTAATTTCCTGAAGATATGCGAACTGTCCATGTAGCTTCCCGTAGCTTCCTTCTTCGTTTGTTTCTTTATTTTCAGCTTCGGTGGCTGCTACTTCTGAGCTACCGTGCTTCTGAGCTAATAAAGCGAAGTTTCGAAGCAAAAAAAGAATTTCTGTGTTATCGTCCATACAGTTTCCTTTAATGGTTTTCGCAGATGTTAAATTATTTATAAGAAGAGTTTTGAAGGAACTTTCAAGCTGCATACTGGTTGGATTGACGTTTCTCCTTCCATGACTTCTTATCATGCCGAAAAAATTTTCAATTGCATCTTGATTTACATGACGAGGAGAGAACTTGTTAAACCCAAGCTGTAGCAGTGTTTGCCACAAACGTTGGAAACCATTTAAGGTTACTATCCAGTTTCGAAAAGATGGAACAACCTTCGGTATGTTCGCCACTTGATTGATGAATCTGATGTTGTTTTTCATCGAAATTACAGCTTCCTTCCAGAAAAAAGTATGTACTGAATTGTGAGTGACTTCTCTGCGTAGAGCGTTTCTTTCTTTTTTAGGCTGATGCGTTCCTCCATTGACTGAATCGAATACGTTATTAAAAAATTGAACAACCACAGATGTGGTTACGCCTTCCTTGACTGGCATTGATTTCGGACCCTCTATAGTTGATATCGAGTCTGTAAAAAAAATTATCAATTATTCCATTCGTATAATTATAATATGAACGATAACTAAGTAACCTAACTAACTAACTAACTAAAAAACCTAAAGAACCTAAAAGAACACCTAATGAATGCGGACTTCGGTCGCAAGCTTGTTTAAGAACCTAAAGAACCTAAAAAACTAAACTATCATTATTCAAGCTTAAAAAATCATATCTCCCACAATAATGCCGATATCAACTTTTACCACTCTTCAGCTTTAGTTTGTCTCACTCCAAAGAAGCTAAATCCACAGTCAAAACTTGATCTCACCTTTTCATGAAACGAGATGTCTAAAAAAATATACATACCTTTTATATTAGTGAGGAATCTAATAAATGCAGCCATTGATCGGCTAAGCACTTGAGTTGCGAGATTTACGCGCATTTTCTTGATTTTTTTTTTCCTAATATGTCCATCATTTAATTGTGGCATCTGCTTCTGAATGTTGTGCATGACCTTGGTGTTTATGTCGTAGGCTAACTCCAGAATATCCCACGAAGCAAAATATTTGTTTTCTTCTTGCAACTCTTCCGGATTTTTTAAATTTTTCTTCCTTTTCATCGTCAACAATTTTAAGCTTTTCGTTAATTTCTTCAATAACATCCGGTGTGATGAGAAATTTTTTCATTTTTTCATAAATTTCGATTTTTTGGTTAAAAAATTGTTGCGAATTCCTTTAATTATATGCGGAGGATTGTAAAGTGGAATTTATTATATCCTGTCCATACATCTGAATTTTTCCAGCTGAAAAGATAAATTGCTTTACATTATTCTAGACGTAACAAGTAAATAAGAAAATGTAAATATAATACTTACTAAACTGTGTCTTTTCACTGAAACATTTTCTTCTGGTTTCTCTCAGCAAAGTATTGATGCAGGATACTTTGTTGCGCCTTGGTCACAAACAGTGGCAACGATCTTAAATCCAGAATTTGTAACAGCTTGTACAATTTCTTTGATGCATCTGGCCAATTGGTTAGCACTTGTACTTGACTGTCAAAAATTGTAAGTAAGCGGCATTATTCAATTTTGTTCAACTCCTCGTAGAATGAAGACCAACACATGATCGGCGAACTTGTTTGTCCTGGCATTCCCCCAATCCTCAAAGCCAATTATTTTATCCTGCCGTTCGTTGTAATAAATTTGCGAGTCGATGGAAGCTTCATCCCACGCTAGGATACAGATTCTTTCCTTCTCAATCATTTTTTCACCTTCATATGATTTTTATATGATTAATAATAACATTATTGACACCAGGCTTTAATGGGATTCTACATAAGAATGTTCGCAAAGAACTTGGAGTTGGTAATATAAAAATTCGAGAGAGAAGTCGATAACATTGCGCTGATTGTTTCAAGATAGCCAAGGCCATAATTTTGTGATCCAACGGGAATCGTCTTGCCTGTATAAAACATAAAAGAACATCGTTTTATTATTAAAACGATTTGTCTTCTATCTTATTTCTTAACGGAATATAAAATTTCTATCGATTTATTGACGAATTGATTGAATGCATCATCGATTGAACAATAGCATTTAATAAAAATGCATTCAATCAATTCATCAATAAATCAATAGAAATGTTATATTCCGTTAAGAAATTAGGTTTAAATTATGAAGGAAATCTAAAAAATTCTTATAAAATGTTTACGTTGTAATTACAAATAACATGTTGTTATTACTTCCTTGTACAATATAAATATGCAATGAAAAATGTTAAAAGTAAATATGTAGAGGAAAGTGACCAAATATGGAATAGTATCCATAATATGGAATACCACTGTTTCTCTTAAACATTCAATTCAAGACGAAATACGCGACCATCTTCTATCTCACTTACTCACTTTAGTGTTGCACTCATTTTATCTCGACAGTCGAGCGAGCGCCGTAGAGACGGCAACAGTGTTTTGATTTGTCGGTGCCAACAAACTTTTCAAGGTATGTAGAAAAAAAGTGTTTTTCGTTAGTTAATTTGTAAGAATAACGTTATTATACATTTAGCGTATTGTATTGATGTTTGTTTTGATAATTGTGATACTCTTTATTGCGTAGCTATTGTTATTTGTAAAATGCGACAACTTTGAGCCTGTCTAAAATGCCAAATATGGACAGTCAATGGGTGTCTAATTATGGAATATTAGATTAGAGAGAGATTTAGAGATTGAGACTTGGGTTTGTGATTTCTGCAAGTAGAATAAGTTAATTTTAACCGAATAAGTTACTGTTATTTTTGACCAAAGTCTCAAGATCTCTTATAAAAAGCCGTTACTGTTTTTTTATTTTTTTTTTTTTAAGAAACTTTGTGTCTAATTCCATATTCCATATTTGGGTATCTATTCCATAAATAGCTACTATTCTGTTACTTACATTTTTTAATTAAAAAAAATATGTTGTTTAATATTAAAACACATGACTGTGAATAAGATAAGCCAAAATGTATGACTGACTGTGTTTATAATTAAAAGTCTTTAATTCATGATAGAGTTTTTTTATGCCACAAAAACAAAATGGTATTCCATATTTGGTCACTTTCCTCTATTGTATAATTTATGAGTAACTCGTATAAAATTACTGTCACGAAATTAGAAAAATATGAATTCAAAAAATTAATTGTTGAATTCAAATCTTCAATAAGTGAAATCAGTGAAAACTACACGACGGACTGCATTCTTCATTAATACTTGCCTTGGCTTTCCTGTGAACATTGCTAATGTGAATTTCTATGAACGCTAACTGATCCTTCGATAAGCTCTGCATTTCTTTCATCTGAACACCTCCACCGAATTTGTCAGCACTATCAATCCGTCGTTTATAGGAATTCAATTTATGCAGATGTTTAGACTGCCGCTTTAATTTTAAAAAGACTCAATGCATTCTCATTTAATTAAATTAATCACCTTGTTCATAATATATCAACTCAAAAATAAAACATAACCTCAAGCATTACATAGTATATTTTACCTGTTGTAACTGCCTCACTTTTTCTGGGTGATTGCACCTCCATTTTCACTGACCCTATTCTGTCCTTTTCAAAATTCGACAGCAATCACTTTTACATGCACGAAATTATAAAAAACAACACTAAAAGAAATTGTGAAATGCCCTAGAGAAAATATAGCAACCATTCACAAAAGCTTTGATTGTGTGTTAGGACGCTGCTCCTGTAGAATAAACAATCACACAACCCTGACAATCATCAGCGCCCTCTAAAATATGAAACCCATTTTTATCCGGCGTAAACACTATACCGGAAGTTCCTATGTCAGTTTCCACCCACTGGCGCAGCGTTTAGCTACCCTGGACAAATTAGCAGCGAGTGATCGCTCTCGCATAATCCGTAGCCGGAAGTGTTGGCGCTTCCACAGTCTTAAGTCACGCATCATATCCGTAGCTGGAAGTGTTGGCTTCCACAACCTCAAGTCATTCCTCCGACATTTCTAATTACACCCCGATTGTAACAGTATCCGATAGATGATACCGAATAGAGATTCAAATTATAATAAACGAAGAAAAGTTTACCCGAAAGAGAAGGTTCAAGAGACTCGGTCGAGTCTCGCGCCAAGTACAGGCAACCGGCTGTACAGGGCGCAGCTCGCCGAGACTCTTTACTTGAGTCAACTCTTATACCTGTGTTTGGAATGAAATATCTTATTAACCGCTATACATGAGAAAAAGTTATTGATACATTCACTATAGGAATTGAGGGTCCTGAATTGATTGCCCCCACGTTCAATACGATTAGTATACGAGATCAGGGTGTATTGAGATGGCGAGCGAGATGATTTTATTTCAGTTCCGTCGTCGTCGTCATCGTCGTCGTCGTCGTCGTCGTCGTCGTCGTCGTCGTCTTCGCACGTCCATCGCATTTTTTACACGACAGATGGCGCTGACTGCTGTGCCTTCTTTACCTATTTGTACTGTGTATGGTGGTAGTAATTTACGAATACACAATACAATCAAATACACTTTATACGTGAAGCTACCGTTCATACCGAATTTCCAGGTAGTATAAGGGTGCTTTCACAACAGTATAGAATTATCCAGTTTTTAATAGCATTCATGTGCAGCGCGCGTATATGGGTGTATGTATATGTGTGCTTCGGCATAATTCCTCGTATTTTAGGTGACAGATTGTCCAACTGTTCTGCTTCGTAGTTTTCTATATCTAGATGGCCGACGTGGAAGTCCAGGGTGTCCAGGTATTCCGCTTCGTAGTTTTCTGCATCTAGGTGTCGGATGTGGAAGTCCAGGGTGTCCGGATGTTCCGCTCCGTAGTTTCTTGTATCTAGGTACTGGATGTGGAAGTCCAGCGTGTCCAAGTATTCCGCTTCGTAGTTTTCTGTATCTAGGTGTCGGATGTGGAAGTCCAAGGTGTCCAGGTATTCCGCTTCGTAGTTTCCTGTATCTAGGTGTCGGATGTGGAAGTCCAGGGTGTCCAAGTATTCCGCTTCGTAGTTTTCTGTATCTAGGTGTCGGATGTAGAAGTTCAGGGTGTCCAAGTATTCCGCTTCGTAGTTTTCTGTATCTAGGTGTCGGATGTGGAAGTCCAAGGTGTCCAGGTATTCCGCTTCGTAGTTTCCTGTATCTAGGTGTCGGATGTGGAAGTCCAGAGTGTCCAAGTATTCCGCTTCGTAGTTTTCTGTATCTAGGTGTCGGATGTGGAAGTCCAGGGTGTCCAAGTATTCCGCTTCGTAGTTTTCTGTATCTAGGTGTCGGATGTAGAAGTTCAGGGTGTCCAAGTATTCCGCTTCGTAGTTTTCTGTATCTAGGTGTCGGATGTGGAAGTCCAAGGTGTCCAGGTATTCCGCTTCGTAGTTTCCTGTATCTAGGTGTCGGATGTGGAAGTCCAGGGTGTCCAGGTATTCCGCTTCGTAGTTTCCTGTATCTAGGTGTCGGATGTGGAAGTCCAGGGTGTCCAAGTATTCCGCTTCGTAGTTTTCTGTATCTAGGTGTCGGATGTAGAAGTTCAGGGTGTCCAAGTATTCCGCTTCGTAGTTTTCTGTATCTAGGTGTCGGATGTGGAAGTCCAAGGTGTCCAGGTATTCCGCTTCGTAGTTTTCTGTATCTAGGTGTCGGATGTAGAAGTTCAGGGTGTCCAGGTATTCCGCTCCGTAGTTTCTTGTATCTAGGTACTGGATGTGGAAGTCCAGGGTGTCCAGGTATTCCGCTCCGTAGTTTCTTGTATCTAGGTACTGGATGTGGAAGTCCAGGGTGTCCAGGTATTCCGCTCCGTAGTTTCCTGTATCTAGGTGTCGGATGTGGAAGTCCAGGGTGTCCAAGTATTCCGCTTCGTAGTTTTCTGTATCTAGGTGTCGGATGTAGAAGTTCAGGGTGCCAGGTATTCCGCTCCGTAGTTTCTTGTATCTAGGTGCCGGATGTGGAAGTTCAGGGTATCCAGGTATTCCGCTTCGTAGTTTTGTGTATCTAGGTGTCGGATGTGGAAGTCAAGGGTGTCCAGGTATTCCGCTCGGTAGTTTCCTGTGTCCAGGTGTTGGATGTGGAAGTCCAGGGTATCCAGGTATTCCGCTACGTAGTTTCTTGTATCTAGGTACTGGATGTGGAAGTCCAGGGTGTCCAAGTATTCCGCTTCGTAGTTATCTCTATCTAGGTGTCGGATGTAGAAGTTCAGGGTGCCAGGTATTCCGCTCCGTAGTTTCTTGTATCTAGGTGCCGGATGTGGAAGTTCATGGTATCCAGGTATTCCGCTTCGTAGTTTTGTGTATCTAGGTGTCGGATGTGGAAGTCAAGGGTGTCCAGGTATTCTGCTAGGTAGTTTCCTGTGTCCAGGTGTTGGATGTGGAAGTCCAGGGTATCCAGGTATTCCGCTACGTAGTTTCTTGTATCTACGTACTGGATGTGGAAGTCCAGAGTGTCCAGGTATTCCGCTCCGTAGTTTCCTGTATCTAGGTGTCGGATGTGGAAGTCCAGGGTGTCCAAGTATTCCGCTTCGTAGTTTTCTGTATCTAGGTGTCGGATGTAGAAGTTCAGGGTGCCAGGTATTCCGCTCCGTAGTTTCTTGTATCTAGGTGCCGGATGTGGAAGTTCAGGGTATCCAGGTATTCCGCTTCGTAGTTTTGTGTATCTAGGTGTCGGATGTGGAAGTCAAGGGTGTCCAAGTATTCCGCTCGGTAGTTTCCTGTGTCCAGGTGTTGGATGTGGAAGTCCTGGGTATCCAGGTATTCCGCTACGTAGTTTCTTGTATCTAGGTACTGGATGTGGAAGTCCAGGGTGTCCAGGTATTCCGCTCCGTAGTTTCCTGTATCTAGGTGTCGGATGTGGAAGTCCAGGGTGTCCAAGTATTCCGCTTCGTAGTTTTCTGTATCTAGGTGTCGGATGTCGAAGTTCAGGGTGTCCAGGTGTTCCGCTCCGTAGTTTCTTGTATCTAGGTGTCGGACGTAGAAGTCCAGGGTGTCCAGGTATTCCGCTCCGTAGTTTCTTGTATCTAGGTACTGGATGTGGAAGTCCAGGGTGTCCAGGTATTCCGCTCCGTAGTTTCTTGTATCTAGGTACTGGATGTGGAAGTCCAGGGTGTCCAGGTATTCCGCTCCGTAGTTTCCTGTATCTAGGTGTCGGATGTGGAAGTCCAGGGTGTCCAAGTATTCCGCTTCGTAGTTTTCTGTATCTAGGTGTCGGATGTAGAAGTTCAGGGTGCCAGGTATTCCGCTCCGTAGTTTCTTGTATCTAGGTGCCGGATGTGGAAGTTCAGGGTATCCAGGTATTCCGCTTCGTAGTTTTGTGTATCTAGGTGTCGGATGTGGAAGTCAAGGGTGTCCAGGTATTCCGCTCGGTAGTTTCCTGTGTCCAGGTGTTGGATGTGGAAGTCCAGGGTATCCAGGTATTCCGCTACGTAGTTTCTTGTATCTAGGTACTGGATGTGGAAGTCCAGGGTGTCCATGTATTCCGCTTCGTAGTTATCTGTATCTAGGTGTCGGATGTAGAAGTTCAGGGTGCCAGGTATTCCGCTCCGTAGTTTCTTGTATCTAGGTGCCGGATGTGGAAGTTCATGGTATCCAGGTATTCCGCTTCGTAGTTTTGTGTATCTAGGTGTCGGATGTGGAAGTCAAGGGTGTCCAGGTATTCTGCTAGGTAGTTTCCTGTGTCCAGGTGTTGGATGTGGAAGTCCAGGGTATCCAGGTATTCCGCTACGTAGTTTCTTGTATCTAGGTACTGGATGTGGAAGTCCAGGGTGTCCAGGTATTCCGCTCCGTAGTTTCCTGTATCTAGGTGTCGGATGTGGAAGTCCAGGGTGTCCAAGTATTCCGCTTCGTAGTTTTCTGTATCTAGGTGTCGGATGTAGAAGTTCAGGGTGCCAGGTATTCCGCTCCGTAGTTTCTTGTATCTAGGTGCCGGATGTGGAAGTTCAGGGTATCCAGGTATTCCGCTTCGTAGTTTTGTGTATCTAGGTGTCGGATGTGGAAGTCAAGGGTGTCCAAGTATTCCGCTCGGTAGTTTCCTGTGTCCAGGTGTTGGATGTGGAAGTCCTGGGTATCCAGGTATTCCGCTACGTAGTTTCTTGTATCTAGGTACTGGATGTGGAAGTCCAGGGTGTCCAGGTATTCCGCTCCGTAGTTTCCTGTATCTAGGTGTCGGATGTGGAAGTCCAGGGTGTCCAAGTATTCCGCTTCGTAGTTTTCTGTATCTAGGTGTCGGATGTCGAAGTTCAGGGTGTCCAGGTGTTCCGCTCCGTAGTTTCTTGTATCTAGGTGTCGGACGTAGAAGTCCAGGGTGTCCAGGTGTTCCGCTCCGTAGTTTCCTGCATCTAGGTGTCGGATGTCGAAGTTCAGGGTGTCCAGGTATTCCACTCCGTAGTTTCATGTATCTAGGTACTGGATGTGGAAGTCCAGGGTGTCCAGGTATTCCGCTTCATAGTTTCCTGCATCTAGGTGTCAGACGTGGAAGTTCAGGTTGCTCAGGGGTTCCGCTCCGTAGTTTCCCGTGTCCAGGTGTTGGATGTGGAAGTCCAGGGTTTCCAGGTATTCCGCTTCGTAGTTTTCTGTATCTAGGTGTCGTATGTGGAAGTTCAGGGTGTCCAGGTATTCCGCTACGTAGTTTTCTGTATCTAGGTGTCGGATGTGAAAGTTCAGGGTGTCCAGGTGTTCCGCTCCGTAGTTTCTTGTATCTAGGTGTCGGACGTAGAAGTCCAGAAAAGTGTGCAACAAGCTTTGGCGTTTCGCTCAAACTATAGTATCGTCTTTGATGTTCGCACGGCCAGAGATACAAGGCTTGCAATAATCCAGCACACTCTCCTCTCTTACGTTTACCACACGGCTTCAACAAGCTGGACACCATTAACGACACTTATATGCATTGAAGATTTCATTTTCTTTAAAAATTTGTATATGTCTTTAAGCATTTCTAGAAAAAGGGGCTTACAAATTAAATGTATGTGTCATTAAACATTTTCGTCACCGCAATATATTTTTCTGATTAGCAACATCATAATTCATTTACATTTTATATATGTGACAATATAGATTTCAGTGCTTAATACTTCTATGTTCCGTTGAACAACAAAAACTTGTGATATCCCCCAAAAAACACTTACGTGTAAAAAACTACGCCAAGTACAGGTCTGCTGTGTATTCCTCTAATAAAAAGTATTGATATCAGATTATTGAGGCCAAGTACATAAGTCACTACATGTTTGCCTATTATATGATCTAGCACTGTCCCATCATTTCAATTGTATTTTCAAAATTTACTACAACGTTTTCACTACTCTTTTACATTACTACTGTTTCTCGTAGTTGATTATGAATTAATGGTTATTTAATAATTAATAAAACTTTACCTGATTCCTTATCGAGTACTACTTGGCGGGTCCGTGCCAGAAATTCCAAAGTACTTACTTTGAACGTACTAATAGTATCCTAAAATTATATGTTTGTTATTAAGATTTTACCGTGATTATTATTAACGAGTTATCGTTAATAAGCTCTATATGTATAGAAAGTTGACATTGGTTTTGAGTTTAATGACTGTCATTATGAATGCAAGTTTATATCAAGAATTGCACGGACCCGCCAAGTAGTACTCGATAAGGAATCAGGTAAAGTTTTATTAATTATTAAATAACCATTAATTCATAATCAACTACGAGAAACAGTAGTAATGTAAAAGAGTAGTGAAAACGTTGTAGTAAATTTTGAAAATACAATTGAAATGATGGGACAGTGCTAGATCATATAATAGGCAAACATGTAGTGACTTATGTACTTGGCCTCAATAATCTGATATCAATACTTTTTATTAGAGGAATACACAGCAGACCTGTACTTGGCGTAGTTTTTTACACGTAAGTGTTTTTTGGGGGATTTATTATTGCTGTAACACAACTATCCCTTTACCGTTCCGAACCCTGGTTCACTCTAAGAGCTAAGTGGCCAAGATCGTCATTCGAGAGAACTGGTACTTCACCTGTCTTGACAGTTGAAAATAATATACGTTACACGCTGTTGATTAACCCGCTAATAACTTGTACCATTGGTCGTAGTATATGACGACTACTTTCCTCTGCGCAATTGTTATCATTTGACGTCATGTGTCCCTTGTTCAGGAAAGAAGCGTCTAATATAGCGCGGCCGCTAATGTAGCGCGTGCTTATTTCCGTATAATACGATATTACGGAATGCTTAAACAACTCTTATTGAATTCATTTATTTATCAAGTAATCAAAGAATACAAATTATAAATAACAGATGTATTTTCATGTGTTTATTATGAGAAATGAGTTGTGTACCTTATCTCTAAAACTTATTATACCTAAAAGAGAACAGCATTTAACATTTTTTATAAGCACGGATGAACATTTTTAATGTATTGTTTAAATCCTTGATTCCTTGTCTTCAAAAATATAATTGTTTTTACATTACAATCAAATACTGAATGAGAAATTATAAGAATTGTTTTAATTGGTCTATTGTGGTGCTGAAGACATTTTGATCTGACAGCTAATGCGATGCGAGAGTAAAGAATTCTCGACTGTCCGGCACTCGCCGGTTTCGTCGTGTATTACGTTGTATTTGGTTATTGTAAAAGATAATCAGCGTTATTTTCTCAATTGAATTATTAATGTATTACACCGAGAAGCTACTTTTCGTTAGCAAACTTAAACTCATAAGTCAGATGCAAGAAAACTATTTAACTGTTCCGTTAGATCACCAACTTTGCCCAAATATTATGTTGAATTTATTCATACACATATGCACTACTCTATGCCTCTCAACTTAAGTTACAACGAGGAAATACAAAAACATTCTTCTTAAAGCATATTTTCTATTTGAAATATATGTATACATACATTATGCGCCATATTAACGGAAAAGGTGCTTTATATGGCGAAATGTACTCGTTTAAAACGTCAAAGATTATTATATTTTAGAGTCGAAAATCCGTATGCTGAGCTCAGTATTACTTCTAATAGTGTGCTTTTAAATGATTTAATAATGAATTTAGAGGCGACTGTATTCACAACCCCTTTCACGGTCGCTCTTAAGACCTCTAACAGCTGTTAGAGCGCTATTAGCCGAAAACTCTATTCAAAACCGCTTTTAACTAGTTAAAAGCGCGTCCTAGTCACCATCTTGGAATTAAGAGCGACAGTTCGTCAAACATGGCTGGAGAAATGGATGCTATTATTGACATGGACGTAGTGCGTGATTTCTTGATATAAGTCAAAATCTTCCTTCTACTCCTCCGAAATTTTTAACTATTCGTCATGATTGACGGTTTACAGCGAATCAATAATTATTCTTCATAAATCTCAAATATGAATAACAAATTCACAAATATGAAGCTGGCACTTTCCGAACGCAACGGAAAATTATTGGATACTGCCGAACATGCCCGAACATTACCAAACGCAAAAAATCCGTGTTGCCAGACGTATTTCCTTGTTAGCTAGAGCTACCAACCGTGCGTGTCTAACGGAAGTTGCATTAATTCGTGCCGATTTTGGTTCGCAATAATTGTTTACTTTCATACTGTCTTACAAATACACATCAATCAAAGTAATGGCCATCGCTATTCATAACTTTTTGCCATCTTTCGAGCAAAAGTTGGATTTCTCGTCGAAAGAAGGACTTATCTTTTGAAGCGATTCAGTCATCGACTCATTTTCGTAGTCCTTCGAAGTCGAAGTTGTACGTCTCTTCCAGTGTATGTTGCATCGAGCGGAACAAATGAAAATCAGGAGCTAAATCTGTCGAGGTGGCTAGACGTGGAAGAACTTCCTATTCCAGATCGATCAGGATTTGTTTGACAGCTTTTACCACTTGAGGTCTAGCGTGTTATGGAGGAGAATTAATTTCCGTCTATTACAGGCTATCGAGGGCCTTTTTCTCATTAATTCGTCATTTAATCATTCCAGTTGGCGTTGGTAAAGAGTGGAATTAACAGTTTCATTGGGTTTCAGTAGCTCACTACACCTTCCATATCCCACCAAATACAGAACATAATTTTTTCCCATTAATATTCCGCTTAGACGTCGATGAAGATGGTTGACCAGGATCTACCCATGACATCCTCTGTTTTGGATTCTCATAATAAGTTCATTTCTCGTCCCCAGTTACAATATGTCATAAAAAACTTTTTTTTGTTGTGCTAGCAAGGAGAAGTAAATGCTTAAACGGTTCATAATGGAACTTCCTGACAATTTATGGGGCACCCACTTTCCTTTCTTATGGATCTTTCCTATGGCATGTAGGCGCCTTGAAACAGTTGATTTATCAATGTAGCGGACTTCTGACAACTCTTTGAGAATTTGCCCTGGATTTTTATCCAATAATTCTTGCAATTTTGCGTCATCAAACTTTTTGGGCTGACCTGAGCGTTTCTCGCCGTCAACGTGAACTCCTTGAAGCGTTAAATCTATTTTCCGCACGTCCTTTCCAAAGGAGTAGTTTCACCATAAGTATCCACGAGCAATTCATGAGCCTCAGCTTCACTTTTTTTTCATATCAAATTAATGCAGAAGTAGATGTCGAAAAACCACATTGTCACGTTCCATTTTCAATTGGTTTTTACCACTTGTTACTCTATATTTGTTTACTGACTTTTGTTTACATCTAACCAAATATGTAATTTTAAAACCGTAAAGTCAATAACAGAAATTAATGGAACCTTTAGAGGCATCTATTTGAAGCGGCACAAATTAACGCAATCCCCTAACGAAAGCGGCTTGAAAGCGGGATGTGAATACAGTCACTAATAACTCGGTGTAGTCGCTTTTAACTAAAAGCAACTCTGTCAGTGACTTTGAGAGCGAGCTCTGAATACATTTATTTTAAAAATATGTAAAACATTAGCTAAGATGTTATTTTATAATTATATACAGAGGAGATCACGTTTGTTAATTGTTTATTTTATATTTGAGGGTTTCCCTTAGGTACGCTAGTGGTAACTGGAATTCGTTGCCATCTTGACCAGTAATCGTTCCCGTCCTCTTTCTCCCTATAGCAGCATTCTGAGCTCACATCATGCACTTATACTACACCTATGTATATGGGTACAATACGAACAACGTAATCCGGATCCAGTAATGGTCTCTCTGTTCACCTTAACGTACAGTCAAGTTACTGCCTGGGCTTCTTTTATTGTTAATTGGTGTCCCTTTGTTTTTCCATTAAATTCCTCGCTTTGAATCGAGTGTTATTTAACGTTGGTTCTTAATTAATTGTGATACATAAATGATGCACTTTCAAAAGAGGTTGGCACTTTATAGTTTTATTTAATATTTTGTACTCAAATATCCAATGTACGATTCTAGCCCTTTCGTTTCGAAAACTTTTAATGATTCTATCGGCATAAGTATCGAAGATATACAGAAGGCGATGTGTGCTCTATTGCCGAAATCGAAGTCGATAACTTTCTTTTAATAATTTCCGGTCGTCCTCATTCTGCCTCATATTCCTGGATCATAATATTCTGATAATTAATAAGCATGACAAACTGCACTATCGATTTATGGTTATCGATCAACATCATAGTCCATATATAGAAGTCGCCTTTACTACTAATAGTGCACCTTTAAATAATTTAATAGTGAGTTTAGAAGCGATCGTATTCACAACCACTTTTATGGTCACTCTTAAGGCCACTAACAGCTGTTAGTATGCTATTAGGCGAAAAGTCTATTCACAACCGCTTTTAAGAAGCTAAAAGCGCACTTTTAGTCGCCATCTTGCGTATAAGAGCAACCTCTGCCGAGAAGTGGGTAGGACCGTGTTTAAAGTGTGAGTTCTTCAAACATGGTGGAAGAAACGGACGTTACTGAGAACATAGACATGAAGTTCTTGAGATGAAGTGAAAATCTTCCTTCTGTTCCTTTGTAACTTCACATTATTCGGTTTACTTTCCAGCAAAAGATGATTGTCGGGAATTGCATGACTAGTATTTTTTCCTCCATAGAAAAATTGTCTTTTCTCTGAATCTATAATGAACCTTATATTCAATTGAATATTAGCTTACCTTTAACTCAATTGATATTTATTCTTCGTAAACTTTAAACATGGCTAACGAATCTAACAAATATGAAATTCGCGCTTTCCAAACTCAACCGAGAATTATTGGGTACTACCAAATATGTCCGAGCCGTGTCAAACATTGCTGAACGCGCTCGAAAGTTCATGTTACAAGGACATGTTTCCTTGTAGCGTGTCTCCAGCTGAAAGTAGCTTAAGGGATTACTCTATTGTGAATGTACATAAAATAGGATTAACTTTGAAAATTAAATATTCGAAAATTATAAATGGAAATCAATTTATATTTGGGTGCATGTTAATATACATATTGATGAATAAATTTTGAAAGTTTGAAAAAAAATGGTTCTTTAAAAAAAGTCATGTAGTGTCGAGTGAATGGCTGCTGCAATTGAACAGCAAACCAGTGCACTGGTCTGTGTGATTTTGTCTGAAACAAAAAAATCAAAACACATATTTATAGTTTATATAGCATTATCTACAATGTAACGGAGCTATATTTTTAAAAATTTGTTTCATTGACGAGAAAAATTCTTGATTTTTTTTCAATTTTTGACCTCAAAATTCGAATTAAAAAATTAATATTTTATAAACAAAAATATTATCGAAAAAATGGCTCGTCACATTGCAGACAATACTATATAAATTATAAATATGTCTTGCTTTTTTTGTTTCAGATACCACATAGGCGAAACAATGTACACCGTTTGTCGTTCAACCGCAGCAGCCTTCCATGCGATGCTACTTAACTTTTGTTAAATCAATATTTTTTTAATTTTCAACATTTATGAATCAATATGTATTTTAACATGTAGCCAAATATAGTAGTAGTAGTTCTATATTTCCAATGTATACCTTTTCAGGCTTTAACAAGTTTCCCTTTCCATACAGTACTCCCGCTTACCACTATAAACCTTTAACTTATTTTTCCCCCTCTATCTAGTTTGAGTAGTTCTATATTTCCAATGTATACCTTTTCAGGCTTTAACAAGTTTCCCTTTCCATACAGTACTACCGCTTACCACTATAAACCTTTAACTTATTTTTCCCCCTCTATCTAGTTTGACGCTCATCCTAAACACTCCATTCCTTCTTATCACTTTCTACGCCTCTCTACATTCGCACATATGAACTAAAGTCTTCTCTCTCCGACATAGTCCACACTGTAGCCAAATCTATATAAATTGATTTCCATTTCTAGTTTTCAAGTAATTAATTTTTAAAATGGAAATTTCTGTTATTGACTTCAAAATCGAGTTCTGAATACCGACTTATGTCTAGAAGTAATGGCAAAGGTTTGATATTCTGTGAAAACCGGATGCTATTGATAACCAGATTATGAAAGGCAAGCACTTGAGAAGAGAATGGAGCAATTCGTAGATTTAATTTGGCGTTAATAACTCCTTGCGACGTGTGTATGTAGTTTAAAGAAATTTTCGATATCTGGAAATCGTTAATATAATATCACTCGCCTTCAACGCCGTTACTTCAGCTAAGTAAGTACACTGAAAAAGAAATTTGGTCAAATTTAGCATTTCCTAACTATTTTTCAAGGTTCCGAAAGGACTTAACTATAGTTTATAGTAAACTTTGATTTGTTACGTTGATCACAATAGTATTTTTTACAACATACTGATACTGACCTCTGTGAAATTGGCCCCCCATTATGAAAATTATTAAAAGAAAGTTAGAGTTCTGCTTGCCCCCGGAAGAGTTCTAGAGTTCCTGATAGTTTTTAGAAATAGTTCTGTCGATTAAATGCAAAAAATTGCGATATTTGGAAATGGGGGGCCAACTTCACGGCGCCCCCCATTTTTGAAAAAAATGTAATTTTTTTGGCAGTTCTGAATAGATTAACAATAGTTCTACAGTTCTCTGCACTTTTCATCAATAGTTCCGGTCGTTATCCGCTTCAAAATAAAGTTTGAAAAAATACGTCAGCCCCCCATCTTTTAGAAAATCGTATTTTTTTTAGTGTTCCGAATAGTTTTCAAAGAGTTCTACAGTTCCCTATAGGTTTTGGGTACAATACATATCCAGATTTCGTCAAAAAATCATGTTGAAAACAGTATTTCAAAAAATCAATTAATCGTATAAAATCCGATACCCCCAGAATACTGGATGGATTAATCAAGTCCAGGTATTCGTTTTGTAGAACTCTTTGAGAACTATCCGGAACTCCCATCAGAACTCCGGGAACTTTTCATTTTTTTTTTTTTTCAAATCTATCCCACTTGCGATGGAAAATTTCAAAGTCACAGAACTCTTTCAATTTTAATTTCTCAGCTTGTTACCACTAGAATTATCGATAGAACTCTTTGAGAACTATCCGGAACTCCCATCAGAACTCCTGGAACTTTTCATTTTTTTTTTTTTCAAATCTATCCCACTTGCGATGGAAAATCTTCAAAGTCACAGAACTCTTTCAATTTTAATTTCTCAGCTTGTTACCATTAGAATTATCGATAGAACTCTTTGAGAACTATCCGGAACTCCCATCAGAACTCCTGGAACTTTTCATTTTTTTTTTTTCAAATCTATCCCACTTGCGATGGAAAATCTTCAAAGTCACAGAACTCTTTCAATTTTAATTTCTCAGCTTGTTACCATTAGAATTATCGATAGAACTCTTTGAGAACTATCCGGAACTCCCATCAGAACTCCTGGAACTTTTAATTTTTTTTTTTTCAAATCTATCCCACTTGCGATGGAAAATCTTCAAAGTCACAGAACTCTTTCAATTTTAATTTCTCAGCTTTTTACTATAGGAATTATCGATAGAACTCTTTGAGAACTATCCGGAACTCCCATCAGAACTCCTGGAACTTTTCATTTTTTTTTTTTCAAATCTATCCCACTTGCGATGGAAAATCTTCAAAGTCACAGAACTCTTTCAATTTTAATTTCTCAGCTTTTTACTATAGGAATTATCGATAGAACTCTTTGAGAACTATCCGGAACTCCCATCAGAACTCCTGGAACTTTTCATTTTTTTTTTTCAAATCTATCCCACTTGCGATGGAAAATCTTCAAAGTCACAGAACTCTTTCAATTTTAATTTCTCAGCTTGTTACCATTAGAATTATCGATAGAACTCTTTGAGAACTATTTTTTGACTGTGGGATTGTCAGATTTTGTACCCGCTCTCAGCGCTACCCAGAACCAACGACGTGGACGTGGCGGTGTTTTGGTTCCTTTTGTTATTTTTAATTTTTTAATTTTTAATTTTTTTACATTTTTATTTTGTTTTAATATTTCCTTTTTTAAATTGAACGTTGTTCATATGTATTTTTAATTTAATTAGATTAGGTTAGATTGTAATTTATATTGTAAGATTAAATTGTAAGGTTAAGATTGGAATTAAGTTAATATAGAAACGAAGTTGTCGTGAAAGTTTCATTAAGCCAAGACATATATTATGACGTGCGGAAATATATTTTCGTCGATTTGGGCTAGCGATCGTTGTTTCCGCATGTCATCGTACGTATACCAGATAGAACCTACCTTGATCGCTGCTACATAATGCCCATTATATTTATTTGCAGCATATTGCTGGTACAAAACAAGTCCAGCTACCGTGTAAATTCGTCCACCTATTAAAATGGTTTTTGCAACATTTTGTAGATTGCATGATAGTTGTTTTTTTCCGGTTGTCTTTAGATAATTAGGATCCGTTACGATGCTCATATCGATTACTACATGGGATCCATAGACTTTTTTGATACCTGTTATATGCTTACAATTTTTGCATTTAAATGGTACGCGTAGGTTGGCTTCGACGATAGCTTCCTGAATTTCACCAAGACCTTTTTCCAAGATCAGGTCCACGTTTACATTTAGCAATGCATGCATATTCTTTTCAATGTACTTGCATTCAGGGCACAAGTTAGTTACTGTACAGCTTGGCAGTTCCTTGAACAAATATTCCGCCAAATGTGCCGCGTTACAATTCGCATTCAATAATTTAACTTTCCTAGTATACGGAGTTATGGAAAATATTGGAATCTTGAGCAAAATCTTTGCTCTTAGAACATAATGCGTAGCTTGTATTTTCCCGTGGAGCAAGAGATTGCGTGCTAATTCGAGAAAAGCGTTTTCATTTTCGCTTATACTTTCCTTGTACATATTATGCATAGCAATTGCGTTAGCTGTTATTTGTAATAAAGAATCGAAAGCGCATGTTTCGCGAACGCTAATGTACTCTCCCTGTAGTGTCACAGGGTTGCAATCACAACCATTTTTCAAAATTGGAATAGTCACTGCTTTACTGCTTTGAACAGAATCCCAATCAGGGCATGGATCCAAATATGTAGATTTATGGTGTGATCTACAAGTCTTTTGATCTTTATTTTTTTTCTGTTCTATTTTAATTTTTCCTCTCCAGTTTTCAATCTCATTTAAAGAGTCATTACTTCTTTCAGATTCATTGTAGGTTTCTTCTTTCATACTTGATTTGGTCTGGTCCAGAGATTCCTTATCACTTTTAATTAAATGAATTTTGTATTCTTGATTTGTTTCCATTTCCTCATCTGTAACATCAGTTTCCTTGTCACGTTCGGTCATTTGCTCGTTGTTATTTTGAGCCTGGCGCTCACGGCCTAATTCGTCATGACCGACATCATCTGTGAGATTATGCTCATTGCCGTGCAGATCAGCTGCCGATAAGCGAAGTTTTCCTTCAATGTATTCTACATGTCTCAATAAGAATTTGTCCACTCTCATAGGAAGCTGGTTCTGAAACGCTCTGTTCTTTATATTGTTAAACTCAGCTTCAACATGCGATGAAGAAGCAATTTTATTACCGAATTTAAAATAGGGTTTCATTACACCAGTCCATAGTGGCAGATGATACATTAACATTTTTAACTTTTTGGCTACTGCTTCATTGAAAAAAGCGTTCACTGTAAATCCATCGACAGATTCGTGAGCAATGTCAGTTGCTTCCTTATAAATAGAATTGCTCCACGTCATCCAGTTTTCCGTATTGTCATCATCATTGACACTTTCAAAAACTTCTTCATCCTCTCCCGTCGGGGGATCCTCTACTTTCACGTTTTTAATAATATTATTTACAGCACGAAGATGAATTTCAGATGGCAACAACTCATCAGTATCTGTTGAACCAATTTCTTCGCTTAAAGCAACAACGATGGTCGATTTTAAGAGCATCTCAATTTGATCAATGTTTTCCATTTGATAAGCCTGAGCAATGCTTCTGAGATAAAACTGACGAACTTTAGGTGATTTTCCTTTTAGCGATTCCCATTTAGCTACCATAGAAATTAAATGGCTAACATCTAGACGAACCTAACAAGTTGGCATTTTTCTCTTCTTTTTTGAGACAGCAATATCATAACACCTTTTCATATACCCGCGTAAATCTGTACTATTAGCGAATACTTTTGAAGCAGCTATTAAAATAGCACGTCCAAAATCACTTACCACGACTCGTGGTATAGGCGCTCCATTTTTCACGATTTCCATCAGAAAAAATGAAATGATTGACGCGTCTTGTCTTGCAGAAAGCATTTGAAACACTGGAAAATTACCAATCTTGAAAACACACATGCACTGGTAAAGGAAAAGGTGTTGAGATTTTTCTCCAGACGGTAGCCGTATTTTCTTCGCTACGCTCCCCGTTGCGTCAATCGCTAAAAAACTTTCAGAATCGTGCTTATGCGCAACTTTATACAGAAGTTGTTGCTCCCGAGTCCAATAAATACAAAAAAATGGATCTCCAACAACACGGATTGTACCACGATGTGTAGTATACATAGCTGTTCGTAAATTCTCGATAGGGTTTGCTGTATTTATTTGAAGGCGTCTATCTTGCTCTTGTTGCTTCGCTTTGCGTAAAACTGGTGCGTTATACAATATTGGAGGAATATCATCTCCCACATTCATTAGTCTACGCGCCTCTTCAGCCCTCCAAATACTGGCACCTTTTCGAGAATCCACCAAGTGGCTCGCAATTTTTTCTCGGATATTACCTCTTAATTGTCTTTTACGTTTGTGCACTACTTCCTGACAAAAACCATTGAGTGTGCATTCATAAATAACGTCACAGTTCTTTTGCGGCTTTGTATATAGATGTCCTACAAGTTTAGCACCACACTCATTGCATTTGCCCTTAAAAACTGAATAATATTTGGATTCAGCATTTAAAAAAACCTTAGCTCGTTTAAATATAAATCCGCACGGGATTTTAGTCTGCTGCAAAATCTTCTCAGCAAACACGTGTGTCCATTTGTTAGATTTTAGTATTGTATATGAACGCGAGCCATATATTTTTGATTTAGGCTTGATTTTATTCCACTGGTCTGGTGAAATGACGAGTTGAAATTTCTGATCACATTTTTCCGAGAGTGTTATGTTTGTAATATTAAAACTGGAATCATTTGTTACGTTAGGATCTTTTTTTATTTCGATGGAAAATGCCACCATTACAACATCACGTAAGCCACTGCGATTTTCATTAATAATTGTATAAACATGTTTTGGACTGATATACGAATTATATTGCGACATTGTATACGCTATCGCTTTGAATACTTCATGCTTAGGTGGAAATATTTTGCCACAATCATCTACAGTTCGAAATTTGTCGCTTGTTAACAGTTCGCGCAATTTCTCCTTGTCATACATTTTGTGTATAGAAAATATATTCACATTTGAAAATATTTGAAAATATTTGACAAGTCTCGAATAATTTGAAACGTTTGGAATGTAGTTACAGTTTCTGCTGTTGCTGCTTTACGTTTTCTTTGCTGAATAGCGGACCCAGGAGCTCGTGGCGCTATATAAGAGCATGCGAAACAATTGCGACACGGGAGAGTGGGAAAATTAATCCCTTCACCGAAAAATAGCTTAGAGAGAGCATTGAGGGAAATGCAAACTTATAGTATTTCTTTAGGGAAACCCCTAAATGTATAGTCGATCCACGAATTCAATGTATTTTTCGACAGTTTACAAGCTATACAATTTTTTGTAAATCACGTATTCTTGCATACTATTACGTTCGGTGTACTGTTTTTCGTAGTTTTATGTTTTTCTAAACCGCCGTTAATCCTCACCCTCCATAAAACTCCGCACCCGTTATTCCCTACATACACCTACATTCCCTACATACACCTCTCGTGAAATATATATATTTTTTGCACAACCTGAACGACGATTTCTTTATTGAAGAAACCCAACAACATTTCCTGGAATCCACAACAAATATAAATTCGTTGATCTACGATCACCGAGTCGGATTATAACAATACAAGAAATACAACTATATTGTAAAATAAAAACATAAAATATGTCTAGTGCAAAACTGTCAATATGCATACTTTGTAAAAACTGTTTCATACAGTGAGACGTGTGCCTTGCTAGAGAGTTCATTGTTTTCCATCTGTCAAAAAACTATATCGAACTCGTGGCCTGACTATAACCGTGTATATTGGGGTTATCGTATATGGGGAATCTCTAGCGGCATCTTTACTTTTTAAATTATTTACGTCTCGACTAAAAGAGAGTTAACTGTTGTTCGAGATCGCAGCTTATATTACAGAAATTCGTTTCTATTTTTGCATGTTTACATTTCTTATGTCATAGCGCAGTTATTTGAGTATCGTTGAACTACTAATGGAATATCGCTCGGAAGACAAAAATTCCCATTTGTGCCCAATTGGGTTTGTACGCAACTGGGCATCACCCGTTGGCTTTAAGAAAAATTCGACGACAGCCTCGTTTCTGTATTAATTTAATTATAATCTAATCTGTACATATACATAATTATAATCCAATCTAATTAAATTAAGAATACAGATAAAGCAACGTTTGATTTAAAAAAAGGAAAATTCGAAGGAAAAAAAGGGAACCACGTCGTTGGTTCTGGGTAACGCTGAGAGCGGGTACAAAATCTGACAATCCCACAGTCGAAAAATAGTTCTCAAAGAGTTCTATCGATAATTCTAATGGTAAAAAGCTGAGAAATTAAAATTGAAAGAGTTCTGTGACTTTGAAGATTTTCCATCGCAAGTGGGATAGATTTGAAAAAAAAAAAAATGAAAAGTTCCAGGAGTTCTGATGGGAGTTCCGGATAGTTCTCAAAGAGTTCTATCGATAATTCTAATGGTAAAAAGCTGAGAAATTAAAATTGAAAGAGTTCTGTGACTTTGAAGATTTTCCATCGCAAGTGGGATAGATTTGAAAAAAAAAAAAATGAAAAGTTCCAGGAGTTCTGATGGGAGTTCCGGATAGTTCTCAAAGAGTTCTATCGATAATTCTAATGGTAACAAGCTGAGAAATTAAAATTGAAAGAGTTCTGTGACTTTGAAATTTTCCATCGCAAGTGGGATAGATTTGAAAAAAAAAAAAAATGAAAAGTTCCCGGAGTTCTGATGGGAGTTCCGGATAGTTCTCAAAGAGTTCTACAAAACGAATACCTGGACTTGATTAATCCATCCAGTATTCTGGGGGTATCGGATTTTATACGATTAATTGATTTTTTGAAATACTGTTTTCAACATGATTTTTTGACGAAATCTGGATATGTATTGTACCCAAAACCTATAGGGAACTGTAGAACTCTTTGAAAACTATTCGGAACACTAAAAAAAATACGATTTTCTAAAAGATGGGGGGCTGACGTATTTTTTCAAACTTTATTTTGAAGCGGATAACGACCGGAACTATTGATGAAAAGTGCAGAGAACTGTAGAACTATTGTTAATCTATTCAGAACTGCCAAAAAAATTACATTTTTTCAAAAATGGGGGGCGCCGTGAAGTTGGCCCCCCATTTCCAAATATCGCAATTTTTTGCATTTAATCGACAGAACTATTTCTAAAAACTATCAGGAACTCTAGAACTCTTCCGGGGGCAAGCAGAACTCTAACTTTCTTTTAATAATTTTCATAATGGGGGGCCAACTTCACAGAGGTCTGATACTGTCTGGTATTGATAAGATTAGAGAATTTTTAATTTAAAATTACCGTAAAACTCACGGTAACAACGGGACACCATGGCATTTCATAACGTATTACTTATATAGTTAAAAACAATTCTAGAAAACATTCTAAAAAGTAAGCATGATACATCAGCTTTTACTGAAGTGTACGGTAAAACTTTCAAACGTGAAAATATGTAGTGTAAAAGTATAGCTTTTACCTTGTTGAATTTAAAAAGTCATCTAAAACAGCCGAATTCTCTCGTGCGCTACATTTAATTTTACCGTAGAGTTCATTACACTTTTCATACCTTTGAAGTCAACGATAAAAAACTTTGATATTGTGAACGCAATAAAAATTGAAATTAAAAATAATTGCAAGTAACGATGTCCCACGGTTACTCGTTTTCACGGTAAATTTTATCGTGAATTTTCTAGGAAAAATTATGTATATAGTGTGACGTACTGGACCACGTAAATGGCCCAGGGTCTCGCAATAGCAGCTATCTCAATATACTGGGGAAAGGGGGACGTAAGAAGAGAGGGGAACACGGTGTAAAGTAAAGAAGAATATAATTAATAATAATGTCAAAAATAAATACAATAGCGAAGACTAAACTATACTAGAAAAGAAAAGACTAACTAATAGCATGCGGGGCTCACGCAGGAGCACGCAGTGGTCTAGGGAGGGAGGTTGGAGGGGACAGGCGGGGCAGGGGAGGGCGATCAGCTGGGAGCTCGGATACGGATGGTTTTGGGCGCCAGCTACTGTTACGGTGTAGCACCGACGAGTGACCTCGCAAGGTCCTCGTTTGTTTACTTGATGGGAGATGGCTAGGCTAGCGGAGGGAGAGGTGAGGGGATCTCAGGGAGGAAGGTTCCCGAACGCAAAATGGCTTCTTACAAAATTACCTCGGTTATGGAATGCGAAGGGGGCAGGTGGTGGGAAAGGAAGGGCACGGAGGGTTTCAAAGGGGATGCAGAAATACTAAATCTAGGGCGCACGCAATACACCACTGGCCGCACGCGGTTGGCGGAGGGCCAGACTAAAACTCAGAAAGATAAGCTACGCAAAAAGAACAAAAGGCCGGTCCACGTGGGGACAGCTTGCTAAGTCAAAAAGGGAATCTATACTCAATATAAAAGCAGAAAGGGGTGGGCGGAGGGAAAAAGGGGGAGAATTGGGAAGACTCAATCACTCTAAAGTACTCACTCAAAACGTGACTCGATATAATCCAAAATATAGTCCTTGTTCACTCTCCACTCACAACACGCACTCTTTCGCAAACGGTACCCTGGCTCGAAGTGGTGAAATTTCCGGTCGTCCTGGTCCTCGTAGGCCTCCAGGGCCTCGGGGATTGGTGGTGGCCTCTCAGCTGAGGGGGCTACGTGCTCCGGCATTGGTCGGCAGTTCCGGCATGGCAGGGCATTGGTCCGTTTGAAGTTGGCAGCGCCGCCGGGCCTTCCAGGGCCTCGTGGCGGCAACACGGTGCTGGCTTTGCCGGCGCGCGGACTGGCTGCGCGCGCCGGTCAAGAGGGCGGCCTCCAGGGCCTGTCAAAATCCTCCCGGGCACGTCCGCGGACTCGGAGGGAGAGGGCTCCGCCGCTGTCACACGGGATGTTTTCCTGCCCGTGTGACGGGACTGCACCGGGGCTGCATATTGGTGGTGATGGTGGTGGCTGGGGATCCATCCCACGGGCGACTCGATTAGCTGGTTCCTCCTGCCAATGCCATCCCTGCCGTCCGCTGCCTCGGCGACGTAGCCACTCTCGCGGTCCATCCAGGGATGCTGTCCTCGTAGCAGGTCCACGATGTTGTCCTCGATAATGGTGTTCGAGCCAGTGCCCTACGGGGAAGGGGACAGGGAGGGAAGGGTGTAGGGAGGGGATCTTACCTCTAAATACAAAAGACCTAAAACACTAAATAAACGCAATAAACAGTAATTCGCAAGACAGTACGCAATACTCGTGCTCGGGGCCAGTGGTGCCCTCGAGCCAGGTGACGGGGAGGGGTTATTATAACATTTTTGTTACAATAGTTATATATAACTTTTCCATTCTCGTGATTATCAAAACGGTCTAGGTAATTTTACCAGATCTGCAAGTAAAAACAGTATTCTGAACTAATTGTTTTTAGCTGTTTTACTAAAGAAATATTTGTCAGCTTCTGCGATCATATAGCAAAAATTACTATAAATTATCGTTTTATTTAACTATTTTTACAAATTTATAAATGACGATTATGGTTGTATTTATTACAACTAAAAATTTGGTAACACTACAGAAACTGTTAAAATGTTAATTTAGTTAGTTCATACAACAATCTTTCTCGATCTCATTACAGCGTGGAGGTAGTGTAATAGTAACTTACATAATGTTAATATGACTTTCAGCTGCAATAACTAACTTTATTATTTCTACACGCATCGTACATTGTACATATATTATACTAACTTATACCCAATATTTTATGTTTAATTTATTAATTGGTTGATATTGAATAAAAAAGAGAAGTTAGGAAGCTAAAGCTACGTATTCGAAAATCTAAGTGTTTTTAATTTTATATGCTTGGCAATGACAGTTGCTTTCCACTGTGTCGCACAATTTTACAAGAAAACGGAAAGCTGTTTTGCTCAAATTTATATTATCTTTTTTTCCTGTGTAATATAAGATTTGTATAACAGCGTATACAGGAAAGTCCTCTATCCGTATCCTTAATGCGTCACCGACTCTGTACGTGATATTTCCAATAGTAATAAATTTGATTTCTACGATACCATTACTTATTTTAGGTAGAAAAGATATGACAGCAAGAGAAATTCGTATGCTTTGCCTTTTTCTCAGTAATTTATAGATACTTCAAATTTTCAATGGTTACAGAACATGGTATCGAAGTAAAGTTAACTCCTAATAGTAATGGTATAATACACATTTCTTCGATTAAAATTGTTTAACGCATTTTCATAATACGAGGATTATGAAGCATGAGATGGTATTTATGGCTTTAAATTTTCTTCAAACAATTTTCGAAGCAAACTGTCATGTAACTCAATCAAACGTGCAAGTTCTATGTACGAATACTCGTCGCAGGAAACTTATACGTAAATCGAAAGAATCTGACGGAGTATTATGAATAACTCCCATTGTTCATGATTTTCGGGAATAAGATCATCAATTACTGAAGGTTCATGTGGTAGAAAATATTGCATTTCAGATGTGGACATTTAGATATTGTGAGATTTTAATGTATCTATCATAATTTGTGAAGGTTCATTACATCCAGAAGGATATGAGAAATACTTAAATCTGAAGTTAAATTCCTGTAACGTGAACAATTTTTGTTTGAAAATAGAATTATTCAATATGTAGATTAAATCATATTTTCCCATCCCTTTCAAAATATCATGCATAATATCTACACAAAAGTTTTCGACTGCATGGAAGTCCGTAACATTATTCTAAATACAACGCTCACTTATTTCTGTTGCACGAAGATTCTTTTTCTTAACATCAAATTCATATTTTTCTTTTGTAGAAACTTCGAAACGTAGTTTCAAGAAATTCAGTTTTTGATAGTTTACTAAATCTACAAAACTACGACGCGGAAAAACTGGACGAGAATCCTAGCATAGTATTCAAACCCAAATTGGCACCGAGTGTTATTGGTAGTTTAAAACGAATGGTCATATTATCCTTATCGACAATGATTTGTATACCCGTGTCAGCAAGAAAATTCAATTCTTCTATCACTTTAGAACATATAATATTGGCAGGGAAAATGTTGGAATCTTCTTGTATGACATAGTTGAAAAAGAAAAATATTATCTAAATTCGAGCGATACTCAGGTGGCAAGCATGGTACACAAATATACGTTGCTGAAATTTTATAAATTTATTGTTGCATGTGAGCCTAAGGGGTTTCCGACTCGAAATCATCTTGATACAAAAAGATTGGGAAAACAAATTCCTCATCCTCGTCAGATACTTCTATTTCTTTTTTTTTTTTAATTCAAAATGTATTCACATGTCTGATGGAAAATATTTGGAATTTCGAAAAATGCTTTTAATACAAAGCGAATGGGTATAAATTGAGCATACACCTTTTTATTCTTTAATACTTTTGCAGAATTTTTTTCTTTCGTACAATCCAATAATACTTTTTCCAGTTCAGGAAACAAAGAGATCAGAGGGGAGGTGAAAGAAGCGTGGGTCAGGTTCAGATGCGCAACTAGAGGTAAAGAGAAGAGAAGGGCGTACGTAAATACGAGGTATAGAATGTATGAAAGAGACGAGGAAACGTTGAAACATATAGCAGAATGTAGAAAAGCAAAAGAAGAAATGAAAGAGGAATTGGTAAAAGGATTGTAGCTTTTAGATGAAAGGATTAAGAGTAGAAGGGTTGAGAATGAAATGGATAGGATGCTTACAGTAGAAACCAATTACAGAACTGTGTGAATACGTATAAGAATTCGAGAAATTGGCGAAAAACAGATGGAAAGAAGAAGTAAGAAAGATGTAATGAAGGGGAAGGAAAAGGAAATGTAAGAATGAATCAGAATAAGAGTGGAAAGGAGCGAAGCCAAAAATAGGATTAAGAAGGAGAGGATGAAGATGTAAAACAGATGTAAAAACCCGGAAAGTCATAAATGTTAAATAAATACGTACTATAACGTTCCTCTCTTATATCCCCCCCCCCAACTCCTATCTTTTTTTTCTTCATAAATACCCATTCTCGATGATGAATACATCAGAAGCTCCACATAAGAGTGCATAGCGCACTGTGGATGTGCATAATTGTGGGTTCTGAATCATTACCATCCCAATCATCATCTGGCGTAAAATCAATGGACGCAATGTGCAATTTGCTGTACTGTAGTTTCAGCTATCTCTTTCCCATTCCTAGAAACTAGTATAGGAAAAAGATGGAGAAATACACTTCTTGTCCCCTGCGGTACAATAACACAAACGGTACACAGTTATAAGAGTGCCTAAGAGAATGAGATAGGCATTAAGTAACTTTCTAGTATGTAATTTATAGGACAATATACATATAACGATAACTTAAGTTTAAAATCAAGTGTTGTTTCCTATAGAGCATGCCCAATGCATGCCCGATGCATAAACGCCTTAAAAAATCTCGTGATTCCTACTCTTCAAAAATCACGAAATATCTGAATCTCTAGTTTTTCCAGTTCGATGGAGTATACCTAAGATCTTTTAATTTTTGCAGACGTTTGTATTCTGTGTCAATTTGATAAAAAAACTCCCTGGACCTCATTAAAATGTTCTTTGATTGCTTCCTTATTATCAGAATAAATACACAAATATTTCGAAGAATATACCCAATCCCTGTTCAAAAATTCATGCAATTGTCGAATTATACGTTGATCCTGAATTTGTGACAAGGAAGAATCAGAATAAAAAAGTGAGACAATTTTGAGAGCGCTTTGAGAAAAGGGAAACTTAGAAATTTCAAATGAATTTTCATCAAAATTATTTGCAATTGTGGTTTTAATATTGGTCGTATCACCATTTCCGGGAAAAAAAAACGTGGTTACTTGTAACTTCTCTAAAGGAAGATAACTTTCTTCTATACTAGTTGGCGAATTGTTTATCCCCCAAAAAACACTTACGTGTAAAAAACCACGCCAAGTACAGGTGTGCTGTGTATTCCTCTAATAAAAAGTATTGATATCAGATTATTGAGGCCAAGTACTTAAGTCACTACATGTTTGCCTATTATATGATCTAGCACTGGCCCATCATTTTAATTGTATTTTCGAAATTTCCTATAACGTTTTCACTACTCTTTTACATTACTACTGTTTCTCGTAGTTGATTATGAATTAATGGTTATTTAATAATTAATCAAACTTTAGCTGATTCCTTATCGAGTACTACTTGGCGGGTCCGTGCCAGAAATTCCAAAGTACTTACTTTGAACGTACTAATAGTATCCTAAAATTATGTTTATTATTAAGATTTTACCGTGATTATTATTAACGAGTTATCGTTAATAAACTCTATATAAAAAGTTGACATTGGTTTTGAGTTTAATGACTGGCATTATGAATGCAAATTTATATCAAGAATTGCACGGACCCGCCAAGTAGTACTCGATAAGGAATCAGCTAAAGTTTGATTAATTATTAAATAACCATTAATTCATAATCAACTACGAGAAACAGTAGTAATGTAAAAGAGTAGTGAAAACGTTATAGGAAATTTCGAAAATACAATTAAAATGATGGGCCAGTGCTAGATCATATAATAGGCAAACATGTAGTGACTTAAGTACTTGGCCTCAATAATCTGATATCAATACTTTTTATTAGAGGAATACACAGCACACCTGTACTTGGCGTGGTTTTTTACACGTAAGTGTTTTTTGGGGGATATCACAAGTTTTTGTTGTCCAACGGGAAATAGCAGTATTAAGCACTGAAATCTATATTGTAACAGATATAAAATGTAAATGCATTATGATGTTGCTAATCAGAAAAATATATAGCGGTGTCGAAAATGTTTATTGGCATATAAATTTAATGTGTAAGTCCCTTTTTCTAGAAATGCATAAAGACATATACAAATTTTTAAAGAAAATGTAATCTTCAATGCATATAAGCGTCGTTAATGGTGTCCAGATTGTTGAAGCCGTGTGGTAAACGTAAGAGAGGAGAGTCTGCTGGATTATTTCAGGCCTTGTACCTCAGGCCGTGCGAACATCAAAGAGGATACTATAGTTTGAGCGAAGCGCCAAAGCTTGTTGCACACTTTTCTGGACTTCTACGTCCGACACCTAGATACAAGAAACTATGGAGCGGAACACCTGGACACACTGAACTTCCACATCCGACACCTAGATACAGAAAACTACGAAGCGGAATACCTGGACACCCTGGACTTCCACATCCGACACCGAGATACAGAAAACTACGAAGCGGAATACCTGGACACCCTGGACTTCCACATCCGACGCCTAGATACAGAAAACTACGTAGCGGAATACCTGGATACCCTGGACTTCCACATCCAACACCTGGACACAGGAAACTACCAAGCGGAATACCTGGACACCCTGGACTTCCACATTCACTACCTAGATACAAGAAACTACGGAGCGGAATACATGGACACCCTGGACTTCCACATCCGACACCTGGACACAGGAAACTACCGAGCGGAATACCTGGACACCCTGGACTTCCACATTCAGTACCTAGATACAAGAAACTACGGAGCGAAATACATGGACACCCTGGACTTCCACATCCAGTACCTGGATACAAGAAACTATGGAGCGGAACACCTCGACACCCTGGATTTCCACATCCGACACCTAGATACTGAAAACTACGAAGCGGACTACCTGGACACCCTGGACTTCCACATCCAGTACCTAGATACAAGAGACTACGAAGCGGAATACCTGGACACCCTGGACTTCCACATCCGACACCTGGACACAGAAAACTACGAAGCGGAATACCTGGACACCCTGGACTTCCACATCCAGTATCTAGATACAAGAAACTACGAAGCGGAATACCTGGACACCCTGAACTTCCACATCCGACACCTAGATACAGGAAACTACGGACCGGAATACCTGGACACCCTGCACTTCCACATCCAGTACCTAGATACAAGAAACTACGGAGCGGAATACCTGGACACCCTGAACTTCCACATCCGGCAACTAGATACAGAAAACTACGAAGCGGACTACCTGGACACCCTGGACTTCCACATCCAGTACCTAGATACAAGAAACTACGAAGCGGACTACCTGGACACCCTGGACTTCCACATCCAGTACCTAGATACAAGAAACTACGGAGCGGAACATCTGGACACCCTGGACTTCCACATCCGACACCTAGATACAGAAAACTACGAAGCGGAATGCCTGGACACCCTGGACTTCCACGTCCGCCACCTAGATACAGGAAATTACGGAGAGAAACACCTGGACATTCTGTGTCTCTAAAAACTGTCACCTAAAATACGAGGAACTATGTTGAAGCACACATATACATACACCCATACACGCGCGCTCCACATGAATGCTATTAAAAACTTAATAATTGTATACGGTGTGAAAGCACCCTTATACTAACTGGAAATTCGGTATGAACAGTAGCTTCACGTATAAAGTGTATTTGACTGTGTTGTGTATTCGTAAATTACTAACACCATTCAGAGTACAAATAGGTAATGAAGACACAGCAGTCAGCGCCATCTGTTGGGTAAAAAATGCGATGGACGTGCGAAGACGACGACGACGATGACGACGACGACGACGACGACGACGACGACGACGACGGACCTGAAATAAAATCATCTCGCTCGCCATCTCAATACACCCTGATCTCGTATACTAATCGTATTGAATTTAGTGGCAATCAATTCAGAACCCTTGATTCCTAGAGTGAATGTATCAATAAATTTTTCTCACATACAGCCGTTCATAAGATATTTGAGTGGAAACACAGGTACAAGCGATGCTTCGAGTAAAGAGTCTCGGCGAGCCGTGCCCCGTACGGCCGGGTTGCCTGTACTTGGCGCGAGACTCGACCGAGTCTCTTGATTTCTGCTTGAGATCGCGTTTGATCATCAGCTTTGACAACATGTTAGGACGAAACGTAATGATTTCTAAAAGTTCTGATTATGTTGAATTATCGAAAGCACGACTTTTTCGTACAGCAGTAAGCTAATTTATTATTTTTGTGATATTAAATCTTGTAATCTTTCTTGTCCAAAAGAAAAACATCCGAAACTGAAATCTTTGACAAGTATGAAATCTATGGAATAAAGAATCAGGTATGCGAGAATCTTTTGATGTTCTTAGAGGCTCTGTCAGAAGTTTTCTGCAATAATACGACTTAAATCCGAACAGAGTTGGTTAACGCTAACTAACTGTTTTTTGGTTTCCGAGATTCCATAAACGAAAGATTGTAAGTAATGCCAAATAGCTTCACCTTCTGCGGAATATCTTGCATACAATTCGTAAAAGATTTGAAATAAAAATCGGTAGCTACAACTAAATCGGAGAACGAATATTTAACATTGCATATGATTACATGCACCTGTCGTAGGTCCGAAGGCAGTCCGATTGCTATCACTGTCGGTTAAAAAGTGAGACTGTACTGTTCTAAGTGTGATTTACTTCCGTAAGGCGTCTGTATAAATCATTTCTAAAATTTACTCATAGAAGGAATGAATCGCACTCCTCTTGCATGGCAATGTTCGACTTTACTTTACAAGCTAGGAACGTCAGTATGTGCGTTTGAACGCGTGCTTTTAAAAACTGCTACAGAGGTTTTCAATTCTTTTGCATTAATAATTCAGTACATGAAATAATGAATAAGGTTTAAAAAAATATACCCAATTAAAATTTTATAAAACTAATAGAATATTTGAAAATGAACCAAAATATTAGGAAATTTCTTGATTTAACCTTTTTCTAAAGTTATACCATTATTATAGATATTATTAGAAAGTAATATATTTTTATCGACATACATACATTGTGACGTACTGGGCAGCTTTTACCCGCCCAGGGTCGGCTCGAATTAGCTATCTCAAAAATAATAAAAAGAATACGAGGTGTGGGGAGCACGAAGATAAAAAAAGGACACGGGGTAGAGTAAGAAGAGTATAATTAATAATGATGTCAATACTACAAAAGAAAAGAACAGAGCCGTAGAGAAAGCAATACTAGATAAGAAACTCTAATCGGACTAATTATAAGCGGGGCTCACACAGGAGCACGCAGTGGTCTAGGGAGGGAGGTTGGAGGGGCAGGGGAGGGCGATCAGCTGGGACTTTGAACTCGGATGATTTTGGGCGCCAGCTACTGTTTCGGTGTAGCACCGACGAGTGACCTCGAGAGGTCCTCGTTTGTTGACAATTAGGGAATGACTGGGCTAGCGGCGGGAGAGGTGAGGGGATCTCAGGGAGGAAGGTTCCCGAACGCAAAATGGCTTCTTATAAAATTACCTCGGTTATGGAATGCGAAGGGGGCAGGTGGTGGAAAAGGAAGGGCACGGAGGGTTTTAAAGGGAACGCAGAAATACTAACTCTAGGACGCACGCAATATACCACGGGCCTCGAGGGTGGGGGCAGAAGGCCCGTTGGAAATGCAACAGAACTACGTACCAGGCGGGGCCACGTGGGCCGGCTCGCAATTGTCCGGAAGGGACCTACTAACTCTACTGGGCAATGCTAAGGGGGTAGGAAAGACGGGAGGGCTATTATGGAAATCCACTCATTCAGATTACTCACTCGAATCTATCCGCAACCCTGCTAATCCCAAGGCTCACGCTTTCCGCCTCGCACTCACTCTTCTCGTCACTCTCACACTTCGCTATTCGCTGCTCTCACAATCCTTCACTATTCGCTCTTTCCTCTTCACTCTCACACTTCGCTACTCTCCACTCTCACACTCGCTACTTAATAGGGTCTCTTAGAAAGATTCGCTATCACACGCGCTTTATCTGAAAACCTGGCTCGAAGTGCTGAAATTTCCGGTCGTCCGGGTCCTCGTAGGCCTCCAGGGCCTCGGGGATTGGTGGTGGCTGCTCAGCTGAGAGGGCTACGTGCTCTGGCATTGGTCGGCAGTTCCGGCATGGCAGGGCATTGGTCCTTTTCGAATTGGCAGGGCTGCCGGGCCTTCCAGGGCCTCGTGGCGGCAACACGGTGCTGGCTTCGCCGGCGCGCGGACTGGCTGCGCGCGCCGGTCAAGATGGCGGCCTCCAGGGCCTGTCAAAGTCCTTCCGGGCACGTCCGCGATCTCGGAGGGAGAGGGCTCCGCCGCTGTCACACGGGGTGGTTTTCTTGCCCGTGTGACGGGACTGCACCGGGGCTGCATAATCGTGGCGGTCGTGGTGGGCTGTGTGGACGTCAGCTCCCTTTGGTTGGATCAGCTGGTCCTCCTGCCCATGCCATCCCTGCCTTCCGCTGCCTCGGCAACGTAGCCACTCTCTTGCTCCTTCCAGGGATGCTGTCCTCGTAGCAGGTCCACGACGGTGTCTTTGGTGATGGTGGGTGCTGTTGGTCCTCGATGATGGTCCTCGAGCCAGTGCCCTACAGGGATGGTGGTAGGGAGGGGAGGGTGGAGGGGAGGGATCTTATCTCTAAATGCCGTAAACCTAAAACACTAAAGAAATACAATATACAATACGCAGTACTTATCAATTATTATATTAGCGCGAACCTCAAGGCCTGTGGGACCTCGAGCCAGGGGGCGGAGGGGTTCTATTGTAACCTTCGTGTTACAACATATAGTTCGTCCACGAGTTTATTGCGTTTGTTTGATAGACAAGTCGGAAACCATGAAATTTATGTTATGCCGCCTTGCATAAAACTCACGTAGAAAGTATGCAGGGTAAAACTCTTGGTATCTGACTCCTATACCAATTTCTGACACCCATATAAAAACTATATTTTTATCACTTGCACACGCTGTAGCTACAAGTATTGGTACAGGAATCCGATATTGGACGTTTATACCTTATGTAGGTGTATATCATTTTACACTAGAATATATTATATTTTTGTTATTAAGCATATATCTTAGTGGTTTGATAGAAGACCAACAGGAATTTACTAAGGATTTTATTATTTTCAGCAAGTCAAGGAAACAAATTGAACTCACGGACTGACTTGTGAAATTAGTAACTGGCATAGTTCCGAATACCACAGTGGAGGACAAGATAGTAGGATTTTATGATCATGAAATTTTAGGAATAGATGTTTCTACTTACGGTTAAATTCATCGACGTATTCGCTCAATCGCCACACTGTCAGTGTTTCGTCGATAAAATTATCAATTTTTTTCGTATTGAAAAACAGAAAACGACTAAATCAGTATTATTGAAACACTCGCTAAATACTAAACACTATAGTCCGTATTCACAACTCGCTCTTAAGGTCACTAACAGAGTCGCTTGTAGTTAAAACTCACTAAGAAAAAACTTAAAAGCGCACTATTAGCACTAAAAGCGAGTTCTGAATACGGGCTTATGTATAAATCAGTCTAATGTTGCACTCACTACACTGAAAATGCTCATTGCCCGCCAAGAACGATGAAGTGCGCAGTCGCCAGCCTGAATGAACTACAGTGTCTCACATGAGGCCCTTAGCCAATAAGGATCGATGACGCTAGCCTCGACATAAAAGAGATGGTCACATGTAATCCACAATTTGAAATAGGCAGTTAGTGCATGTGACCCGTAAACATTTACTCAATATCCTTAAATGATTTTTGTTAATAGTAAATTCCATCTTCTGTGTTCGTATTATGAAACACAGATCTACACTAGTCATTTCACATAATTTAACAGCAAAATTTTTGCTTCTATATATGACTATTTTATTTAGTTTGATGTTTGCCATTAGATAATGCATGACATTCTACGAATTTCAATATGAAACGGTTTTATAATTTTATATATTTAATATAAACGGAAACAGCCCTGTTAACATAACAAGATGCCTGTTAACATACAAGGATCTATTTGAAAGGGATCGTCAAAACAATTGAAGATCGCGAGCTTACTAGTGGCGCCGATGTAACAGCGAACCTGATTTGGCAACAAGTATTACAGCGCGCTCTCGGGAAGGTCCCCGATTTTGCAAACTTGCAGTGTCACTCATGGCATCGCCTAGCGAAAGGATAGCCGTGTTATCGTTCTATACTGATTTTAGATTATTTCTCATATATTTATCCGGTTGAGGGACCTATAGCCCAGGAGATTGTGTTCCTGTGGATATTAAGAGCTATACTGAAGAACGGTGAGTGAAGCTTAAGAGTATTTTGGCTATCTTTCGATTCACGAGATCAACCGATCTTTCCTGTTCGACGTACTTTTAAGCGTCATCCTACGCTTTCCTGATCGGTAAGGATCCAAGGATAACTAATCCGGTGACAAACAGAGGATCGGTCTCTCACTTCCATCTTTTTCTTTTTCTGATTTTGCGTCTAACCGTTCAGTCCACGTCCTGCAGAATCTTCTCCCTAGCACACGGGTGAGTGAGCCATTATCGTACCGTTTATTATCGCCTCGTTTGTTGCATTATTCCAACGGTAACATTATTTTATAATATCGTTCGGTTATTGTCTGTCTGCGGGGATTAAATTTCGCGCGCGTAGTGTTTCGCGCTTGGAGGTCGCTACCGCTGCGCAATAGAGGCGCTATACCGCCGTCGAAGTAGTAGGCTTTCAAGGGACAGCGCGGCAATCATGCTGTTACACGTCGCAAAGACAAGTTGCATTTTTCATGTCTGTATGTCATAACAAAATAGTATATTGTGCAACTAGGGGGGGAAAAGGGCTATTTCTTGCGAGAAAGAAATGTGTGCTTTTCTTGACAAGTGCAGGTAAAGGCCCTTTTTTATGTATTTAGAGTAAATGGGAAGTTGCGCATTTTGAGTCGTGCACAACTCTTTTCCCAACTCCAATCACAATGGTATATTGAAAAAAATAAATAAAATTAACAAAATTTTTAAAATTTTGAAGAGCGGGAGGGAATATCCATTCCCTCCCGCTGTAGCGGGAGGGAATCATTCTCTCCCGCACGCTCGAAATGAGCAACTTTCCATTCACTTTAAATGCATGAAAAAGGGCCTTTTTCATGCACGTGTTAAGAAAAATATATTTCATATTCAGTTCAGAATCGATTTTTCTATTTCCATCCTAACATTGTCAAATTGCGTTCTGGACCCTCTCGATCTGTTCTTCATGCCTATCATTTCTACTCATCATTATTGTTATTATTTTTCTACTTAAAAGAAATCTCCGATAGTTTGGTGTTGGATAAAATGATTTTAGTAGTTTTTTGGTGAACCTCTACAGTTAATAATTTTAGTTTTTGCTATTTGTCGACCAAATGCAGGTTACCACCACATAAGAGAAATGGCCATGGTAAAATTTGGAGACAGTTAAACGGTACAACTTTCTTTTTACTTGGCGCCCAAAAAGTTAGTAGATTTACCTCTTTCTTTTTCTTTTTTTTCCACTGGGTGTCGAATTATTTGGAAACGTGATTTATCTGGAAATATCTTCATTACACCACCAATCGCAATACTAAATCCAAGTATGTTAAGATAGTTTAAGCTAATAAATTCGTAGTGAAAACAAAAATACTGCAAGTTCGGTTTCACTAACTAATAATATTCTCACCCTGCTACATAGTTTAGAATACCATAATCTTTTTTCTCAGTGTAAGTTTTAAAAATGTTCTCAGATATGTACGTAGTCCAAATGAGTCGTTAATAGAACTCACAATCAGTTATACTCAGCCAATTGAGAACTTGAGGCACAGAAAAAAAGAGGTTTTAAATTTTTTGCCAATACAATTCTTTCAATCTTATAGTTGGAGTCGATGATCACGTCCCGTTTGTGTATACGTATTAATAATCATGAAGTCTTCATTTGATTTTTTTATTACTGCTGCTGACTCTAGTAGTTGATATTACGAATGCGGCTAATGACACGCTGAAAAATTTTATTTCTTGACCTCGTACAAATATGACTTTAAATTCATTCTGGATAGAGGAAATATGATAGATACATGTCCAGAAAAAAATACAAATAGACACCGGTGTGAGAAAATATTAAATCCAACACCGACGACGATAATTGATGTTCTACCAAGAGCTATTAAATGTCCATCGGGTACACAGTCAGTCAATGGATGCTGCAGGAAAATGTTTGGTTAAAGTGAGTTACACTTAAATATTCATTATAAACTTACGCGCATTATACCGTAACCGGAAAAAAAAGCCGAGTCGAAATTTTATTCCTTCGTTGTACCTCGATGTCCTACGTTCCGTTAAATTTACAAGGCACTAAGTGAGGTTATATTTCCATGCAAATAAGGTTCTCATTCGTGCCCTAAATGTGGCACATATTTCCATACCTTTCATTTTAAGGTTCTAAGAAGGACCTCGTAGCAGCCCTGCGAAATAGATGATAAATCGAAAAAAAAAATAGAAAGAACCCATTTTTCATAATTCGCAATTAATTCCTTGATGGTGACTTAAAGCGGTTACCTATCCAAATATTGTACTGTATTTTTTGTTGCGTAACTTTGATGAACGTCTTTGTTCATTTCTGCTGCGTCTTCCTATTTAGTATACATATAGAATTCGTTTTGCTTATACATTTAAAAAACATTGCGCAAACATTTAAAAAATTATTTAATAAACAAGTTTTTAAATTTATTTTTAACGTTTCCGTACGACCTGAAAGATTAAGATAGATTGTCATAGGATATAGAGGTTCAAGATAGGTTGAAATTGAAATCCGTAGGACCTATAGGTTTAAAGTAGCACTTAAGGGTTGAAAAAAGCAAAAGAGACTTCATTTAGAATCTTGAGGTTGTAATTGATTCTGTTATACATGATTACACCAATAATAATGTACAATCAGTCCTTGAAAACTTCGATCGTGTACGTTTTTTTCTTTTTAAAAAAATGAAGTGAGCAGTCACGAGAAATGATCCCGAAAAGATACATGAGCGTTTAAAGTCAAATCTGCTACTTGGTTGTTTCTATCGCTAATCCTTAAATACTAAAGCCCGTATTCAGAAATCGCTTTTAGTGCTAATAGCGCACTCTTACATTTTTTTTAGTGACTTTTAGCTAAAAACGACTCTGTTAGTAACTTTAAGAGCGAGTTCTGAATACGGGCTTAAACATTTACACACATACGCACGCACGTACACATTCCATATTTTTTACGCATACACATGACCCATACGTTGAATATAAAGTTTTAATTATACTAAATATGAATAAGCTTATCTCTCGACTTTTTATTTTTGGTCTTAATCCATCGAATGCTTCCTTTCGAGTCAATTGACTCCGATATAGATGTGGCAACTTGTCTCCGAGCAAATATCAACGGATCTTGTATATGAATTGGAAGCCTCGTCTTCGTCAAAATGCGGAATATCCAAATGATCAAGTGCATCGTTCGATTGTATGATCGTCGTATATCAAAAGGTCCCTAAATATCATAGCCCCTAATACCTGGATATTAGGCACGTCTAGTCGGGCCTGTTGTCTATCGGCGAAAGGGACGAGTCCCTGTTGTTCTCTTAGGTTAAGCCTTTCCCAACTAAAGAACTCTAGTGATCAACGTATTCACTATTTAAGAGGATACAGTCGTACGGTCGGTAACTGTGTCTCTTTATAAGGTACAACCGAGGTACACTCGAGATAGTATGGAGAGCATACAGGTACGGCGATTATAGAGGAACCGATTATAGAGAGATAGTATGGAGAGTATAGAAGTACGGCGATTATAGAGGAGCCGCTACACAGGAAAATCGAAATAAAATCTATTGCTAAATTAGGAGCTATGTAAAACCTAATTAGGTACCCCAATTAATATGTTAGAGCTCCACCCCTTTTAGTCAAAACTGTAACGTATTGTCTTACCTCGAAATGGATAACGAAAAATCCGAAAACTAACCTACGTTACCTTCGGCCATCCATCCTTCGTCCATGTATTCGTATGCCAGGTGGGCGCCAGCTAGTTCTTCTTTCACCGGGAAATGACGAGCGGGTATGACCTAGGAGTTGAGGTGGAACAGCCTCAACTCCGCCAAAACGAGAGCACTGATGGAACCTATCAGAAGAGATGGTAGCTTAACGGCTCCTGTCCATTTTTGGGGACGCGTAAAATTGAGAAACGCAACTGGATGCATGAACGAGACTGGACGGTTACGGAAATGCGCTGTCTAATAGCAACCTAACAGCATGTTAGGTTGATGTAGAAAGGGTTAGAGTAAGCATCAGATAAACAGTGCCGGAAACAGAGAGAAATTGATTGAGAACCTAGCAGGACGAAACACAGCTATAAAATTGAAATCCCTCCACCAATTACTAAAATAGGAGTCTTCACCGGAGCTGGTTCAGCTAATCCGTGCAGGCCGAGAACTGTATCCAGGAGACACTCAAGTGGACACTGTACTAGAGCACAGCACTGCATTTCTGGAACGCACGCAGCAAATCGATAGGATTTTCTGGATATAGTGAAAATAACCCGAGTACTACAAAATCGTCGACATTCCATTCCGTATAGAAAACACGGCTAGAAAAACTATCAACAGATAGCAGACAGGTGTCCCAAGACAGACTATTTTCACAATAGTCAAATTCGAAAACTATTCATTCTGATTGGTCGAGATCCTTATAGCCGATAACTCTTATCATTTCCCTCGAGTCGTCCATTTAAACTAAATCGAGAGTGTTCTTTAACGAATCGGTACGTAACTCTTGGAGATCCTCCACGGCCGCTTCCCCAGGGCATCGGGCGACAGCTGGGCACCGCATCCTTAACTCGGGTCTGGGGGTTCTCCCCTGTCCTTTACCGTAACAAAACTACACCTCCGCCCGCTCTACACACCTTGGCCACTTTCCAGTGGGGCGCTGGTATCTCACTCGGACTTCTACCAGTCCGTCGAGACGTCTCCGTCGGGTAAATTTCCCTTGCCGGGCAACTCTCCTCTTCCGGACAACTCGATACGTCAAAACTATCTCTCCACGGCCAATTCAAGCATCTCGACTTCAACTAAAAATAACATATCTTCCCAAGAGCATTGACCTACCTGTACGAATCGACTTGAGAGCGTAGCTTCTAAGTAGGGTGGTGACACGAAGGGAACCGGAAAGTAAAAACGTTATCTGAATCGGTGGCTGGAGCCGCATTGTGGCCGTGAGTTGAAAAATCATGTCACAAAATCTGTGGCGGTGCTAGTTCAAAAAAAGTTGGAACCGCCACAACATAAGCAATAAAAAAACTAAAATAAACAAAACATAGGATTTAAGAGCTACTTAAGTGCCTGAAAAATATGCAACAGCCAGATTTGGAACTCAGCCCCTCATTCAAAAACCAGTCCTATCCTGATCTGACCACAGGAGAGAAGTGGAAATTCTATTCAAGGATTTTAGAGATCATAAGATAGACGACAGTCAAATTTAGAGCGTACAACTTTGGTCAAAAAACCAACCCCTTATGCTCCAATCACAAGAGAAGAGTACCTTTCTACGCGGACCTAAAGATAGTTTAATACGGGAACGATGAATGCGCGATTCATGAGGTACATATCTTTACCATAATGTAGAAGTAATGTAGGCTTTAGATTAGAATGGCTTTATTCTTGAATGCTTCTTCCGTAAAAAATAAATTAAAAAGATTAAAGTCGTACACGTATATAATCTACTAAAACGTAATATAAGCAATTCTGAAATTACTTATTCCTTAACAATGGTAATACACGGTTCATGTTGATAACCAAACATTTCAATATAAAAGATTAAAATAATTAGCCTTTAGGTACGGCGGCCTCACGTGGCGAGATACGCTATGTTTTTCTATCTCCACAACAAAGTGCAAGTTTCCTAATATGGTTGTCACCTGAAAGTTAGTTTCAAAATTTAATAATAAAAAAAAAATTAATAAAATTTCATATCGATCACACTTAACAAGAATTTGATAACGTTTATAAAATACAGTTTTATAATATTTTATACAGATTAATAAATACATGAAGAGGGCCCAAACCCAGGTGGAAACGTCATAAAACAGTCGTATTTTTTTATGGTCTGGAAACCTGGTCAACATTCTTTTTTCATATACATTAACTTCCCCATAATTAAGTACATATATATCATAAACGTATTAGTCATTTTTTAAGAAAATGATAAGGATTAATAATGAAGTACAATAACTTTGGTTTTTATCGTTTGTTAATTGCTTTGGTTATTTTATTTCTTAATGTCAACTTTTTTGTTACGAAGTACTTCCTTTATAATATATTGAGACGTTTCGTGATCTTTGAGTATTCGGAATCACGAGACTTTTTGAGGGGTTTGTGCTCTGGGCAGACGTCTTTAGAAACAATTTAGACACTGGAGGTTTTAAAATGATAAAATAATGATATATTGTCCTATAAGTTACAGACTATATTTCCTTAATCTTCTATTTTGCACTCTCTCACATATACACACACATATAAGTGTCTCTCGCTTGTTGATGGTACCACTGGCGACAAGAAGTGTTTTTGTTTACTTTACTCTTTCGATTAGCCTTCTGGATAGGAAAGAGAGAGCTGGAACCACAATACAGCAGAGTGCACAATGCGTCCGAAGACCGTGGTCCAGTTGAGGTTTTGGATGATAAGGATTCGGAACCCACAGGTGATCACAATGATCCCCGTTCGCCGAGCCTGTTATCTTTGGTGGGGATGAGAGTGTTATCACCACAGTACAGCAGAGTGCACAATGCGTCCGAAGACTGTGGCGATGCTGAGGTCTGGAGAGTGAGGATTCAGGACCCACAGATGGTCACAATGACCCCCGTTCGCTGAACCAATCACTGTAAGGAAGGGCTAGCTGGTGTCACAATACAGCAGAGTGCACGATGCGTCCGAAGACTGTGACACAGCGGGTGGGGTGTTTCAGTAAATATTCGGAACCCACAGATGGTCACAATGACCTCCGTTCGCCGAGTTATTTACCTAAGATAGTTGGAAAGAAGGAGCTGGGGCCGCAATACAGCAGAGTGCACCATGCGTCCGAAGACTGCGGTCCAGCGGAGGATATGAGTTTGTAAAGATCAGAACCCACAGATAGTCACAATGACCTCCGTTCGCTGTATCTCTACTTTGGAAGGTCCTTTTGGGTGATTTGGATTTTGGAGATTGAAGGTTTCTCACTACTTGACTTTTCTATCACTTCTACTGCTTCTTGTCGTCTAGTGGTTTACAGGTGTCTACTCGATCGAATGAAACGAAAGAATCGAATGAATGCCTGTCGAGGAAGCCGCTGCTTATATCCTCGATAGGAATACGTTAAAACTAGTGGGGATAACGATTTTTATCCGCCTTAGGTGCTAACGTCGCTTTTTGGATTTGATATTTTGATTTACGATAGTTTGATTTGACTAATTGGATTAGCGGTTTCTTCAAATATCCGCTTACTGGTATTTCTATTGTCTTCGGTACGTGCCGGCTTATAGCGTCTGGCGCTTGTTTGTTTTGATTTCAGTCGGTTGACTGTATTCCGTGTTCTAAGAATATTAAATGTACTAATTCCTAATATTATTTCCTCATGATTGTCGCTATGACTAGTTTCAAGGGACTTATGTAATATTAGCGAATTAAAGGTCCTATTTTCCCTTTCCTTTATCGGCGTCGCTGTGAGAGGTCGATAGGATTCTTGAGGAATGTTAGGATTTCAGGAGTTCTCTCAGATACTGTTATGCACATCCACAGTGCGCTATGCACCTTTCTGTGGGGCTCTTGACGTATCCATCATCGAGAATGGATTATTGAGATGGAAAAAGGATGAAGGATGTGGGGGTATAAGGCCGGAACGTCACAATATATATATATATATATATATATATATATATATATATATGGGTGATTCTGGTCTAACTGTTACTTTTTTGATTAAAAATTTTTTAATTCTATAATTAAACTTTTCTTTTTTTTTATGCATATTATTATTCTATTTTATTGTAAAAATGAAAGTCCGATAGGATTTTGCTACAACTTTAAATTATTTAAATTAGTTTGTTTTCCTTCGTTTTTCCTTTTTTCATTTCTTGCTCTTTCTTTTTGACAGTAATTTTCGTAAGCTTTTGGATCGTTTCGTATTTTTTGTCTTCTTAATTTTTCAGCAATACGTTTTTGTTCTAGACGACTTTTTTGAAGTTCTGAATTAACTTTGTTTTTAGATTTCCCTTTTTTTTTGGATGGCAGTTGCCGATTTTTACCACTTTTCTTGTCAATAGTTTCAGATAATTTTCTTGTACGAAGTACTGGGGCCATCTCCAAAGAAAAAAATTATAATTAATAATAAAAATAATTTTATTAATAATTAAATATATTTATACTATTTTTTTTACATGGTACTGACAGCCACGGTACTGACATTTTAAATTCAATTAGCAACTGTAATTATTTGGTTATGAATTTGATAATATCCAATTACGGTATTTTTTAGGTTAGTAATAAGTACAAAAATCCATTACTTATGATAAAAAAAAATCAATAATTAATTAAATTTACTAATACCACGGTACTGACAAGTCAATTTATGACATACCTTTTTGAAAATTGACTTTTAAAATTACACAAACTTTTTGCACATTTCCATCGGCTTTATGTTTTTAAAGATTACTAAGGTAACATACTTTCAATATGGTTAATTAGTTGTTTCATTAATCTCGAGGTAGATGGTGCACGAGTGATACAAATTCAAATTCAAAAATCCGCTTAAATCTAAGGACAAAAGTTATTAAGCCAGAATTCAATATTGAATTAATATATTGAAAAAAAATTGGTCAATTTTTTAAAGTTTGATTATATACATTAAGATTTATGGGTTAATTGGTTTGAATCGTTTATTGCGACAAAGAAAATAATGAATTTATAGGTAAATTCTAGAAACGGACATAACACGGTACTGACATTTAAGTGATATACTGTAAGTTTTCTCTAGACTGCAAGTTATATTACACAGAAAAAGTGATGAAATATGTTCACGAGGATCGTGTTAATACAAAAATTTTATGAATACAATGTTAATGTATAACCAGTGAGAGTAAACAGTACAGGACATTAATAATCACAGTTAGAATGGAATCACCCATATATGTATATAAGAAAGCAGCAGAAGACTGATAGTATAATAGTAGTCGAATGCATTCTTACTCTTTTCTCCTGCAGTAAAACTAGTTTTACTATGTCTATCTAAATAGACACAGGTCAAACAGATTTTGTGGTCCAAGCTAAAAATCTATGACTGGGTACGCTTAGCATACTGCTTTGAAAATCGATAATGCACTGTATACCTGTAGATATATTTGTGCCGAATAGCTCAGTGGGCAGCTGGTAGTATGATCATGGATTGGAGTAAAACAAATGCTACCGAAGTTCCGTGCCAGATGGTACCATGCCACCTGCGCATCATATAATAATGTTTATATAAGACATATTTATGTATATATATGTATATATACAGTTTTTATTCTTATTTTATAATGCTTTTATCGCGGCAAGAGATTATATTAATTTACTTTTTTTTCAGGTATTGTACTCATATCTATACTATGATTAGTTTCATTGCGATGACAATATTGCCGTAATGTGTATGTACATACAAAAGGACTTGATGTCCTCACTGCTTGTGTATACAATTTAATACTGAACACATGCGTGTATTATATGATATAAAAATCATACTGTTTGTAAATTATAATATGACTTCATGATTTGACGCACCATGATATTAGCACGTATGTGTCTGAGATACTTGGACAGTGTTTCTTTACCGTGACAGATGCGCAGCAGGTGGGCCGGTAGAGGAATCTCGATATCCATCAGTGTGTATGCCTTCTTCTCAGAACTTTTACATTCTTCTACATCTCGTGTATAAATCATTTAAAACTTGAATAAAGGTAAAAAATGTTTTCATAGGGAACGCCATAATATGTATTTTCTCTGTCATTTTTATTTGTACCCGTGCATGATTTATTTCTAAACTTCATGTTGAATTTTGTGTGACAGCACACAAACTTTTTACAAAGAATTTTTTAGGCATGACCATCGCGACGAATTGGATCGAACAATTTTATAACAGCATTCCAAGTTAACTCATGATTAGAAAATAAATACCAGTTAATAGAAGTTGTAAGATTACACAGTACCTATAGCAAGTATAGAAGTTTAAATAGCCACCGACGTGAACAGTTACTTAATTAGTGAGTATATAGAGTCGAAATGACGTAAGAAGTATGTTAACTGGCTGAGAAATACATTCGAGAATGAGAAAGACGGAACGAGAAAAAAATTGTGAAACATAATGGAAAGTTGCGTTATTGATGAGAATATAATGCATGCATAGTTCCTGTATGACGTAGTTACGGGTAAGCGTAATAAAAAAACACTTCTAATGGCAGTCCGTCATAACAAATGAATCTTCAGGTGTTGCAATTACCCTTAATGATTATCAATTAGCCACAAAGGCCGTCGCGATGATGATTATTCCTTTCACCTTTGTAGATTTTTCATTGCCCAATGACTCGAAATATTCGTATTGCACCGATTGGTTAGAAAAGATCATTCTATCCTTTGTTTTTATTACGACAATTTTGTGATCTTTTCTGGATACCGGTTTCACTCATTGTAAGATGAGGGCAACGTCACGGTATGCGAACGATTTAAATTAGAATATTTATACTTTTTTTTGGAAAAGCTCGACACTTTAACGGAACTTAAAGAATACGGCAAAATTGATAACCTATTAATACGCGGTAGAAAATGATAACGATGGTAATTACATTTTCAGGCGATTTCCCCAGGCAAAAGTGTGCCAAATTCAAAGATAGTGTCTTATATAAAAGTTTCATGTTTTCGAACAGACTTCCATATTTCCTGACAACAAATTTGTTAAACTTTTCTTAACTGTTAATTATTCCCATCATACTTATTTTCGAGAATTTGACCATTCTTGTAAGAAGTCGCATTATGAATCCAAATATACATTGTATATGATGAACCAACTGTTTATTTTTATTTTTGTACTTCTAGTACGGAAATTCTTACAATGTGCTATATTCCAATACTTTCAAATGCATGATGAAAGCAAATCTAGTCTTATTCGCGCATATCTGTAGGAGTTTACAGATATAACTATAATAATATCAGAGGAGTAATAAGTCCGCTAAGAAATAAATTCCAGCGAAAACAAAGTAACCTTGTAAATCAACATATCCGTAAACCTGATTCATTCAGCAGTCGATTAAGAATGATACAGCGTATTGTATTTTTAAAATAAATAGAGGTTGGTGCAACCGTACTCATCTGTACAACGTACACTGTCTACTATTTTCGTCGTATCCCAGCTCAATTTCAAGGAACATAATTTTTTCTGTTTTAAATTCTAATGATGGTGCAAGTTAATCTCATAAACGTGCTCAACATTCTACTAGCCACGCTTAGCGCTTTGCCACATCAAGAAAGTCCAATCAATGATGTTGAAACGGAGTTTAGCGAAAGCCATAGAAATACTTGAAGATGCTGTTACTGGTTTTTAAATCGACTCGTACAACCTTAACTTGCTGGAATTTAAGAGAATTATGATTATATCCGAAGCGATTGTCAACGGGAAGATGAAGAAGAGAATACATCATCAGTGTATTCAGTAACAGAGGAATCAACATGTTTCTTCGAAGATGAACCGATGGATTTTAAATATAAAAAAGGTGTTTCTAGAAAACAGTTAAAAAGATTGGAGAAACAAATAATTGCAGATAGATCTTATATAGATAAATTGCGGCAAATCTCGGAACGTACTTTACAAAAGTTTATTGAGGTTAACGATAAAGGAGTAATAATCCACGACGTGGATATTCGTCGATGAGCTCTGTAAGCTAATCACGATGTCGATTTATCTACTTTTAAAGCATCTTATCATTGGTTAATAAATTTCAATAGTAAATATAGAACTGTATCACGAAAAATAAGAAAATTTACGAGTAAAACCAACTCTATTCTAAATGTAGAATATGAAACCGTAAGGGAATCTTTTATTAATAAAGTGAAAGAGGAACTTCGTTTCTGTGAAGAAGAAAACGTCTATAATTCAGATCAAAGTAGATTTAATTTAAAATTGCCTTGTGGTTGAACGCTGGCTGTACAGAGAACAGCAAAGGTTGAAATTCAGATGCAGTCAGTATCGTTAATAACACGTAGTTATACTATTCAACCTATCATCTACGCTTCGGATCAGGTGCTGTCTCCCGTCCTTATAGTCCTACATAAGTGCACTGAAAAGTAAAGACCACGAGTACAAGAACGTATGATTCCTGACCTGCACCCCTGACCATATCACCAGGAACAACGACTCATCTTCGGCCACTGGATGTTCACAGATTTTCGACGGTGGAAAATTTTTATTAAACATTTTTTCAATTTGGTTATTTTATTCCAATACGACATTAACCCTTAAAACCATGCGATGGATCATTTTTGTCCGGGAAAAATTTAAAATTTACAATAACTTTTAAACTGAAGCAGTTGAGTATTAAATAAATATATGAAAAGGAAGTTGTGTGGAGAGGGGAGCCTAGGGCAGAAGGACGACTCCGTTCAGTCAGTTAATATGCGATAAAGAAACAATTAAAATCACTCTCGGACACAAGCGATCCATCGATGGAGGATTTCAAAATATATTATTTTCTTAATTTTTGTTCCTTGCATTGTTTTTGTATTTCTATTAAATTAAGAAAATATATTCTCGACAAAAACAATTTTTTAATTAAAAAATATTATTTTTCATCGGTAAATTGCTGTGCGCCGTGTGTAAATCCAGTTTGTGATGCTGATGAACATCATGTATGTGTTTGTAGATGGTGCCTGTAAATACCATATTTTTCATGTTTTTTTTATCAATTCACCGACACCAGTGGTCCATCGGTAAGGTTCACTTACATATACATCGTTAATAATACAGATCATCAAGATATAATTTGCTTATCTGAATAACCTTATATACATATATAAACAATAATATTAAATAGGCATCGTGACGCGTGTAAGTCCCACACTCCTCAGGCCCCCTCTCAACTTCTTTTTAGTACATTTAGACTGGGACGCTACAGTGCCGTACTTTACGCTTTTCCTAAAATCAACGCATTTTTTTGGTATGCAGTTTTAACTCTTTACTCCAATAACTAACATTCAACACCTTTAGGTTGAACCTACATTAACAGTCTCTGTTTATCGTTTAGAACAATATACTCTTTGGTTTCATTGCTTTGTAAATAAAACCTCATCTTTATTTCTTTCGCTCCGCCTATTATCCTGACTAATATTCATGACAATCGACATTGGCTCGGACTCGCCTATTTCACACGAACTGGAGAAACACCTTATGTTTAAAATAAAGGTTACATTGGCGCCCAACGTAGGGCTCGACCCATGCCCGAAATAACGAAAGGGTTTAAGGGTTAATCTTCGTGCTGGCGATAATCGAATCTTCATTTGTATCTCCTTCTCCGACTCCCCTTCTCACCGATCAGTTTAAAGCCCCCAGTCCCGTTGCGACATTGCGTGCTCTTGAACGAGCTCGCTTTCTGTTATTGCTTTGGTTATTTAGTCTAGTTTAGTTATTGCGTATCTCGAGTTCTGTTATCTTTTGATTTATTTTCTGGAATTCTTTTCTTTTATCTTTTTGTACCTGCATTCTGAGCCTTAATTATAATCTTTTGCATTATGCTCCGTGTCTCCCTTCTTTCAGAAAGCCCCCTCCCTCCAGTATCCGAGTTAGATTTCTTAAGCCTAACCTACGTCCTGGGTTCGACTGAGCCCAGGAAAAAGTCACAATACTTAGTGATCAGATGTTATTAAATTGAAAGTTAGAATCGTCTATTCTAATCGTTTTCGATTTTTTTGCATAACTAAATTATTTTTTTTCCTTTAAATGAATATTTATTATTCTACCCACAACCGCTGGTCGTAGTCGGATGAAATTAATATTAATCGATTCAATCATTTTTCGTCGTTATATTATAATCGACTTTAAAAAAATAGTATTGAAATATAATCCCTGATCAACTAAAATTTTACTGCTTCGCTGTAGTTAAATTTGTTATAAATAATTGTTTTTCAGTGGTGTAGGTCAATTAATGTCAGCTTCTCTTTTGCATTTCTATTAATTATTTTCATGTTCATTATCTTGCGACGAAACTATACTACGCGAACCTTTTTTAAAAGAAAAGATTATAGAATGGCTAATTCATTAAAGTACTCAGTCGAATTTAACGAATGAAAGTCGTTTTAAGCGTCTATATTGTAGAAAGTATCTTCATCGTTTGCTTTAATTGAATTGTAATGTTCGGACTTGCATTAATGTGGTGTATTAGCATAGAGATTAGCGTAGCTCGTTAAACTCAATTTGACTTCATTTGGTTGCTGAAATTTTCTATAATTTATTTCTATTGTAACTCTATTCTTCCAAAATTGGACCTCCTAGAATGTACAAATAATATTGCCTAATAGATCGTGGATTTATGAGATTTGGGTACCAAGTACCCTGTTGCTCAATGCCCATGCGAATGCAGCGGTGTCGGAAAAAAACGGTAACGTTTCATAAACCAAAATAATGATCTGCTCCCTTGTCTGTTATCTTTTTCTCTCATTTCTTATGATAGGTTAAAGTAGTATAGTCATGAATGGATTTCCAAGATTGAAATATGAAATAAATTTTTAATGAAAGTTCATATCAATATTAGCCTCCTGGTGCAATTTGTGGTCAATTGATAGTCTGGTATGGTTTATAATAATTAGTAACGTACTAGGAAATAACCCAGAGTCTTATAGGCATATGACAGTTTTTTGGTTTTCACGTTAGGTCCAAGATTAAAATATAGAAGAAATCCTAAAAAGTGGAGGAAAAAACAAACATGTACTACCAATTATGAAAGCTATTGACCGTTTGGTACTTTTGTTATAAATAATTTCTGTTACTGGGTGTCCGGGAATGGCGGAACGAGTAGATGTGGCAACGTTGCGTTAGTTGAGTGCATGCAAGCGGGCATTTCAAACCTCGTTTCCCAAATGGTGAATCACGAGCTATCTATGATATTAAGTTTTTTTCTTAAAAGACGGGCAGGAAGGTCTCCTAAATTTATTTAATAATTAAAAAAAATGAAAGGGTAATGAAAAATTTATAAATTTATTGAGCAAGAAATAGGGAAAGAGTAAATTAAAGTTTCTAAAGCTAATAAATGTCGAACTTTCCCCAATACATAAATAACCTAAATCTAAATATTTGGTAGCATTTCCAACGATTTCTTCACGCTCGTTATCACATTAGTAATTATTTATTTGGTAGTTGTCACTCTAGAGTATTTTAGGTTATCAATGGTTATGACTTATGACACTCATTGAGAAGGAAATACACGGAGAAATACCTATTTCTGAATTTGCAGCATTGCCACAGATGAAAACACGCTAGTCAAGAGAGTTACTATTGTTTAAGTAATAAGTGAAAAATAATAAATATTGTTGCCTTATTCTGATACTCACGAACTTTAAAATTCAGAAAGGGAGTTCAGATCTCAATTACCAATCATTATCTTTTGGTGGATTTTTATTTATTTCTTCCTGTTTCACTCAACGACTCAACTGGAGTTTGACCATACTACTTTAAATAACGAGAGAGGAGTATTTCATCTCATAAGGACAAATTTCCTAAATGGAATACAAACGGTATAACCCCACAAGCATAACTAGTCCGGTACAAAGAATAACAATACCAAAATATATTTGCTCAGATGATATACACTGATGATATAAAAATGTTCATTCATACAAGATATTGAAAAACGTGAAACACATGCCAGATAAATTATGTTCATCATGAAAAGACAGATGGACTATGAGAGATAAAAATCACGCCATACCATTTTTACATACATCCTTTTTTGAAATAATGATTCCACACCACACTACTGAGTATTCTATACAACCGTACCAATCGCAAATATGAAAATCACTCCATGCACTCTATTGTCGCCTCTCGACAGGTTCTCCCTTGGCTAACCGCAATTCCTACTTAAGCATACGTACGAAATTATGTATTATCATTTACAGTCATTTTCAATTTTGAATAGTACATGACACGATGTTATTTGTTCTTTAAAGCATGAGTGATATCAAAATCACATGTGTTACAAAGAGGATTTACTGTTACATAATGATGGGAAACCTGTTCGAAAAATTTTCGTATTGCTACTAACCTTGCAATTCAATTTAGCAATATCAATAAGGATATCATATGGGGTAAATACTTGCATAATATCAATAAAAACTAATCAATAATAAAAAGCTAATATACATATATTTAACGGTGTTAATCATTTTTGTGGGCAGCAATATTTAAAAGTACTAACTTCTCACCCAACGTTATAACATTTTTCAGCGTACATACTAATCCTTAGAATGGAGCCCTATCGTTTTCCCGAATGATTTCATTCCGAAATCGTCGTTTCCCCAAAAGGTAATTATCGTCTTTATAAACAGTTTTCTTTTAATTATATTAAATGTACGTATTATTTAAGATTGCTTTACGTATACAATCCTTTTCTTGTTTCGGATATAAGAAGTAGCTCCGTGGAAATATCGCGGGATATTAATCTATTGGATTGCGAATATGCCCTAAGCGGTACATCAGACAAACTAAAAAATACCAGGTTAAGATTTTCAGTCTTGAAATAAAAAAAAACTCAGAAGCGTAGAGCAAAATATTCCGAGTAGTAAAATCGAACTGTATAGGAACTAAAGGAGTTGACTGTATCAGTAGCCAAACAATTGAGCAGTAAATTCGAGTTACAACAAAGATAAAATATAATTGCAGCGATCCTAATAACAGAACATAAAAAGGTTATTTTATCTGGAGAAAAATACTGAATTCTCATTGTTAATATTATTAATAGCAGTTTCCGTGGCTGTTATGATTATCATCGTCATCAACATTATACAGGGGCCGTAACAAATTCTGAAAAAAAAAAACAATAATTCCGATTAATCTTTCTTACAGCAGACTCAACCCATGATTTATCGTATCGTATTTCATCCTGCGTCGCGTTACGCGGATATTACAAGTCAATCGATTTTTTATGCAAATCTCAGCCTCAAAAGACAAACTAAGAAAAAAGTAGCTAGACTTCAACTTAGGCAGTTACACGTCCTATAAGTGCTGCCTTATCGAATATACGCGAGCGAACTTTTGACACACGCTCCGTTTATTAAAATATTTGAATTAAACATTTCAGTAGCACTTCATGCAAGCGCTGTCCTTCATTTTATAATTTAATTTAATCATATTAATGTCAATCTATACTCATATTTTCCATTTATTTATACTTTTATTTATACACAAACATTCTGTACATTGATTCACCGATGACACTAATCACAGGTATGCACTATCGGACACCATATGCACTATCGGACATTTGGTTATTGTAGCGTGATAATTGATAAACCATTTTGGCAATATTATTATATTTTCGCCATATTCTCATCATAATACATTACTTTCTATCGTGCTGTCCGGAATTATTAACGATAATGCATATTATCGTACTGCGCACACAATAACACTAATGCTCAAATAATGAATGAAATTTCTCTATTAATCATAACAAGAATAATAATAAATAAAAATGCCGAACACTCTTCATGAGTCATGAGTAAAAATCTTTCATGTAAATTGAAGGGGCCTTATGAGCTTATGTCTAACATATAATTTAGTTATCCTCAGATAAAACTTATACCGATGAAGTGATCAAGTAAAAATTTTATATTTCGAGAAAAAATTGAGCAATTAAAAAGCCCTGTTATAAACATCTTTGTCTATAAGTACTTTTAAACGTAACACATTTGCACTCTTGGGAATTCACTTCCTTACAGAGAGTGTGCAACCCATTTTCATACGCAGAGTATGAAAATTAAAAAACATGGAAAACAGGAACTGAGTCGGGCAACTAAAATATATTATCCAGATAGACTTGTATAACGGTCATAAAGTGTGGTATTAAATTAATATAAATGATCACTCAAACGATTACAAATTTTCTACTGCATTACCTTCCACAATTACCTATCTCCAATTTTTCACTAAATTAACGTTATGCTTAAATTTAATTTATTAATTTATTGATGTAGTCATAAATTTACTCAAAATTTATTTTAGGTTGCTATGTTTTTTTATTGAATTTATTTATTCGAAATATACATAATACATGATTTACTGTATGAAATCATTTTATGAATTAATTCTACAGTAATTCTGTGGGGTCGCTGATTGATATAAACATGAATGCATTTTTAATTAATCAGTCGATTCCCATATCCTTGATTATTACTGCGCGTAATACATGCAACTCTTTGTAAAACAGCACACACGGGGGTCTGGTTGCGTATATATATTAGAGGCAGAGCTATTTTATGAAGTACCTCTACTAGAATCGGTTAGACGAGTCTTTGACAGACACAGACGTAGACCAAACACTATGACGCGCAGGGAGTTAATTTAAAGAGAGTGATAACGTTTGAGAGAAAACGCGAAATTAAGGAGTGCTTCTTTAAGGAGTGTTGACTGTAAAGTAAATATAACGTAAAATTGAGATAAGCATAGTCAGTATCGCAATTTTTGGCGGGCAGTAAAAAAAGAAAAGAAAAAGACTCAGAAACAGAATGAGAAAATGAATTGTTCGACAGAAGATACATGCGTAGCTTCTGATGATTGCTTGAAAAATGTATGCGTATATTTTTGCATTTTGTGTGTTTCCACATTTACCATCATTGCAGGTTGGACTTATTGGGTACGTTTTAGTTTTGAACTATTAACAATACGTGAAAAATGTCGCTAAACATATGAATATATATATTTAAAAGAGTTAGGTTTTAATAGAAAAAAGTTCTATATCAATTTTTCGAAGCCTGTGAACGCATCTTCATACTTTGAATTTTGTAAGCTGCTGTTATTAGAGTCGCTTAATCATTATTTATTCGTTTTTAATGCTCCATTTTCAGAGTTTAATGATGAAAAATCCTTTATAATTATTCAAAATTTCGTATTGTTGTAACTTCTAACATTTCGTTAGCAGAACAGTACACAGAGTATGAATAGTACTATTGCCACCTTGATATGGGAAAGCATTGGGGGCGGGGGGGGGGGGGCGCCATCCCCAACATGGCAATGAAACTCATCGCGCGCGACTTCCTTACAGCTATATACCTATACTTCGCTGCAGCTGGTAATCCCGTGTTCGCCCGTGAGCACGTTTTCGACCCGTTGCGGGTCACCTGTCGTGGTGGCAACTCAAGTGAAGCACTTGTATTTTTCCAAAAGAAAGCAGTAAATTTATTAGGAGCGTTCCGTAACAACTGCTGCGATTCAGTAATACAAAAACAATGACAATATAATAATGTTTTTCCGAATGGTGACAGCGCTCACCTCCCTCCTCAAAAACCCTCTAGTCCTCTAGTCCACTAGAAATATATGCCCACGTGACTTTTAGCATATAACAAGTAATGCAATCTTTTGATTTGGGTACCAAAAGGAAGTCCATTCCAACATGCAAATTTTGTCTATAGATGGTAGGTATGTATGCCTTATTCAAAGAATGTTATAAAAAATTTTAAAGAGATTAAATTATTCATAATTTAGGTGCAGTATCATTTTTAAAAAATTTTTATAATGAATTTATTTGTACGAAATCTGATCCGTTTGAAAGTATTTGTAAAATATTATATGTGTTTAAAAAATGCATACAATAAAAGTTGCGAAACTTGAAATGGAATATTATTTTGATGGCTAATAATTAAGATTCTCACGTCAAATGTATCAAAAACTATAAGAATGAAAACAAAACAGAAATCTTTCCTGATTATTTGAAAATATATGTTATATAATTTCTATATTATTCTTTATCGCATGCACTCTTGAGACTTGAAGCATTCTAAATCGATACTACAAAAATACACTCGGCTCTTCACATTTCACAACCTGTCATCATCATGCAATCTGGTTTTTGTTTATCTTTTTAATTTATTCTGATATATAAAGTTTTATTGTGTTGAGCAGAAAGTTATCAAAAGACTCGGTCAAATCTCACGCCAACTGCACATAATAGTACTTTGCGATACAAGTGCGAGAAAGCGAACTTTATAGTCAGGCGGTGAAGTTGGTCGCACGAGCCGCACACGAGTAAGACAACGGCACGAGCCGAAGACGAGTGCTGTTTGTTTTACGAGTGCGGCGAGTGTGACAAACTTCACGATCTGCGTATAATGTTCGCTTTATTGTACCAGTATCGCATAATATTTTCTGTAACGAATGCATGAAAAACGCTACTTTTGGTGCCTCCAAAGAGACTGGAACATCTCTTCGTTGCAGAAGGCAGCCATAAGAAGAGCCAGGAAGGCTTCCAAAGTGAATGCATTTCATGACAGCGCGCGAGAACAAAGTTTACTTTATCGCACTAGTGCGAGAAGAAAGCACTAGTGCGATAATGTAAAATTGGGCCGATTTGCGCATGCGCAGCATTTTTATCGTATCCATAGTTATAAAGCGCCACTTTCGCCACACTTCGGAGGCACGAAAAGTAGCGTTTTTCATGCATGAGTTACATAAATGGTTATACATAACACGGGCCGCCGAAACTCTTTTCCCGAACCAACTCTTGTTCGTAGGTTTGGAATAAAATAGTTTATGAACTGGTATATATGAGAAAAAGTAATTGATAAATTCATTATGGGGATCGAGAGTTCTGAATCGATTGTCACCAAAGTTAGAGAGATTGGTGTATGAGATCAGGACGTATTAAAAGAACGAGCGGGATTATTTGATTTCAGGTCCGTCGTCGTCGTTGTCGTCTTCGCACGTCTGATTACTTTTTTACAAGACGAATGGCGCTGGCTGTTTTCCTTTTTTTACCTTCTCAGACAACGGATGGTGCTGAAAATTCACAGATGCACAGTACAAACAAACATATGTTGTCCGTCAAGTTATTATTCACGCCGAATTTTCAAATAATATAAATTTGCCTTCACAACAGTCTAAAATTACTAGTTAAAAGAGTATGGTAGAGATTGGCTGAAGTCAAATCAATAGTTAAATATAATTTGTTAAATTTCATAAAACAAATAGAAAATTATATTAAAAATTTGAATTTAATATTAGCAAATAATAATTATTCCGATAAATAAATCATAGTGCTTACTAAATTCCCAAATCTGCGCCGTCATTTTTTTCTCTAGCATTTACGGGTGAGGAAAAGAGCACGCGAAAGAGAGAGACAGCCTCCGCATGCGTTTCGTTTAACAGTAATTTCTTAATAAGTATACGGTAAATGATATTCATTTTTCTTACAATAAACACCGCGGCTATCAATCTACCTGGAAATATATTCTAATGCACAGGTTAGCTTGCTAACTTTTGCGAAAATTAAGGACGTCTGACTAAATACAACCATTTTTTCTCCACCACCTTAATTTCGCCCAACTTTAATAATTAATATCTCTTAAACTAGATGGTAAACAACTTTTAGTTTGAGCCAGGAGACGCAGCTGATTGAGCTATTTCGATTAGACATTTTTAAATGTAGGGCCAACTTTCTAACATATTTCTACCATACAACGTTAAGCCTTTAATGTTCACGAAAAACAGAACCGGCGATTCGTGTGCAGCACGTGTATAGTTTCCCATATTTTATATAACGGAATTGGAGTTCCAGGGTGTCTCACTATTTCTCTCCATAGTTTCTTAAATCTCGTTCGACGAGTGAAAATGCAACACAATAATTTTGAAACACTGTGACGTGTAAGCCTTTCAAAGATTTTTTATAGAAAATTGTCCGCTCATGTTTCAGTTTATTATACTGCTCGCTAGTTCTTTCCGAACGAAAAGTACAGAAAAAAAGAACACGAACCACTCCTGAAACTTGGAATCTAAAGTCACCCTGGGCTGAAATTTAAGTATGTGAATGGGCTACGTTCTATTTGGTGGAGGTCTTTCTGAAGTGTATTCATTTATATTGAAATGTAGGAAATATGTGGTTATGTGTTAAGAAATGTATTTTTCTTAACACGTGCATGAAAAAGGCCCTTTTTCATGCATTTAAAGTGAATGGAAAGTTGCTCATTTCGAGCGTGCGGGAGAGAATGATTCCCTCCCGCTACAGCGGGAGGGAATGGATATTCCCTCCCGCTCTTCAAAACTTTAAAAATTTTGTTAATTTTATTTATTTTTTTTTAATATACCATTGTGATTGGAGTTCGGAAAAGAGTTGTGCACGACTCAAAATGCGCAACTTCCCATTTACTCTAAATACATAACAAAGAGCCGTTACCTGCACTTGTCAAGAAAAGCACAGTGTGCAACTAGGGGAGGAGGACAATTTCTAGCCCTTTTCCCAATAGCCCTTTTCCCCCCCTAGTTGCACAATATACTATTCCTCTATCTCGAAGTATGGGACGATTTTACTTTAATCCATTTCAGCTTCATCTTTCACAGTAGGATTTTTCTCCACAATACAAGAATTATATACAGAGCATGCCATAAGTTCCGAAACGGTCGGATATCTCTGAAAATACGCGTTTTAGAAAAGAATGCCTATAATAAATGTTTTGAGGTTTAAAAAAATGTATTATCTGGTGGAGGTTATTTGACCTTGGAATCACTTTGAAATCATGCGTTAAAGTCAACTTATAATTCGTCAATAGGAATCCCCATTTTGTATTGCATATTCGTTTAGCTAATCTCCAAAGATTTTTAAGACACTGCAATTGAATCCTTTTTTATGAAGAACTCCACCTCTAGACTAAGCTACAGTCCTTGATGTATCGGAGTCAGCGCCTTTTCGGCGTCTAGCCTTTCTTTTGGATGACTCCCTTGACAATTGTGATTCATATGACTCACGTAACGTTGATTTACATTACATACACTTGAAGCTATTGATACAAAATAAAACTTATAATCGATACAAATTAGAATACTTAATTTTTTTATCTCACTTGAGACGCCCATAATAACCTATCATAGAGCCTCCATCCTCTCCTGACTTCTTCTTTTGATCTAGCCACTCTATAACATATTCAATGTCCAGATTAAGCTGTTTGTTTTCATATTTTTTTAAATCAACATTTCTGACCCAGTCAATAGAAATTCCACCTGTATACTCATTTTCACCCTCCTCGTCATTCAATCATTTAATCAAGGCATAATGGTCTGGCATACAGATTAAAGTAATAAGTGAGCAATAAATGATACTTATAGTATAAATAATTAATCAATTATGTAACTTATTTGATATTATTACTTGATTAATGATGCTTAATTGAAATTAATATTCATGGTAAATTGGTGTAAGAAATGCTTATTGTGTCACTTTCTGTTTCCGAGATTTTCCAATAGATTAATACTGCTAACACTAACAACATTGCATTGCACTATATTAACGAATAAATTTGTAAGTTCGTAATTTCATTCGTATCATCAATTTCACAGCCTTGAAAAAAGAGAAATCCACAGATCTCGTACTTTGCGCAACCAACTGAGAACATTAGGATGTACGATGCAAGATTTCAAATGGAGATATAGGAAATTTGCGAAACATATGAATTCTAGAAATAGTCCAATTTTGTGTCATATATAGATACCCCCACTACTCTCAGAGAAATGGCGCTCTAACAATATCATAATTTATGAGTTATGCATTTTCACAGAATCACGCGTTAGCAATATCAGAATTTCAAGCATTATGCATTTTTGTGACGTATCATTTTCCCTGAAATACGACCTAATACACATCCTAATGTTAAAATGGAGCAGCCACAGAAGTTGCAAAAGGACTTGACATTATAATATGATTTCAATATTTTAGTTTGTAAGAAACCAATGCATGACTTAAATATAGGTATTTCTTTTTAAAATGTGGAATTCGCAGCAATAATGTACATGGCAAGGTTTTACATGAAAGTGTTTTCGTGGGGGTATTTAATGCAGGAACAGAGCTTGTATAAAATTCAAAACAGTGCATTATTTACATCAATGAATATTAGATACAAGCATCTGTGGCTCTATCATATAATTGAATGAACTACAGAACTGTTATATAAGTTAGTTATTGAAAATTCAATTTTTGTGAGAAACAGAGATTTCCATGTTTTATAGAAACTCAGGTCTCCCGGAAATTTCATTGACCTCCGTAGTTGAAATTCATTACGCCATGTTGTCGTGTTATATCGTTCAAATGCAATAAACTTCTATCGATCCACCGCGCTCCGCATACTAATATCTACTACCGCCTGCCTTCTACCAGATACTTCCTCAATACGAGTTTTCATGAAAGCAATACAAGTCCTTTTAATGTAAAAAACAGCTTTCTTACCATTTTAGTATAATCTTTATTAATGGGGCACTACAGCATGTTATATTTCAAATAAAATTATCTGTAAAGAAATAAAAAAATGAAAAAAGTATGGGAAGACAGTAAAGAGAAAAGTATGGGAAAACGATGTAAAACAAAAAAATAAAAAAGAACTTGTACTTCTATTAGAAAAACATTTAATATAAATATCGTATTATGCATTCACATTAGCAAAAACAAATATTTGCACATGATGCTGTGCTTGACAAATTTTTGAATTCAAGGTCAACGTCCCGATGACCGGCCATCTTGGACTACAAGCAAATTCAAAATTATTTTTCTGATCTAAAGTCAAACTTTTTTTATGAATGACTATAACCAATTGAAAGCTTAGAATCTCTAGTATCTGAAACCCATTCATTAATTAGTTTTATGAGTAATAGCTTATTTGTGACTTTTGAAATTAACGAGGAAAGGATATGTATCAATACGAGGCAATCGATTTTTGGTTATGTCCCAATGCTCGACTTTCGCATGTCCCTAATAGCGGCCAGTCGCGGGTGCAAATTGAATTGACTCAATTAATTGTATTATTTATTTCAGTTTTTATTTTTAAAATACTATACACCACATAAACATATGTAATATCGTAAATATATGTACTAGAAATATAAAATATTGTTACGATTGCTAAATCCGGAAAATCAGGCAATCGTAAATGAGGTTTATAATATAAAGGATGATTCGTTGGTTCGGTCTACTTTAACAGCACGTCCACGTGTTAATACAAGGCCTATCGAATTTTATGATTTGGAATTGTGATAATTTCTCAAGATGTGTCTTCGCGGATCAGGGAATATTCTATTTTTAAGTGATTCTTCAGTAGGTAGATCTTTTGGTAAACTTGAATATTCTATGAGAATCAATTTCCACGGTAAGTACTGAATAGAATTATTTTGTTCGTCAACTTGATATTTTATCGCGTCAAGATCCTTTTCGCTCGTTGGTTTTGTTTGTCTTTGAGTGTATGGTTTATCTAATTGTCTGAATATTTTATATAATTGAACCTTTCTACCACTTCGTTTAGGCATAAGTCTGTACTTACTCAGATTTTGTATAACAGGTATATTTGGAATCTCCTTAGTATGCGATTGAATCTCAATTAGGTCGTTCGGTATGAATTAGTCCTATCCAAGTCCTGATGATGTATGGAATGTTGATCGAAGTTTTGATTTATATTAATGATTTGGTAGGATAAGGTAGAGGCCCTAAATCCGGCTTCAGTTCTACCTTTTTGGAAGTAGTAAGGATGGATAGAGTCCCTATATGACGGCTTCAGTTCTATCCGGGAAGGTTGCAAGTATTTGTAAATACTCTGATTTTGGTAACTTGGATAAGATTTAGAGGTACTTGGTATATTTTAATTTCACTCGCGACTCTAATTGGAACTTTGAATATGATTTAACACACCTGACAACTCTAATGTTGCTCTCTTAGACTCTTTTGACCACATCAACCACCGATCCGAATGCTACTTCTAACTCCCTTTTTATAGCAGTAAAACTACTTCTGATTGGTCAATGTGACTCCCCTTCTTCAAAATTATTAATATATCGATTGATAGCTAACCCTTTTCCGATAATCAACATACCAAGTCGTACTCCGTAATTTGAATCTCCTTGAATGTTATCCGAGAAGATTCAGGCTTATCCGTTTATTTATCATTGTTCAATTTTAACAAAGTAAAATACAATATTTAATATTGTTAGTGTAACGTTCATAATATTGTTACATTAATGATTATATGATTAAATGATTATAATGTGTAAAATAATATAATATGTTTTGTCATTGATAATTATAAAGAGTGGAACGTAACAATATAATACATAAACTTCAATGCTGTGGCCATTTATACTGTGTCGAGAGCTGTTTTCATAGACGATTTTGTATACGTCTATTTTTTCTGCATGATGATGATTTCTACAATTATAAAATATATTAGTATTAATGTATGAATAGGATCTTTACATAATGCTTGAAAACTTTATCTTCCAAAAGTATATGCAGTAAATGATAGGACATCTAAAAAATTGTAATTACTGGCTACTCGACACAGGCTTGACGCATGGATATGAATCTTTTTCAGTTTTGAACCTATAAAAGATTTAAGTCAATTTTACCAAATAATTTATGTACATACAAAATATATGATTATTTTTTATCTACAATTCAAAAATTCAACGTAAAATCGCCAATATATGTATTTATTCGGAATTTCCGCTTTTAAGGGATTGTTATGTATGACGTTAAGATTTAAATGCAAACTACTAATAGCATACATAGATTTTATAGTTATTACGAACTATCGTTTATTGATGTTAAATATATAAAATAAATGATGCAATGACTTACTTGCTGAATAATTGCTCTGGTCGAATGTAAATAGCAATTACATGTTGCCGAGAGTTTCATTTGGTCGATCTTATTCGGGTCTTATAGAGGTTATGGTCGCTGTCTTTGCTCCGTCCGGTAACTGGATCTGCACCGCAATGCACGTGCGTACTAATACCCGGACACGTGGTTCCATATCGGTAAAAGCTTACGGTTGATGTGTACGAATAGCCAAACATGAAAATTAACGTCTTATCGGCGATAAATCAAAAATTTGAACGTCAGCTTTAAATACGTTTCTTTTTTATGAAGCGAAACGTGTTTCATTCAATTATTTGGATTTCTTTCAAACATCTTACTGAAACAGTAAGTGGTAGATGTTTGCAAATATTAATACATTCGATATGACCTATAACTGTAATTTGAATTTCTTTGAAAATTTCAACTTGATTATGTCAATGATTCATCTAGAAATTGGTCTAGATGAGGACACGTGTGCAAATACAAGTAGAATGCAGAATATTCTGAATTTGTGCATGTGCTCTATTTGAATTAGAAGTGTTGGCTATCTACATCCGGAACTTGATATTTCGTGTTAATTTTCAACCGTTTGTTTGGAATTTTAGTCTCTAAACTTTATATGTACAGACACGCGCACGCGTGCGTACAACTCTTTTTTATGGTGATTGCGTAAGATTATGTTTCATGTATTCGAACCTGAAAAGCCGAAAGTTTCGAGTCGTGAAGATTGAACTCATTGTTCTGGAAACTATTCAGTAAATGCCAAAGCTGGCGAAAATCAGATGCAGATTGAAATTATAAATGTTGGAAGGCTGTCGAAATGAAAATATCTTAAAAACTTTTCTCGCAATATATAATCATAGTGTTGTATAGAGAGTAAAAGCGATTTCCATAAACTGCCTTAAACTTAAAAGTAAGAAGTACATTATCGGAATCACGTAGGAAAAAATATTCTTCCAAAAAGAATGCACCCATCCATTCGTTAATGATTATTATGCACGCATGAATAAACATATACGCCGAAAGCTAAGAGTATTTCAATAAAAATAAAAGATAATTAGCTGTTACGATGAATAATTACATTTTAACCGTTCATATTTTCAGGACATACTTTGAACGAGAATTTATTAACGATACGGAAAGATGAAGTTTTATTTTAAACACGAATAAGAAGAAGTTGTTAATACAAAGAGAGATAAAAATAAGAGTCGAAAGTTTTATCCATGCGATGGCTGATTAAACAGCAGGAAACATCGTGCGAACAAGAATGTTAACTGGTTGCAATTCAAGTCCGTGCGTGCACGCCATACGTAATCCTCTTAGCATAACTCACCGGATGACATAATACTGTCGCGATATGCGTGCAAACATTCATTACCTGTCGCGCACAACACGATTTTCACTATACTGAATACGCCGGATTTCCGTAAGGTGCACTTTGCATAAATGCTCTCTAGAACTTTCACTTTTCTTTTTTGAAAATTTCACACAATTTCTTAACAAAATCTGGAACTCATTTTTGAACGCACATATACACGTCCTTCATTTATTTGATATGCGATTACGGACTGCTGATAGTATAGCATGCATAAAAGAATATGATGGAATAGACAATACGTCTGTGGAAAGGATAAGTAAGGAAGTGGAGTCTTTTATCCTTTCAAGGTTGTAATTCAAGTAAATTGGCATTAAAACATTAATTCGGCGATAAACAAATAAGTGTCCCTGACTGTGCTTTATTCATTTAAGCAACGTCAACCAACTTGAACCAGACTTACCTAAGTGCACTTAGTGTAATTTCGACCGGAATAAATTATCGCTGGTTTTATCTCAAAAAATTATCACTGTTTCTTCGCAGTCCGAGTAGCCCCGTTCTGTTATAAAATAGAGTGTTCGTTAAAAATTATTTAAAAAATTGAAAAGTAATGAAAAGCAGCAGATTACCTAATTCCTTATAGATAAATAAATGTCCGGACAAATATGTTTTTATTTGAAACCGGAAGTAATGAACGTCCACAAATATCCTGTCTACACCTTACATCTTCTTAGTAATTCATTTAGATTTTTGCCAGCAAAAAATTGCGTGCACAATAAAATAAAGTGCAGGCAAAATAATGTATGTATTAGTTAATTGGTTTTCTATCGACATTATCATAGAAGTCGCATTTGCAATAAAACAAAAATGTAAGTTAAGTCTAAATGTCTAACGTATCAATATTTGCAGCTCTCGTTGACTCTATAAATATTATCAAAAATAATCGTTTAAGGTTTCTGTGCCTGAGAAACCGAGTGACTGTCGAACAATAAACAGTTCCGCAGGTTGGCGTATATGATGACATTATATCACGTAGCTGACGTAATTGGACCGATTGATAACGCACTGCATTACTGAGAACTCGTTCGCGCAGCATTAAAATAAACAGTAGAGTTCTTCTGAATCCTTGCTAGTCATTCCTGTTTTTATTTTTTTTTTTTTTTTCGTTTTGGTTGTCACACATGGTCTGCCAGACCGCAGATTTCATTGCTCTATAACTTTTGAATAAATGCGTATTTTTCAATTCAATTATAGTGAAATCAAAACGCCGAACTATGAATAAAAAGATTAAACTGTAGTCCAATAGTCAACATAATTTTCTCAAAAGTTATAAAATTAAAAAAAAAGAAGTGTCATGAAGAACAGGTGAAAATCCAGCATTTCCCGCGCTCTACCGGATCAGCTATGACCATCTAGGATTAAATCACTATTTTAACATCTAATCTATTCCACAGCTGTTGCTTTCTTCTCCTGTTCTATTTTTGGTGCGGTAGACACTGATTGTTCGGTAGGTCATAACAATAGTAAAGGCGATCGATCAGGTACTTCAATATGGCGTTGACAAATGACAGAGTCGCTCGTGGCTTTAGGCGTTAAATGCATGGAACGAGTGTAATGTAATATCTTGTAGTACTAATTCGACACCCTGCATTGTTGACCAGATACATGCGCGACATTAAAGAGGGAGAAGAAATATGATATGATTGAATCACGACAATGGAATCATATAAAAAGTTGTGATAAATTTATTGCGTCATAAGGCGTACATAGTATATTCGTTAAAATACATATTAATGTATAATCTGATGCATCCTTCAAATGTAGATTCTTTAAACTATTGCATTTTTTACTGGCACTCTTTCAATTTCCAGTGACCCCGAACTGCTTGGAATAGTTCAATGCTAGATGTATTATACAATATAATAAAGAAAGGTATATATAATTCCAAATAGATTATGGGATTGCCATCATTTTGAGTAAAAATTATTAATGGTCCATCGCACATAAAATCATATTTTATAGAAATTTGTAAGACGTTTCCGTATTGCAATCTATTTTCTTTGCCAAATAATTTGTAAAACTGTTGACACCATAACAATAGAATTTATGATTTCGAAGAAAAAATATTCTGGAACGAAAGTGTCATGTTTACTGTATTTTGCATTTTATGGCAATATACATACATGCTTCTTCGAATACAAATTATAAATTTATTGAAACAAAATACAAATAAAATGAGGAGTAACTTCTTGCCAATTAGTTAAATATTTCATTGAACGTCTTTGTGTGATTCATTTGGTTCTTGCCGTAAAGATTCGCAAAGAACCTAACCTAATGCCGAACAATCTTCGAATAGGATTAGCGCCTGGGTTGCCGAACGGGAAGTTGTCCGGATTCTTGTCTCACAGGTCAAGGCTTACAAGGTTAGTCCGTATTACAACATCTTATCTGAAATGCTTTGTATTTGATTCTACCATTCTGATAAAGATATGTTATTAGCGTTGTAAATAGTGACATGGCACCAACAAAAATCCTTACTTTCATCTACTTCGAAAATACCTAACGGAATTTGTTATTAATTTTGATTTCAGGTATGAGATTCGAGGTTTGCCGATAACGGGACACCCGATAAAGAGTTTAAGCTCTATATTTGATAGCTTTTCAAGGACTTACATTTAGCACCTATCTGTAGCACCGCGGGTGAGTAGAAACTTGGATATTTACTTGACAACAAAGCAACACAAAATTGCAACAATGAATAAATCCTACAATGAAATAGTTTATTAGCTTATCACAATGTTTGTGATTTAAAGGAAGCATCGATAAAAGATTCGAAGTGATTGAAATGTGAAAAACTAGTATGACATAGTAATAAGTATTCTTAAACGTTAACACAAGTATTTGAGAGTTTGTTGGCTCCTTAATGATTTTGACTCGATGCTGATTTGCGCACTGCTGCGATCGCGAGGACCGATATAACGCTATTAACTCCGTGTTTACGTTCCTGCATTGCGCATCCGATGTAACTCTTACTTAAATCTTAAATCCCCCAAAAAACACTTACGTGTAAAAAACCACGCCAAGTACAGGTGTGCTGTGTATTCCTCTAATAAAAAGTATTGATATCAGATTATTGAGGCCAAGTACTTAAGTCACTACATGTTTGCCTATTATATGATCTAGCACTGGCCCATCATTTTAATTGTATTTTCGAAATTTCCTATAACGTTTTCACTACTCTTCTACATTACTACTGTTTCTCGTAGTTGATTATGAATTAATGGTTATTTAATAATTAATCAAACTTTAGCTGATTCCTTATCGAGTACTACTTGGCGGGTCCGTGCAATTCTTGATATAAATTTGCATTCATAATGCCAGTCATTAAACTCAAAACCAATGTCAACTTTCTATATAGAGTTTATTAACGATAACTCGTTAATAATAATCACGGTAAAATCTTAATAATAAACATAATTTTAGGATACTATTAGTACGTTCAAAGTAAGTACTTTGGAATTTCTGGCACGGACCCGCCAAGTAGTACTTGATAAGGAATCAGCTAAAGTTTGATTAATTATTAAATAACCATTAATTCATAATCAACTACGAGAAACAGTAGTAATGTAAAAGAGTAGTGAAAACGTTATAGGAAATTTCGAAAATACAATTAAAATGATGGGCCAGTGCTAGATCATATAATAGGCAAACATGTAGTGACTTAAGTACTTGGCCTCAATAATCTGATATCAATACTTTTTATTAGAGGAATACACAGCACACCTGTACTTGGCGTGGTTTTTTACACGTAAGTGTTTTTTGGGGGATATCACAAGTTTTTGTTGTCCAACGGGAAATAGAAGTATTAAGCACTGAAATCTATATTGTCACAGATATAAAATGTAAATGCATTATGATGTTGCTAATCAGAAAAATATATAGCGGTGTCGAAAATGTTTAATGGCATATAAATTTAATGAAGCCGTGTGGTAAACGTAAGAGAGGAGAGTGTGCTGGATTATTTCAGGCCTTGTACCTCAGGCCGTGCGAACATCAAAGAGGATACGATAGTTTGAGCGAAGCGCCAAAGCTTGTTGCACACTTTTCTGGACTTCTACGTCCGACACCTAGATACAAGAAACTATGGAGCGGAACACCTGGACACACTGAACTTCCACATCCGACACCTAGATACAGAAAACTACGAAGCGGAATACCTGGACACCCTGGACTTCCACATCCGACGCCTAGATACAGAAAACTACGTAGCGGAATACCTGGATACCCTGGACTTCCACATCCAACACCTGGACACAGGAAACTACCGAGCGGAATACCTGGACACCCTGGACTTCCACATTCACTACCTAGATACAAGAAACTACGGAGCGGAATACATGGACACCCTGGACTTCCACATCCGACACCTGGACACAGGAAACTACCGAGTGGAATACCTGGACACCCTGGACTTCCACATCCAGTACCTAGATACAAGAAACTACGAAGCGGAATACCTGGACACCCTGAACTTCCACATCCGACACCTGGACACAGAAAACTACGAAGCGGAATACCTGGACACCCTGGACTTCCACATCCAGTACCTAGATACAAGAAACTACGAAGCGGAATACCTGGACACCCTGGACTTCCACATCCAGTACCTAGATACAAGAAACTACGAAGCGGAATACCTGGACACCCTGAACTTCCACATCCGACACCTGGACACAGAAAACTACGAAGCGGAATACCTGGACACCCTGGACTTCCACATCCAGTACCTAGATACAAGAAACTACGAAGCGGAATACCTGGACACCCTGAACTTCCACATCCGACACCTAGATACAGAAAACTACGAAGCGGACTACCTGGACACCCTGGACTTCCACATCCGACACCTAGATACAGAAAACTACGAAGCGGAATGCCTGGACACCCTGGACTTCCACGTCCGCCACCTAGATACAGGAAATTACGGAGAGAAACACCTGGACATTCTGTGTCTCTAAAAACTGTCACCTAAAATACGAGGAACTATGTTGAAGCACACATATACATACACCCATACACGCGCGCTCCACATGAATGCTTTCAAAAACTTAATAATTGTATACGGTGTGAAAGCACCCTTATACTAACTGGAAATTCGGTATGAACAGTAGCTTTACGTATAAAGTGTATTTGACTGTGTTGTGTATTCGTAAATTACTAACACCATTCAGAGTACAAATAGGTAATGAAGACACAGCAGTCAGCGCCATCTGTTGGGTAAAAAATGCGATGGACGTGCGAAGACGACGACGACGACGACGACGACGACGACGACGATGACGACGGACCTGAAATAAAATCATCTCGCTCGCCATCTCAATACACCCTGATCTCGTATACTAATCGTATTGAATTTAGTGGCAATCAATTCAGAACCCTTGATTCCTAGAGTGAATGTATCAATAAATTTTTCTCAGATACAGCCGTTCATAAGATATTTGAGTCGAAACACAGGTACAAGCGATGCTTCGAGTAAAGAGTCTCGGCGAGCCGTGCCCCGTACGGCGGGTTGCCTGTACTTGGCGCGAGACTCGACCGAGTCTCTTGATCTTACTTTGTGCACTGACCACTGCTTGGACCAGGCATAGCCGAATGGCCAACTTCTCTTTTTACCACGTATTTACGATTCTCCGATCTTTTATCAACAGCGGTAGTACTAAATCGGTCCCTAATCCAATTACGAGAATTCTTTGTTCTCCTTTGTAACTCGCACGAATGTCTTTTCACGAACGCAATGAAATATGTATATGCAGATCACTGAAAACTTAAAAATTCTCAACGAATGTACAGATAAGCATCACTAAGAAAAGTTAATAATTACCAAAAACACTTTTACAATATTAAACACTGCATCGGGAACGAAATAAGGGCATCTTGACTGGACTGAAGTATTGCTGATACAATATAGTTTCACAAATAAGAATCATAAAATCAAAACACGTTTCCAAATGCATACTTGCTTGAGTATGATATGTCCTACACGGATAAATTTAATCCTATTTACAAATATACAACACATCGTAAGATTATCATTATACATGTATTCATAGAAGGCAAAGTTTATAAAAACCTATTTATTATACTATATTTTCGTAAAAAATATATTCGTTGATCGAAATTGTATACATGTCGGTATACAGTGGATACGATAACAGTTTATCACAGTGCTTATTAATGTCGAGTAATTACTTATCGAGTATTACTTGGCGGGTCCGTACCGATAGTTTCATAATACTAAACTTCGGCAAACTTTAAAAACCTTGATTGAATAATGAATTCTTCATATTACAATAAGCATAATCTTGAGAATTATGATTCAAACTGTTAATAAGGATTCCATCAACGTTATTCTCAGTTAAATAAATAAAGAAGCAGAAATCTTTTATTTAAATGCTCGAAAGACTCCATGCGCAATTGTGTTCTATTAAACGCGCATATTATTCACGATTGTTAACAGGAAATAGTCTAGTCTCCAGTTTCACTTGAAGGACTTTAGTCTGAACCTTCGAAGATATACGCCCCATCTCTCTGTTCCATTTTTATTGTCGGTTTAGACCCTATATAACGAAAGATTCCTCATCTCAATGCCGTAAAATAAATGGCTTTATTTCTTTATAAATTGAAAACTCCATGACAATAATCCATTAGCATATATAGGGCAACCTGCCTACACTATGAGAAATCCTCTACGCTATCTCGTATCTTCCTATCTTTTTATACTCATATCCCAGGGCCACAGATGCGAGTAAAAGTCTTCAGGATTGAATCGCTCTATTACTAGACGTGTGTCATATTGTGACTGACAAGAGCCATAAATTATTCTAAGTTATGGCAGCGTCTTGATACAGAAGAAATATTGACGCTGATTGCCTTCACGAAACTTGTATTATAGTTGCAATTCGATTCCGCTGGGTAAAATATAGAAGCAACGATACTTCTTTATCTATATGTTGTGACGTGATCGATTTCACTCCTCAGAGTTTTCAGGAGAAACGGTGTTACACGCGAAGGGGGCGGAAAGAAAAATACGTCCAGACAGAATCCACCTAGTTGAAGAACCATAATTTTGAAAAAGTTTTAGAATTAATGTCTTCTTTGCAGATTTTTTTATTTATTTGCCGAACCATATGTATTTGCTCGTTTACCTAGTTTTCGATAGAGACGAACCAGCCATTAAGAGGAGCCAATTGCGCGAGGAGATCGGGACAGCACGCAGAAAGGGAATTGCCTCTTCAGCCCACAACTGCGAGCGGAACGAGAGCTTGACGCCAGGTTTCACAAAACTCACACTTTTGAACACGGCTACCATGCAGTCACGATTGAGTCACGATACGAAAAAGAAGGCAGCAACGACGAAGCATGACTACACTCGCAGCAGATCCACCACATTAACGTCACCGGTAATCCAGGGGTGTCCGTGAACCATATGCGGGCGGGCTGTCTGTATTTATGATTGCAATGGGGCGAGTTGATCTTGCCAGCGATTCACGATCCACGAAAATTGTCCTCGTTTCAAAATTTAGCGCGTGGTACTTCATGTGGGATATAGATGATTTTTGTCGTCTAAACTTGTTGAAATTTAATTTTTCTCCAAATGTTTTAAGGTAGCATCTCTGAATATCGATTAACCGATTTTTACATAAAATTAATATACATGCATTAAAAATATTCTCAAAAAAGCTTGAAAAATTAACATGAATTTCACAGTGTGAAAATGACGAATTCGAATTTAAAAATGCCTTTCTTAGCATGGTTCCTTATAATACACGTGGGTAGCATTAGTTACTTCTATATATTGTACACAATAAAACAGAAGATTGCGAATAAAAAGGTATTGAGAATGGTAGATTAAACCCTGATAAATCGTCTTACAATTTAAATTTGCATTTGTCCAGGCAAAGTAATTATGAGGTAACAATAGACGGTCCGATACTTACAAGGAACATCACTTTAGTGTCCCCCTCCGATTTCGATGAAACTCAACTATATTGTAGCGCATGAAAATCTAAGAGACACGTGTTTTTTTTTATCGGCGGAAAAACGGTTTTAGGGGGTGAAATCAACCCCCAAAGTTGGGCATGTCGAGGGGTGGTAATGCAGTTTCACCTAGAAGGAATCGTGCGATTTCAATGAAACAAAAACTAAAATGCTTCTCATCGTGAATAATGTAAAGTGCAACTACACATTAAAAAAAATTGTCTCTTGAGGGGGTGAACCACCCCTCGATTATTACTTTTTTCACCCTATTTAAGAAACTTACGAATGGAATTCAATGAAATATGTACCATTTGAAAGAGGAAGGAAAATTAAAGTTTACATGTTTTTGCTTTTTTGCGGGATGTCACGTTTAAGGGGGTAAACCACCCCCTACGTACCGATGCGTGCATTCCCATATAGGACCCCTTCTCGCGCAATTTAAAAGTGTAAATTAATTTAAAATCTTCTGGTTACTGACAGTTGATAAACAATAAGTGAAAATTAACGAAGTTCTCCTGCCTCTGGCCCTTCTCCTGCCTCGTCATGCGTTTCCTCTCCGCGACGCGTAGCTCGGCGTTGCTATCGTTTCCCGCTCGCCGAACGGCTCTTGTCTTATGGACGCGGGATACAAATAAAAATATCGCTTCACATTGGTAAATAAAAGACTATTTACTATTCCGCCCATCATTAGTGAGTGTAAACCAAGTTATTTTAAAAATTGTTTTACAATTCTGTTTCACGATTAATTTTTTTAATGCATGTTCTATTTTTACATAAATATTCTTATTAACTATACATTGCTGTTATGATTTATAGCAATACTACTTATATGTATATACTACTTGATACGATAAATAAAAATTACTTTCCGGATTATTAATAAAATATATTTTTTCCAACACGCGCATAAAAATGGTGACTTTCCACGCCTGTTTAGCGGGAGGAAAACAGTTGATTTCCGACCAATCACAAGGTTATCGTGTTTTCTTCCCGCAGGTAAGAAAAGTAGCCATTTATAGGGAGAGAATAACTCAACAACCAATCAGAAAGCGCGAGAGTGTTGTTACCCAAGGACAATGAGACATAATTGATCAACTCTGTTGATAAATAAATGTGTCTAGTGAAAACGTACTACCAGTCTTCGAGTAAATTTTGTGTTGTTCAGTCTGATTATTATTTCACTGTCTTTTATTTTTTTTTAATTCACTTTCTCTCCAAATAAAACCGAACTCTTTAAATCTTTTAAATGAAAATTCTAAAAAAATTGAAACGAAATTGTTCATTGCTTTTATTGATACATTTCGTTAATAAATTTAAAAATTCCTTTAAAAATGTTGGTCTATAATGATCTTTAAAATTCGTTTTTTGAACCCCCCCGGCGGGGCTTCGCCCCTGCACCCCACCAGGGCTTCGCCCTGGACCCTAATAGACCACGAAAAGTTAATACATACATTTCAAACAACTAGCATCACGCTAACTTCATTTTATCCCAATTTCATATCAATGTCATGATAATCTTACGTCAGTTATTTATATCTTATTGTAAACTATCCTACCATTTTTCTGCGCTTATTGAAAAAAATATCGTGTGCAACACAGGAGGAAGACGATTTCGACTTGTGTGATTGCCGCCCTCGCTTCGCTCGGGCGGCAAGCTTCCCACTCGTCGAAATCGTCTGTTTTCCTCCCTAGTTGTACAATCTACTATTTCTTAACACGTGCATGTAAAAGGCCCTTTTTCATGCATTTAAAGTGAATGGAAAGTTGCTCATTTCGAGCGTGCGGGAGAGAATGATTCCCTCCCGCTACAGCGGGAGGGAATGGATATTCCCTCCCGCTCTTCAAAATTTTAAAAATTTTGTTAATTTTATTTATTTTTTTCAATATACCATTGTGATTGGAGTTGGGAAAAGAGTTGTGCACGACTCAAAATGCGAAACTTCCCATTTACTCTAAATACATAACAAAGGGCCTTTACCTGCACTTGTCACGAAAAGCACAGTGTGCAACTAGGGGAGGAGGACAAAATCTCGCCCTCGCTAGAAATAGCCCTTTCCCCCCCCCTAGTTGCACAATATACTATTAAATATAAAATAATAGAAACTGGTACTATGGTGCACTAACTACCGTACTTACCTCTAGGCGGAAGCGTGCAGAGTGGGAGGACATTAATTGATATTCAAACTCTAATTAAACTTACCCGCTTAATTACGGATGAAGCGTTAATTTTCACTTATTGTTTATCCACTGTCAGTAACAAGAATAATTTAAATTAATTTACACTTTTAAATAGCGCGAGAAGCGGTTCTATATTGTAACGTATACATCTGTAATAATACAGATCGCCAATATAAGAATTTGGCTTACCTGAATAACCTTATACGGATAAACAATAATCTTAAATAGGCATCGTGACGCGGGTAAATACCGCACTCCTCAGGCCACCTCGCCACCAACTTTAAGGTATATAAAGGGCACCAAAATCAGACTCGAGGCATTCTGCCATTAGCGTCTAGCTAGTCTACAGCAAGTATAAACGTGCAAACAGTCTCGGGCAAAGGAGGCAAACCGACCCCTTTGCTATTACTCTGTGGAACCTACTTTTCGCGATACACGCAAACCGCGTGGAGCCAGGTGGCAAATTGATACTGCTCAACTTTTGATAAGTGCATTTAGACCGGAACGCCACAGTGTCGTTTTATCGTCACTTGTATCGTTTCCGTCAATATATGCCGTTTACTTTATTAGCAATAATCATGTGCTTGGCGCGCGTGGTAGGCTAGTAGTCCCCCGAGCGCCTCGAGCAGAACTCGCAAAATTTAGGCGTTTTTTCAAACGGATAATTTAACCCCTTAGCGTACTCGTATTTGGATGTTTAAAAGCGCGTTTTAATCGTTGAAACCTCAGCTACAACGTGGATAAAAATGAAACTTCTACTTCATCGCTTTCCTAATGAAAAATGGCGGGGAAGCTTCGGGTGCGCTTGCGAAAGCTCGAGATCTCCGTCACGGGATCATCTCCCAACAGTAATTTTGTGAGAATCTGCAGTATCATTAAAGATGATATCATGCAAAAACTGGACCAGATTGGCCGGCGCGTTCGGAAGTTATGGCCATTTAAGTGTTTTCACTTCAAGGGGGTGTAACTCCCCCTAGCGTGATCCTACAGGGGTTCAATGCGGGTGTTTTTTTAATGCCGAAGGATGCTCTCTCTCGTGCCCTAATTAGAAATATAAACTTCCTTCCGGAACTACTAGATCTCGAATTTTTCAAAAAGTTCCAAAACGCACTTTTTCACTCCAACCCCTGCCATTCGGCCATTTTGTATCCGATCGGGATAAAACCTTAACCATTCGAACGGGAAGGAAATTTCCTAAAAAATATGTCTTTGGTTTTTCGAAATCCGTCATACTTTCACAGATATGTAAACAAATTAAAGTGTTCCACGTCAATTGCGCATTACTGTATACATATCAGGGCGATTCATGGGAAATTATAGATTTGAATGTGGCTTAGTTTGAACAATGATTAAGACCATTGACCAATGACAATGTTTTTTACAGTTTTAACTTCATTTTAATTCGGTCTAATTCGAATGTTATTGCCATTGGCCAATTCATAATTTCGTGTGCATCATCTTGCATATGATTTCGTGTTATAGTATTTTCTAAACTGTTGTCTTATGGTTTCTTAACATTAACAAGTATCTCCAGCTTATCAGAGGTCAAAAAAGAATTTGCCTGATTGGGCAGCCATAATCGACGACATTAAACGATTTTTGTTTTTTTGAGACGACCGCACGAAGTACGTGGGAGTGTCTTATGCATTCGCCATCCTATAATATCGGGGTAAACAGGTTTCTGTTCAGACACGACCGGATGTTATTATAGAGATGCGTCTTATGCATTCACATTAGTAGGAAGAAATATACATATAAGACGCAGTACTCAATTTTTGGTCATGCGCTCTATCAAAACTGGAAGTGCTGGGCACCTACAAATGCTGTTGAAACTTCATATTTCATCTGAATTTAAATCAAATTGGTTTAACCGTTTGATTGGAATTTCGTCGACAAAATTGTTCGTGTAAACACACGGGCGCGCGCGTACATACGTACATTTCTCTTTTGGATGGTGAATGCATAGGATATATCCACATGTTCCATGTGATCGTGCCTAAAAAGGAATCTCTGTACGTGTGCATGTGCACAGAAATTTTGTTGGCCCAAATTCTAAATGATTTCCAGCTAAATCTAAAATTTATAAGGGATACAAACCCGAGCAGAAATTTATTCCGGCGGGGATCCGGCCCGGATCAGGCTGTCCCTAACTGATAATCCGCCCCGGATCATGCCGCTCTTTCGGCCCTGATGTGGCATGTAACGGCATTTCTGATGCGGCCCTGATCTGGCTACTGACACGGCCCTGATCAGGCCCACATTAGGGAATATATTTGGTCCTAATCATGCCCTGGATTGGTATTATATCCGGTTGCCTGATGTTGATATACATTAGATATACATATAGACGTTGAAATGACAAACAGGTAACATTTTTCGAAAATATCGTAGGTAGTGGAGTAATTCAGTGTGACGTATTAGGCCTTGCTTTCGAGGGGTAGGAGAATTCCTGCAAATTATAAATTAGTTTTTTGATTCTAAAAAATTATATATAGAAGCAGTGCGATGGATTGGACTGCTAGGTGCTGCAAGTTAGAAGCTTTTATCGCCTCTTCGTCTCTTTTACAGAATTCTATAAAGTTTGGAACATATCGGCTCAGTGACCCACTTTTGCTTGCGGGTATCCCTGTCCCTCTGGTGGCCGGTGGTTGTATTGCATGTATTGTAACACAAATGTTATAATAACCCCTCCCCGTCACCTGGCTCGAGGGCACCACTGGCCCCGAGCACAAGTATTGCGTACTGTCTTGCGAAGTATTGTTAATTGCGTTCATTTAGTGTTTTAGGTCTGTTGTATCTAGTATAAGATCCCTCCCCTCCACTCTTCCCTCCCTGTCCCCTTCCCCGTAGGGCACTGGCTCGAACACCATCATCGAGGACCACCACCGAGGATATCACCCTGAACCGGATACGAGGTCTCAGCATCCCTGGATGGACCGCGAGAGTGGCTACGTCGCCGAGGCAGCGGACGGCAGGGATGGCATTGGCAGGGAGAACAGCTGATCGAGATGTCCGTGGGATGGATGCCCACCAACCCGACACCATCACCACCAATATGCAGCCCCGGTGCAGTCCCGTCACACGGGCAGGAAAACGTCCCGTGTGACAGCGGCGGAGCCCTCTCCCTCCGAGACCGCGGACGTGCCCGGGAGAGTTTTGGCAGGCCTGGAGGCCGCCATCTTGACCGGCGCGCGCAGCCAGTCCGCGCGCCGGCAAAGCCAGCACAGTGCCGCCGCCACGAGGCCCTGGAAGGCCCGGCAGCCCTGCAAGTTTGAAACGGACCAATGCCCTGCCATGCCGGAACTGCCAACCAATGCCAGAGCACGTAGCCCTCTCAGCTGAGCAGCCCCAGCCAATCATCGAGGCCCTGGAGGCCCACGAGGACCAGGATCACCGGAAATCTAATCACTTCGAGCCAGGTTGCGACCGATAGCGTTTGCGGATTTTGAGTGTTGCGAGTGTAGAGAGTGCGAGTTAAGTGCGGAGAATTTGGATTATATCGAGTCACATTATTAAGTGAGTACTGTTTGCGTCTGATTGAGTTTCCCTTCTTACCCTCCTTTTCCCTACCCCCTTCTCCTAGCCCGCGCTTTAATATTGAGTAACATTCCCTTTTGGATATTACGAGCCGCCCCCACGTGGACCGGCCCTTTTGCGTAGTAGATCGTGTGAGTTTTAGTCTGGCCTTCCGCCACCCGCGTGCGGCCAGTGGTATATTGCGTGCGTCCGAATTTAACATTCAGTACCCCCTTTGAAACCCTTCGTGCCCTTCCTTTTCCAACACATGCCCTCCTCTCATCCCATAACCGAGGTAATTTTGTAAGAAGCCATTTTGCGTTCGGGAACCTTCCTCCCTGAGATCCCCTCACCTCTCCCTCCGCTAGCCTAGCCATCTCCCATCGAGTAAACAAACGAGGACCTTGCGAGGTCACTCGCCGGTGCTACACCGTTACAGTAGCTGGCGCCCAAAACCATCCGTATCCGAGCTCCCAGCTGATCGTCCTCCCCTGCCCCGACTGCCCCCTCCAACCTCCCTCCCTACACCACTGCGTGCTCCTGCGTGAGCCCCGATTATTATTAATCCGCTTATATTCTCTTGTCTAGTATTGCTTTCTCTACGGTTCTATTCTTTTGTTTTTGTAATAGTGACACCCGACTTATTAATTATATTCTTTCTTACTCTACCCCGTGTTCCCTTTTATTTTCGTGTTCCCCACACCTCGTATCCTTTTTCTTGCTGTTGCGATAGCTAATTTGAGGAGACCCTGGGCGGACCGAAAATCCGTCCAGTACGTCACAGTATATAGTTTCATATTAGGGCAATTTCAGTGTTGCCTGATTTGACACCTAATACCGCAGCTCTGAATAACGCCTGACTACGGCCAAGTCAGATTTTCCATAATAGGGCTTGCCATGAAATTGCCTGATCAGGGCCTGATCCTGTTCAGGATCTATATTTCAGGCTGATCACATTTACAAATGTCGTACTGATGCATGATCAGGGCAGGATCTGGGCCTCATCCGGCTATCCTGATCAGGCATGCCATACCGATACCTGATCCGGACCTGATACGACATCAGGCAGCCTGACCAAATTTCTGCTCGGGGTAATGGTGCGCTATTTTAAATTTTTGAATTTTGAGTTCAGATTTCTAATCAGCGACCCGAGGAACTCTTTTTGTTCATGATTTACTTGCTAGATCAGTTACAATTACATTTATTATGTAAAAAAAGTGTTTTTTGAACTTTGTTCATTATACCATCTACTACATGAGAAAAAAACTTCATAATAATTCTTTAGTAATTATTAATCTCCTAGGATCCTAAATATGCATTTGCAATCGTCGTAAAAGTTCAAAAAGAATGTTAATTAGGAAAACCCGAATTGAAATAAGTGTCATACCAGTGCAACCCTTTTTTTCAGTAGATTGCATTATTTAAAAAAGCATTTTCTCAACTTCAAAAATTTAGGTGATAAAATTCACAGTTTCTGAAAATCGGCCACGTAAATACCGATCCGCGATATAAATCTCATATCATTAGCTAAGGAAAAGTACTTCTTTAATCGATACGGGATGATGCGTTCCGATTGCCCGTCATTTTTGCCTGGGCGTTTGATTGAACTTTTCCGAAGAAATCGCGCCAATCTGTTCGATTACAATTATCAAGAGACTCGGTCGAGTCTCGCGCCAAGTACAGGCAACCCGCCGTACAGGACACGGCCCGCCGAGACTGTTTACTCGAAGCAGCTCTTGTACCTCTGTTTCGACTCAAATATCTTATGAACGGCAGTATCTGAGAACAATTTATTGATACATTCAGTTTAGGAATCAAGGGTTCTGATTTGATTGCCACCAAATTCAATAGGATTAGCGTACGGGATCAGGACGTATTTACATGGCGAGCGAGATGATTTTATTTCAGGCCCGTCGTCGTCGTCGTCTTCGCACGTCCATCTACGTTTTTACACGACAGATGGCGCTGACTGCTGTGCCTTCTTGACTTATTTGTACTCTGGATGGTGTTGGCAATTTACGAATATATACTACAATCAAATCCACTTTATACGTGAAGCTACCGTTCACACCAAATTTCCAGTTAATATAAGGCTGCTTTCACAATAGTACAGAATTATTAAGGCTTTTATGTGGAGCGCGTGTGTATGGGTGTACGTACGTGTGTGCTACGCCACAGTTCCTCGTATTTTACGTGACAGTTTTTAGAGATACAGGATGTCCAGATGTTCCGCTCCATAGTTTCCCGCATCTAGGTGTCAGACGTGGAAGTTGAGGGTGTTCAGGTGTTCCGCTCCGTAGTCTCTTGTATCTAGGTGTCGCATGTAAAAGTCCAGGGTGTCCAGAAAAGTTTGCAACGAGCGCCGCTTTGGCGTTACGCTCAAACCATAGTATCCTCTCTGTTGTTCCCACGGCCTGAGGTACACAAATAATCCAGCATATTCTCCTCTCTTACGTTTACCACACAGCTTCAACAAGCTGGACACCATTAACGACGCTTATATGCATTGAAGATTACATTTAAAAAATTTATATATATCTTTATGCATTTCTAGAAAAAGGGACTTACAAATTAAATTTATATGCCATTAAACATTTTCGACAACGCAATATATTTTTCTGATTAGCGACATCATAATGCATTTACATTTTAGATCTGTGACAATGTAGATTTCAGAGTTTAGAGCTTCTATGTCCCGTTGAGCAACAAAAACTTGTGATATCCCCCAGAAAACACTTACGTGTAAAAAACTACGCCAAGTACAGGAGTGCTGTGTATTCCTCTAATAAAAAGTATTGATATCAGATTATTCAGGCCAAGTACATAAGTCACTACATGTTTGCCTATTATATGATCTAGCACTGGCCCATCATTTTAATTGTATTTTCAAAATTTCCTATAACGTTTTCACTACTCTTTTACATTACTACTGTTTCTCGTAGTTCATTATGGTTTAATGGTCATTTAATAATTAATAAAACTTTAGGTGATTCCTTATCGAGTACTACTCGGCGGGTCCGTGCCAGGAATTCCAAAGTACTTACTTTGAACGTACTAATAGTATCCTAAAACTATGTTTGTTATTAAGCTTTTACCGTGATTATTTTTGACGAGTTATTGTTAATAAGCTCTGTATAGAAAGTTGACATTGGTTTTGAGTTTAATGACTGCTATAATAAACGCAAATTTATATCAAGAAATACACGGACCCGTCAAGTAGTACTCGATAAGGAATCAGCTAAAGTTTTATTAATTATTAAATGACCATTAATTCATAATGAACTACGGGAAGCAGTAGTAATGTAAAACAGTAGCGAAAACATTATAGGAAATTTTGAAAATACAATTAAAATGATGGGCCAGTGCTAGATCATATAATAGGCAAATATGTAGTGACTTATTGTACTTGGCCTCAATAATCTGATATCAATACTTTTTACTTTCTCATCACATACAAAGTATGTAAGAAAGTATTACAATCCAAAAAAAGAAATCGACTCCCAGATTTTGATGGGAATACATGTTTTGAGGGTCCTAGATTTGAATAAGAGCATTCACTCATTGCTGTCTGTCTGGCTGTGTAAATTCTGCCCGAAAACACATTAACTTTCCAAAGAGGCTACGGATCGCAATGTTTGTTGTGTCTTATGTATATAAAATGTAGTTTTGGCATTGTAATTGACACCAAAACACCAATCCGTTCTGGCACTTTACCTGAAACGTGAAAAATAAAAACCAATTTCTATCGATAGTCTGATTAAAACATTACTATGCTCTATTCTGCAGTGTACAGACCTTTTTTTTACCAGTTTTATGAGAGCCAATAGAAAAGTCTCCTCAGTATACGTCGATATCTAGACGTAGATACAATAGACACAACTCGATAAAAAACTGATTAACCTAAAAGAATTTTCTATTTCAACTCTAAATCACTCAATTCTTAACATCAAGTAATTTCACAACCGTAACGTGATGCTAGTAACTATCATAATGAGAAAGTCACGTGTTGCGATCACGCCAGTAGCAACTGATTCGCTCCTTTTCATTATTAGAGGAATACACGGCACTCCTGTACTTGGCGTAGTTTTTTACACGTAAGTGTTTTTTTGGTGGATACATTTTGCGACGATTAAAAAGTAAGTCACCAATGGTGATTTGATTCGCAGAAAGGGTCCACTGCCTAAAAGGAACTGATACGTTATGGGATTACGTGAATCTTTTTGTTTCATTTTTTATTAGTGTTAAGGCGTCAGAGCGTTAGACACCTGTTTTCATATTCGACCGCGTTAATGTTAGTTGTGGAACGAGATTTCACCAATTGGTGAGATCAGTTTGCTCTATTCGTTTCGTTTCGTTAGTTTTTAAATAGATCGTACTATTTTCAAAAACATCTAGTATTTTTTTTATTGCACCGTTTTTATGGATGTACGAACTATGCGATAATTCGTACCTTACATGTATTGTTAACAATTTGTGATTGTAAATCCAATTTTGCCTTGGTTTATCTTTTTAAATTTATTCTAACTTTTAGTTTTTTCTTTTCTTTTTTGCGTACGCAAAATTAAATGTGCGTGTTGTGTACACCGATTTTCATTGATTAATGAACCAAGCAAATATTTTTTACTGATAATCCGAATATCGATAGTTCTTTCTTTATGTAGTCTTACCCTTCAAAGATCGCCATCGCTTACATGGGCCAAGTTAATTGTCAACTTTCGTTCAGTGCCCTTTTTCATTAAGATTTCAAATATTTTTAAGTGGTTCCTGTGAATCAAGTGCCCAACAAAATATGTTTTAGAAACTCCGTAGACGCCGCATATTGTTGAAGTCGTGTTCAAGACCATTCCACAATGCAACGGGACACGGGATACGGAACATCCCGAGCAGAAATTTGGTCAGGCTGCCTGATGTCGTATCAGGTCCGGATCAGGTATCGGTATGGCATGCCTGATCAGGATAGCCGGATGAGGCCCAGATCCTGCCCTGATCATGCATCAGTACGACATTTGTAAATGTGATCAGCCTGAAATATAGATCCTGAACAGGATCAGGCCCTGATCAGGCAATTTCATGGCAAGCCCTATTATGGAAAATCTGACTTGGCCGTAGTCAGGCGTTATTCAGAGCTGCCGTATTAGGTGTGAAATCAGGCAACACTGAAATTGCCCTAATATGAAACTATATACATGTAATACAACCACCGGCCACCAGAGGGACAGGGATACCCGCAAGCAAAAGTGGGTCACTGAACCGATAAGTTCCAAACTTTATAGAATTCTGTAAAAGAGACGAAGAGGCGATAAAAGCTTCTAACTTGCAGCACCTAGTAGTCCAATCCATCGCACTGCTTCTATATATAATTTTTTAGAATCAACAAACTAATTTATAATTTGCAGGAATTCTCCTACCCCTCGAAAGCAAGGCCTAATACGTCACACTGAATTACTCCACTACCTACGATATTTTCGAAAAATGTTACCTGTTTGTCATTTGAACGTCTATATGTATATCTAATGTATATCAACATCAGGCAACCGGATATAATACCAATCCAGGGCATGATTAGGACCAAATATGTTCCCTAATGTGGGCCTGATCAGGGCCGAATCAGTAGCCAGATCAGGGCCGGATCAGAAATGCCGTTACATGCCACATCAGGGCCGGAAGAGCGGCATGATCCGGGCCGGATTATCAGTTAGGGACAGCCTGATCCGGGCCGGATCCCCGCCGGAATAAATTTCTGCTCGGGATGTACACGGCTCGGTATTCAATTGTATATTTGCAAAATTCCATTGGATCCTGCAATTAAGGTATTACTACGGACCGAAAAAAAACAAAAGTTTTAATGTAAGATTTGAACAATCCAGCGTCAACTTTTGAACTGGTACAGTTCACTCACACACACCCATCCCTGCATCGATAGGCGCACACTAATGTACATTGGATGTAGTAGTGTATACGTATATACACCGAATACAGTCTCAAACGCAATGTTGCCGTAACGCTCTTTTGTCTAGCCGTCGTACGAGAGATTTCGTAATAAATATCGAACTTCTTTCATGTCTATCAATAAATCCTATGAGTAAAAAGTTCTGACTAAAAATCTAAAAAATTCCTAATTTCTTCCTTTGCCACATATTAGTTTTTCATCGGAATTACACGGACGAGTCAAATGCAATAAAAAAAACCATGCGCGTTTTATTGGCCAGGTATAGGGAATACGTGTTACGAGTCCTGACTTTAACTCGGAAATACTCGGAAACTGATGAGTGAATCGCGTTAAAAATTTGTAGAGAGATGTACTGCTATACAAATTAGACGTAAAACAAATTTCAGCTCGATTACGCGGTTTTGAGTTTACCGTAGTAATACCTTAAGAAGGAGAAAATCGTTTTCAAAACCGAGCGTTTACTAAATCGCTACGATTTTGGCTACTTCTCGGACATAGCAACGATAGGGAAGCGGTTGCTGGGGTCATTACGTATTTTACGGAGCACGGAACGTGATGAGTAGCATCAAGCATGTCCCGTTCCGTGCACCGTAACGGCTTATGTGAAAAAAACAATTGTCCCGCCAATATTTTCATGCGTGAAATTGTCATTACCTATCTCCTGTCATTATCTGTCAATATATGTATAAATATTGAAATAGTACTTTGCGATACAAGTGCGAGAAAGCGAACTTTATAGGCAGGCGGTGAAGTTGGTCGCACGAGCCGCACACGAGTAAGACAACGGCACGAGCCGAAGGCGAGTGCTGTTTGTTTTACGGGTGCGGCGAGTGTGTCAAACTTCACGATCTGCGTATAATGTTCGCTTTATTGTACCAGTATCACATAATATTTTCTGTAACGAATTCATGAAAAACGCTACTTTTGGTGCCTCCAAAGTGACTGAAACATCTCTTCATTGGAGGAGGCAGCCATAAGAAGAGCCAGAAAGTCTTCCAAGGTGAATGCATTTCATGACAGCGCGCGAGAACAAAGTTTATTTTATCGCACTAGTGCGAGAAGAAAGCACTAGTGCGATAATGTAAAATTGGGCTGATTTGCGCATGCGCAGCATTTTTATCGTATCCATAGTTATAAAGCGCCACTTTCGCCACACTTCGGAGGCACGAAAAGTAGCGTTTTTCATGCATGAGTTACATAAAATATTATGCGATACTGGTGCAATAAAGCGAACATTATACGCAGGTCGTGAAGTTTGTCACACTCGCCGCACTCGTAAAACAAACAGCACTCGTCATCGGCTCGTGCCGCTGTGTTACTGTGCGGCTGTGCGACCAACTTCACCGCCTGCCTATAAAGTTCCCTTTTTCGCACTCGTATCACAAAGTAATATTGTGTGACGTCGGTGTGACGTTTGAAATTCGTTGCGAATTATAAATTGCGTCGTCGAAAATATCTCCGCTCAGTGGCAAAATATTAAACAATCAATCTGCAATTAAAGTGTATCTCTCAAGTTTATTACTTATTTTCAGAGTACTACTTTTATTACAATACAACAAACTTTATTCATACTGTGTTAGCATAATGTACCTCCTTATACTAAGGCTATTTAACACCTTAGCTCCACTACAAGGGACTCTGTTAGTGACCGTAAGAGCGAGTTGTGAATACGGGCTCTTGAGATTAATTACTCAAGGTCCAAAATTACAGTAATATGAAATAAACTGTAAATCTAACATGCTACATTGACCATCAATCAATGTTACATTAAAATTATGTAACTGCGTTTGCTGGGTTCCACATAAAACTCGCACAGAAGCTGAAAAATTGTAATCTTTAGAAATTAGAGGCAGAATGTGCAATGGTATACGTATGGGAAGTGGCAGTGAAACTCTTACTTGAGAACTCTATTGCAACTTCTATACTATTTTTCTTCAGGTGGATATTCGACTTATTCGTGAAATAGCGCGGCGGAAGATTTTTGAACATCACAGTGGAGGTAAGCGACTTCCCTACAATCGACTTATGTCACACGGTTGTTTGGACATTAATATGCACAAGCATGTAAATAGATACTGAAAGGATTATCATTTGATAGTCCACTGGGATTTTATACAAGTTAATTGAAGATCCGTGCATATGATCTCACGGTCTTACTAAATGGTCAATCGACGAACCTAGAAGGCTGTTTGATTAAAGTTGGTAAGACAGATAGGCATATACGTGATAAAGCGTTAATAACGTCGGGGTCATCAAAATATAAGAGTGGATCCATCGATGTTTGTTATTTCTTAAACTTGAAGTAATTGTAAATCTATTTTATATGTGTAATCAGTCTCATAAAATATATTCGAAGTTTTCTATGTTTTACGATAAATCTCGTCCTTCCTTCCTAAAAATATTAGAATTCTCATATTTTTATTCACTATAGAAAAATATTAGTGTCGTAATAACACGTAAACGCCGGTAAGCATGGTAATGCAGTTTCGATAAAAAATTATGTATACAAAATGTATTTTATTAAATTATGATCACGTTGCGATTACAAATGAAGCAATACAATTTACATTGCTATTCTACGTAGGAATAATGCATTTCGTTATACAATCAATCGATGAATTATACATACTAATATTTTAGGTCGACACCGTTGAATTCTTTGTAAAACAAAGAATAAAAAGTGTAACTAGGCATTGTGGTGCACGTAAGCCGCATTTGTACATATTCCTATAATCGTTGTGACAACAATAATTTTTAACTATCTGCTCAAAACATATTTTAAATTTACCGCTTGATTAGGTAACTATTATACAGGGATAGTCAGTAGAAACGCACCAGCAGAAGTTGGCCGCAATTGGCCAACACGGCAGTGTGGCCTCTTCAAAAAATTACATGTGACTGTGACTGATTCCCATAAGCACAAACTGACAGTTCACATAGCAATAAGGTTATTGAAATATTTCAATAGTTAAGATACTGAAATAATTAATTAATATTGTAATGACAAAATGTAATATCAGTTGAGATTTATTTTCACAACAGATTCCAATTAAAATAATGTAAAGTTTAAAATATTCACAATTTTTATATTTCCAAGTAATGATCACAACTGTAATTCTGCAATACAATGCTGCAATTAATTTAAAAATCAATTAATTGAAATATTTTTATAGCAAAAAAGTGCAGGAACAAAATCTGTTGTGAAAATAAATCGTAACTGACATTACATTTTGTCATAACAATATTAATTAATTATTTCAGTAACCTAACTATTGAAATATTTCGAAAACCTTATTGCTATGCGAACTGTCAGTTTACGCTTATGGGAATCGGACACAATCACATGTCATTTTTTGAAGAGGCCACATTGCCGTGTCGGCCACTTGCGGCAAACTTCTGCTGGTGCTTTTCTACTGACTAACCTTGTATGTATATGAACATCCATGTTTAATTGTGAGTAGTGTAACTATAAAATATTTTATGAAGAGTTTTTAGATAAGACATATTAGTTTGTTATTGGACCAAATGGGTGAAAATTAAGCAGGGAAAATGCATTATCAGTCAGTTTAACACGCCATAGTGTGATATAATGATGTTCCATTGGTCTTACTATAATAAAACGTTAAAACGGGATTATATTTTTGAAGAAATTTGGCAAAACTTACTATTTCCATACTAAATTCAAACATTTACAATTATAATTCTTAACCTAAACAAGATCACAAATTGGGATGATAGCTGTGGACAGGTAGACAGATCATCCTGACGATCACAGGTTTGAATCACGCTGCCGGTAACATAAAATACTGTGATCACCAGCTATGGGTTTACATGTACTTAGACATCTATTTTTAAACTTTGTTTTAATTATAAAGTTATGTCAGTTGTATGTTTTATGTATTTTAATTAAAGTAAAAAAACTTTTTTTTTTTCGATGTGAAAGTAATAATTAAGTTCACTATTGTAACAGCAACTATCATATCTCTGTTTTCTAATAGGTAGGTAAATATCATTATTATATTTGTGTAAATTGAACTATGCCACGTAATACTGAATACCAGAATAGAGGAATAAATTTTACTATATTGTTGCAGTGAAGTGAATTATATTTATATAGTATATGTTATAGTATCGGCCACCACAATTATTGCTCCAGTGGCAAATTTTTTTTTACATGATGTAACGACTTTTGTTTCATGTTATAAAGAAATCAATCTTATATACGAATAATGGGTTTATGTATTCTAAGTATGTTATACATTTGTTAGATGAATGCATTGTGTCTGGAAAAAGTTCGGTAAATGATAAAATGGTCTTTAGTAAATGGAAAATTTATTGATTAATGATTAATTATTAATCAGTGTTTCATTTCATTATTCTAATTAATCGTAATCAATTCTAATTTTCGGACGTGGATCGAATACCAACATTTACAGATATCTAGTACTTCCAGTTACACTGAAAAGTACATGTATCAATTCTAGAATACTTTGCTGTTATAGAAATGCACGCACGCATTTTTATGAGCAAAATTTCAAATAAACTACTGCACCAATCACAAAATTTGTAGCGACTATCAAGCTCCGAGTATAGATCGAAAAGCAAGCTTTACAAATATCCAATATTTCTAGTTTCAATAGAGCGCATGCGCAAGGTCGACAATATGTATTTGACGCATGAATTCTTGTAGGCAACATTGCGGATGAATTGCTCAACTTATCGATTTAAAATTTAGATGATAAAATAACCTCCGAAAGTAGACGACACTGGAACATTTACTAATGTCGAGTACTTCTAATTTAAAAGTCTCGCAATTGCGAAATCAATATTTCTTTACAATCGGAAATGTACAGGATGATAAATGAGAAGGTGTGAAAACTAATTGCTTACTATTTTTGAACAGATACAGGAATAAAAAAAATGAAATGCACAATTGCATGATTTAAAAAATTTTCTATATATTTTAGAAACGAACATCTTAAAATACCAAGGATTCATAAGGGGCAAAACACTTAATGGAATAAGTTTTCGAAATGTGCACCATCTGAATACGCACAGTAATCGAGCTTTTTTTTTTAAACAATAAAACACGTTCTCTTACAGTATCAGAAATATCGTGAATCGCATTCTGAGTAGCCGCTTTGAGTTGTAGCTCTTTCGCTTGATCGGCATTACCATTAAGTGTTTTGTCCCTTACGAATTTCCGCTATTTTTAAGATGTTCGTTTCTAAAATATGTAAAACTTTTAAAATCAAGCAATTGTGTTCCTTAATAAAACCTTAAAGTTTCTACTATTTAACCACCATTTCGTTTTTTATTCCTGTACCTGTTCAAAAATAGTAATCAATTAGTTTTCACACTTTCCCATTTGCCACCCTATATAAAATGGAACCCCATAGTTTAAGCGGACATGCCTCGTGGCAAATCTATTTACCCAAATATTTTAGAATTTATATCGCAGTCCAAAAAATTAATGATAACGCGGTCAAAATCGCGCTTCTAACCGTTGCTCTCAAAAGTAAAGGGAGAACAAAGCTCCATTTCGAAAATAATCATGTATCGTTAGGCATGTGCTCATTCTCGCGCTAACATATTATATGTATAATGTAATACACTTTTACTAATAGCAAACTTCCATTGCTGTGAGGCTTTGATGTTCAAGCGCTTCATTTGGACCGTTAATCTACTTTTCAGTCAACATGGAACATTAATTACTAAATTAAAAAATACTAATTCCAAAGGAGAATGTATTTAGCAAAACTACTATCATGACTGTAAATCTTAACAAATTTTGTGGCATTAAATACACTGTATGTACATTATGAACTGGTTACAAAATACTGATAAACGAATGATAATAGCCAATTCAGGAAGTGCAGATAGTTACAATGTGTTTATGTAATCTTAGAAACGAAGGTTATTCAAATGGGATGACAAGGCTTATAGTTCAGAAGGGCTATTCGTGTTTAGAAATAAAATAAATATGAAAATAAATAGGCTAGAAAGTTTCCTACTAGCGTATTAAAAAGCCAGAAGATAAACGTGTATAGCATAATAAACGCGATAATGACAGGAAGCGGACAGTTTTCGATTAAAATTGCTGTATTGTCAGTGTACCTTACATCCGGTTTTAATGAGAGCATAATACAGTGTAACTAACAATTCAAAGTGTAGCATATTGTCCAGCAACCCAATGAGTACTTTTGTATTTCACCAAATAATAACACATCAAAACAATATAGAGGTTGGAGAACCGAAATATGACGACTGAATAATGCAGAACGAAGGCTAAATTTCCAAGTGTTAGCATTTCATATGGCACTGAACTGTAAACGTCGGTGATGTAGATATGGAAATCTTTGTTCATTGTATTGTAAAAGTTTTAGAATGAAAATGTTTATCTCATAATAAGACTAAAGTTAAATGGAATCGAAATATTTATCATATCGAGACAATCGATGTTTTATCTCTAAATAGGATCTGGAAGTTGATTTTTGAATATATTTTAGACGTATAATTACTGCCAACCTTTTACAATGGACGTAACAGTGATCGAAATTTCCCTTTCGGCCAATTTTGTGTAGCAATATAGGAGATATTCAAAATCCCTAACAAACTTTGTGAAACATGTTCTATTAATAAATAAAAAAAAAAGAAACAACTCATTTCTTATAATTGACAATTATTTCCTCTATGGTAATTCAAAGTGGCCACCCACACAAGTACTATTGTATTCTGTTTTTGTTGCTTAAGGGGAAATGGAGCAGTCTATTTGCATGGGTGAGTTTACACACGGATGAGGCTGGAAGCAAGAAAACGTCGCATCCAAAAATTTCGTAATTGTCTATACGAAACCAGTTTCCAGTGACATGGTGTAAACTTGATAGATCAAAGACTTTCATCTCGCTTTATTTTTTGTTTTTATCATTGATTTATTTTTATTAGTTTATGTGCCATTATTTTATTTATTTGTTATAAATTATCAATTATAATGTTTCTCATAATGCTTATTGATATCATTTAATTTCATCCCAAGATGGAAATGAAAGTCCTAATCCCTATATGGAAACTTTTTAAAATAAATTTTATGTCGACATTTAACAGTTAATTGTTTTTTTAATTAAAAAGCATTAATAATTCTTTATTAACACTAGAAAGATCGAAACTTTGTATATACCTATATTGCCCAAAGCAGTCAAAATGACTTCATTGTGAAACAATAACTATTGTGTAAAGAAATTTGTTTAAAATTAATGTTCAATATTTTTTATATTATTTAGTTATACATATACTTCTATTCGACATTTCTTTCATGATCTTAGGGCGCAAAAGAAATAAAATAAACAACTTGTTAGAACAAGTATCACTGCATAAAGATTCGAATAACAAGTACTGCCTACTTTAGCTTATTGAGCAACTGCGACTTATCAAGTATACGCCCAAATCAACAATTTATCCTGTACTTGTATGTTATCATGTGACGATAATGGGAAAAAAATGAAAACTGTTATTTCAATACAGAGCTAAACTGGTCATATAAGAAATTTACTCAATTCAATAATAAGAGTCCTTTAATTATTTAAAATTTCCCAAGCAGTCAAAATGACTGCTTTTGGGCAATATAGGTATAACACATATACATATACCGGAAATGAAGGAGGGGGGAGCTACAACAGCTACAATTATTAATAAACGCATTTATATGTTATAGAAAAAGTCACAAAGTTCTAAGAAATTGTGTCATTATATACATCATTGTTTTTCTAATTGAAATTAAAAAGCAGTCAAAATGACTTCCTTGGGCAATCTAGTGTTAAATAATGATTTATGTATTCCTCAATTTAGTGGTTGATAAACATTTTTTTATTATTAAAAATGAAACTCGTTCAGGCTTAAAAATATATAACTTTGCATCATGCACTCATCATATTCCAAGATGACATTGCGAGAGTTAATAAATAACTACATGCGTATGTGTAAGTAAAAGCCTTTTTAATCATTATTTCATAAAAGAGTTTTTGAATTTATTTTCAACGTTTCGATGGGACATGAAACGTTAAATTAGGTTATAATAAAAAATGACAGGACGTATTGGTTGAAAGCAGAATTTTAGAGTTGAGAAAAAACAAAAGAGGCTTTATTCAGAACCTCGAGGTCCAATGTAGGCTTATAATTTTAATTCGGAAATAAATAAAAAATCATTTATAAAAGAGTATAATATCATTTAAAATCGCTATTTCGTAATGTTTCTTTAGTGAACTGAAATTTGTAGCACCTGGAGAGACTATTGAGGTTGAACAAGAAATGAAAAGATGGTATAGGATGTCGAAGATTCAAAATCGGTGCAAATATAAAATATCTAAGCTCGACATAGGACATTGAGATTGTTAAATATTTACATTAGGTTCTGCTAGGGTCTCTAGTCTTTATAGGATATTAATTTCGACTCGCGAAAGATATGTTCAAAATATAATTTTGTTTACATAGATGTGTAACAATTTTGATTTTCCTTCATATGAAAATTTACGTACAAATCAGTTACGACATCGATGTAATGTTCAAAACTCCTTTGCATTCTAGCCGTAACAAGGTACAAAAAAGTCACTTATCTTGAAATCCAACAATTAACTATTAATTGTAATTCAAATAATTATTTTACAGTTTCTATTTCATAATACTATGCATTTCCACGGTGTGCTGACGTCAGAAGCGTGAGTCATTGAAAAACATTATTCTACTTGTAATTTATTCGTCTAAGTATTTATTAGGCATCTAACGCACACGACAAGGAAGGTCTGGGAGCTGATTCAATTTCCGTATCACAAGACAATAGCGGAACAAGCAACAATTAAAAAATGTATTAAAAAGAAAAAAAAGGTTAAACAGATTTTCGACTTTTCGACGTCGCCATGATATATATGTATAATATATGTGGATATATAAAATTGGTAAACAGCAGTCGTACTTGAAATGAGTAGTTCTAGGCATTGAAACTATGATATTCATACTGTATTTTTTTTAGAAATGACAGTGATACGCCTAGAAATTTTTCTTTCGGAACATTCGATAATCGCCGTTCAAAATTACCTCGAACTTTAGAGCTTTTTTATTTTAGTGAAATATCATCGCTTGAAATGAAGCTGATTTTACAGGATGATTATTCTAGCCTGCGCAACGTATACAATTTTTGTTTCCATTCTTTTCAATTCGACAGTAGCACAATATTGCACCTTATCACTAAATAACATTTATAATTCCAAAAACGTATTCACTATTAATTGACGAAGCTTCATAATTAAACGAAAGTACGATTTTATATTATTTCGAGGGTGCGTCGAGACGGCGAGCTCAACAGACAATGGGGGATAATTAATATCGAATAAGCAATTATACGATTCGAAACGTAATTACGTCCTCATTCACCCCCAGGCTCTTCCATTTAATTATAAATGCATAATATAACCGTATTACGATTGTATTCACATCAGCATTTATGGAGCAGCAGACCTTCCATCCCCGCTTTAACTTCCATCACAACCCCATCACCTTTCCTGTTGCCGTCGCAGCAGTTCTTTCATAGAATATAGTCTTTACATTTTTCATTCCCGCACCACCCCAAGCTTTTGCACTGTGATTATGAAAGAACGGTGCATACTGCCCAACCTCCTTTGACATAACCCCGACTGCTTTCGATTATACTATCTTAAGGTATACTGCATGCATGCGTCATGTTAGGTGATTCTAACGTATTTGTTCAATACGTCGTCTGCGTGTTCTACTATCTTATGAATTTATTAATTCTAGTCCATTTTCTCTATCTCACTTCATTACTTTTTATTGCATATGCAACTCCTGTTGAAAAACTCACAGCATATCTGCATGCCTTCCTCGACTACATTTTCATTTCCAAACCTTAATTTTATCCCCATGTATGAAATTCCTGACAATAATGTGCATCCTTTCTTCTTAAGGCTACGTTTCTCTATTTTATGTCGTCATCGACAGATTAAACGTTTCTAAATATTACCGTCCTTTCCATTGTGTCATGAAAGAACTACGTTAGAAGTGTGTTAAGTAGGTCAAAATAAAAAGATTTCAAACGTGTATGACACGTAAGTACAGGTGAAAACAAAGTTTCACGTACTAAACGTACAAGTAACATCAATTCGCGGTACGATTAATTATATTTTACTATAATTATTTATTAGGTCGAATCTGATTGTCGCAATAATGCTTGATATGTAACATGGAATACAAAGTTTGCTAATGTTTAACGCATCACATGCATTCACGCGTAACACATTGTTATCATATGTGAAGGCTTGTTTAATTATCTATGCACTAGAGCTGCAAATCATCATTAGTAGAAATTTCGTTTGGTAAAGCGACGACCTGTCGAAGGCCTAGCTAAGTAAGCCTGCATTTAGGAATCATAATGATTGTTAATGGATATGTTTACTTGATATCTGTTGCAATCCTTAATTTTTAGGTTTAATTAGATGGCATGAAATATGTTGACGATAGTGACTGTGAACGTCATGTGAATTTTCTAATACTTAACTGATCTATACAGAAGACTTAATAATTTTACATAACCGTAAGATTACTTACCAGGTTCTTCATTAAAACTTCCGAGAGAAAGCGCACATGTAAACACACCTTACCGTTTAATGGGAAATGTCTCAAGGTTTCTTCATTATCCCACCTGTGTACCATGTATGGAGGAGTCTTTCTCATATTATTTATGAACACAACTATCTAAATAGTACTTACGTGCCTAATATGCAGTTTATTATAACCATTATTACGTAATTATGCTTATTTATAATTGTACGTTCCTCTTTCGTAGAAGTCGTTACTTTCCTTATTCGTTTGTCCATCATTTCTAAAGTTGAACTTCTTTGAAGAGACTTAAGACTATTTCCAAAACATTTTAGGCTGCACAAATTTGGTACGCATTACGTTTTATTATCATTACTATGTACTGTTTTGTGTTAAGTGTTGTGGCGGAAAAAATGACCTTCATAAATGAATAATTACTATTAGTTATTCGTTCAAAGAACATATCTGTGGATCTAGATTCTAATACCGAGGTGCAAATTCGTTTATATGATTTTTGTATAAGATTTCCATTCGTGCCATATTTAGGGCATATATAAAGTTTGCATTTGCGAATGTGAATACGTAGAAATGAACTTAAATATGTAAGCAGCGGAATGGTGCTCTTTTTTCATGTAATTAATGTGTGGTTAAAATTACGTTGTCATATTGCAACAGAGTAGAAATAGTTTAACTACAGTATTACATTGTACAATTGACAGCGATGCCATTTTAAGACATTGCACCATGTACGTCCATAAAAAACACTAGATTTATAGCAGCTTCCGATCCTAAGTAAAGAATCAATAAGTGACTGTCATCAAATTTCATAGAGATCCAAAAATTCTGAAAAGTCGTTTCGGTTATCGAAATGCACTAATTTATATGCAACGTTCACAAAGACTTAGAAAAGAATTTTTGCAGGGAATGAGCAGAAGCCAGAGAAATCTGTGATCTGTTATGTATATCAGTATATAAATAGTCCGGATATGAAACAGGACACGTCTGTAGCTTGTTTTAACATGTGCGTAAAGTTGTTTGATTGGGGAAGAAGTTCAAATAGGGAAGTCACGTATAGTGGCTGAGTTTTGTGGTGGCGCTGGTGGTGCTGGAATGACCTTGGTAGTCAGGAATCCGGTCCGGCAACATGGGTCGACACAAATCCACTGGCGTAAGCGGCCTAGCGAGGCCCTTTATTTATATTCTCTGGAGCACTTTTTCTCTGGAAAAATACTATCCTTCGAGGTTTCACTGTCTGAAGTCACGTCTACGTGTTACTCATTTTTATTTGACCATCTTCACATGCGTTATGCAATATCAAAGAATCATTACGCTATGTACGTGATTAATTGCGTGATTCCGTAATCACCCTGAGCAATAGAATACGCTTCTCTCCCGTGCCTTACGCAATTTGCAAATACCATTGACGTATCCGAAGTTCCATGATTTTCCGTGAAACTAAAATAATTATTGGATATAATAAAATTAATAGGAATGCTTTATTATTATACATGTGAATAGAATGAGAGGTCTAGTAAAAGACAAATCCAGAGAATGAGTTTCGTAGGGTTCAGTTGTTTGGATTCTTCGAATAGCCAGACAAGAAAGAAGAGAAGTCAGGCAGGACAGTGACTCTCCATAAGGATATTTGGCAATGTCCACAAAGGATACCAAGCGGGCAGGGTCGTAAACTATTAGGTGTCAGCGAAGATTGTAGCATGCAGATAAACTTTTTAAGGGCCATTTATACTGTTAATCGTAATTCAAAGACTGATTTCTATTGTTCTAATCACATTCTGCCGCTATAAATAACACTGGGTGTGAATCATCCATAATTGGGGGCTCGTGCTAACCGATGTGTCCATTTAAATTTTTACATCTAAAATACTCATTAATTGTTTTATTGGCAAAACTCTTTCGCATTCACAACTGATGTTTTATATAAAATGTGAAATAGAAAAAGTCGCGTGCAATGCGCAATAAAAATTCGTTTTAGCGGATTTGTTAAGATGTTTTAATTGTTCGACATAAATAAGAGAATCAAGCATCCCGTGTAGTCTTGGCAGATCGTATAAAAGGGAACATAAAATCTATAGTATCGTGCACGCATCGTATAAATTACTGGCCATTAAAGCATGATTGTAAGCTAATGGAGATATCTTAATTAGGCAGTGTGGACATTCCATGAAACCCATACGTATACTTGTATACTGTTGTGAATCCACAGTTCTGTGGATTTATGGTATAAAGTGCATTGTGTTCATCCTAACTGCGAATATCCTCAACATAAGTTATTTATCCTGTGGCGTAAATCTACCGCATCTTCCGTGAATTGTAGTGCATTGATACCTTTGTTCGGTGTCCCAATATATTGAAAATAAAGCCTATTTGGGTACCAATTTTTCTTTTGAAAATTTATGTTCAGATGACGTTAGAAATCTTCAATTTAAGGCCCCCAGAGTCTTCCGAACTTCAAAATGAAATTTCTATCGAGGTGCTACACAGTGTCATTTAAAACCACTGTGACAGCTAAATATGGTTCTACTATTGGAATTGATAGAAATCAAATGAACCCACTAACTGGCACAATGACTTTAAATAACACTGTATATGACTTTCTTGTATCATAAATATTCAACCCTATTGGCAGATCTTCGATGCATACTATTATAAGCCTCATTATCCTTTTTTTCGTCGTTGGTATTAAACCTTGAATGAATGGTAAGTGTTGGTTGTTAAAGAACGTAGACGGCAGCGTGGAGAAAGAGAAACAAAGGAAACGAAAGGACAGGTGCGCAAAGGAAATAGCTACCGTACGATAACGTTTATTACAAAATAAATCATAGTTACGATTTACAATAATAATGCTGGCTGCAAGAGTATTCTCCTTAATAGCAAACCGACATCTTATCGTTCTGCGGAGGTCAGCCTTTATTCAAACTATTGCAAGTTCTAGAACTTTCTGAATAAACTTCACACATTATTACGTAGACTATTCTACTCTGCAGTATAATAATTGAGATACTCGGATGGATCATACTGCGGAGCGATTCTTTCTCTCTCGTGTTTGGCAATCATTAAGACGCCCTTTTTTCCCGGGTTTTGAACACAATAGCACAACTTATATGATATGTACGATGATTTATATATTGTACTATTGGATAGGCGTTCATGCAAAAAGTTTTAAAAAAGTATAACTTCTCTCGATAATATTTATAACAAACTAGGCAAATTTAGATAAAGATGAAGCACTACAATTGTGTCAATGAACTGGCACGATTTAATATGATGGTTTCGTGTTCTCCGGCCGCGCATATCTGATTTGGATATTTACCAGTATATGAACAGTAAGATAGAAGATAGATTTAATATTATTATACTTAACTTTAATCTGTTCGACCTCAAATCTTAATTGATGTGGTGAGATGTTTACTTGCATAGCTTGACAGCACATTGTAAAATTGAGAAAACGTGTTATATTCCATTTTTCAAAACTTAATACTGATGTTATAGCGTGGTTATACATTCAGTCGACAAACTAACTATTTTTTTTCTGTTTAAGGAGTTTTTGTAAACAATTTAAACTGGAAAGAGCGCAGAGTTATGAGTAACCGTTATGTTGAACTTTATAACTGTAAATACACATCTATGGATTTTGACATTTCAATTTAATGTATAATGCCGTCACGCAGTGGTTCGTTTCTAATTATATGTTGTATTCCGTAGATACTCATTACGATAAGACTTTTATAAAATTCATCCGAGCATTGCGTTTAGATGTACCAATGCATAACAATGTATTTTAGACGTTTTTTGACAAATTAATGACTTGACTAACATATTCAATATTATACGCATAAGATCGGAGCCCTGCTGCGGTACCCTTGTTTAATTTCATGGAGCGGTTAGGGAAGGTTAGCGTAAGGCTTTGGTCAATTATTGGCATGAAATAAGCCTTCCAACCCGACTAAGTATATTCCTATATCAGTACAAACAAACCTTACTTGAATATCGAATACTCTTTTTAATTAAAATTATTAATTAATTTAATTATAATTTAATTAATGATTGTGAATTATATATATATAAAACAAAAATAGCCCCCTCCTCCTTCTTGATTTTTATACGGTAGAAAATCACATTCAGGCAGTGAGTCAGTCCTCAATGACCCTACATAACCTCTCAATATATCACTGCCAACCATTCTTAACAATATAGTTAATTTTTAACATATCAATTGTTGTGAAACAAAAATGGACAAACATGTTATCACTCATCTAAATAATAATCTGTAAATGAGTAGAACAAACAAAGAGAATTGTTGTTAAATATGGATACAGCTAGGGTCTGAGGCACGGTCTTACATACAGGTCTTGCAACGAGGCCAATTTTTGGTGGTGGGGGTAACATAGATATTGAAGCAGTTTTGTAATGTATGGCATCTTGCCTACGTGTCGCTACTATCGAATGCGCTCGATCTCGCGCCATTAGAGAGAGGGAGAGAAGGAGGGAAATATTTATTTCTATCTCTGTCGCACGAAGGAGCACTCGATTACAGCGCCGTAAACGGCGCTGCTTCAAAAAGTGAGTCACCCCCACCACGTTCGTTGCAAGACCTGTATGTAAGACCGTGGTCTGAGGTAATCATATTATTCCATCATTGAATTAATACGTTGGCAGATCGAACAGCGTACACCTGCCAAGTACACTTGAGGCTAACGTTAGGCCGTTCAACCCACACAAACGGTTACTTTAAACCAAGATGTGAGTAGCTATTCATGTACGATTGCGCACATGTGTTGCCGCATACGTACCAGTCGATGCGATAGTGTCTGTATTTGCACATGAATCCAATACGTTGGCCACTATGTGTCAGCTTCAGGTTTTCATGTAAATAGAAAACTATTGAATATTATAATAATGACCTTTTGGAGATACAATTTTAGAATACGCACTCTGATGATAAGCCGGTTAGCATAGAAATAGGTATTGTATAATTAAAAGCAGGGATTTTACAAAGTATTTTAGTTTCGGTCAAAATATGTAAACTGGAAATCAGAGGATAATATACTGATTCCTTCTCGATGATAGATAGAATCATAGTGATGTAATAAGAAGAAGGATAAGGTATTAGGATGAAATACTGCATTTTTAGGCATAATTGCATGGAACGTGTTGGGCAGTCTTATGTATTTGTCACAAAAAAAAAAAGAATGCATACGTGAACCCCAATTTGTGTGGGCAAAACTCGAAACAAACAGCTAAGCCAATTGGGCTGTAATTGAAAGGGAATTTCAAGTTCTAGATATAGACGGAACATAGCAACATTTACAGATTTTTTGCATTTTCAATTTCAAAACGGGATATACGAAAATATTCTACAAATTAATGTCAAAAGACTGTTTCCGAAAATCTGGACGAAACGCTCAACCGATTCACTAGTAAATTAAATTTCGGATGTATACGATACAGAAACATTTGCAAATGTCTAACATTTTCGGTTTCAAAACGGCACATGCGCAAATATGTACAAGCTCAGTGTCGTACATGTGCATCTAAAAGCCTGAGTAAAACGTTTAATCAATCTTTTTTAAATTTGCTATAAAAATCTTGAACCTTTAAATGGAACAATAATATTTTCAAAATTTGAGTACTTTCAATTTAAATGGTTCACATTAACGAAGTTAATATTTTATTACAACTTATAAGATGGTTCTGACTTATATGATGGTTCAAGTGTTACGTCCGACGCAACGCAACCCCTTATTGCCCCCCCCCCCCCTTCAGCACCTATCAGTACCCACATTAGTAAAAGGTCAAGCAGCACAACGATTGAAACTGATCCTCGATAAACGTGTGTTACCTATTATAAGTTATAAATTATAATAATTAAGGGAAATCATTAGATTATACATGACACCTCACACTCTCTCATATTTCTAGAAACCGCACCTACACTAAGACATTACGGTTGGACGAGCAGAAAAAAAGAGAGATCAAGACAAACAAAGAACGAGAATGGCATGGACAGTAATGCTGAACCGAATACCCAGAAATGAGGTGCCTAAAGAGCACTTTAGTATAGTACCACGAAAACCGCACATGTCAGGACTCCTAACAGATACCTATCCCGTCCCCTCACCAACCTCACCGCCAAGATCATTCGGTCAATGCACTAACCCAAAGAGGAATCCGTGATCGAAGACGTATCACCAGAAATCTATTGGGCAATCGGGTGCAACAGCCCCGCTTCGTCCTAGCGAGCATTCGTCTAGTGCCAGTATCCACCTTAGGGCTGAACCAAAAATCTCCCTTCAACAAACTCAATCTCACTATCGTCGAGCACCCCTGGGCGCTTTTCTCTCTCTCTGCTCGCCCACCGGTAAGTAGCTCACACCCTTTAAATTTTAACGTGTATCATTCGTAAGTCGAACTAAACCAGCTGACGATCACACATACTACATTATTCAATTTCACCTTATTAGTAGATTCATATACTCTTTTTTGCACCCAAGTGTATCGTTTACTTTGTTTTTCAACCCAATTGTTTCATTATACTAAATTAAACCATATGTTCTTTTCATGACATCGAAAACCTAAACCTATTAGATCTTAAATCCAAGTAAATTCTTCATTTATTAGTATAATAACAACCACACCTCACGTAGAAGAAGTGAGTATGTCAATTAAATAGGCGTGCTTTAGCACCTTACAGTGGCAAGAACCCAATACCTTTTACGTGATCTTTGATCACATCTATGCTAGCTCCCTGATGCTCCAGGAAACGGTCGCTCACGCATAATACGTAGCACAAGCGGTTGTGCTTCATGGCAAACCATTTTTTACCGATATTTACTATTGCATTTCAATTGAAATACATGTCATAGCTTTCCATACAAATTGTATTTTTTTCATACAAAAGTTAATATTCTGTTTGCGTTATATTTTTATAATTTCAATTTTAATTTAATTTAAAGTTATTTAATCTTTGTAATAGAACAAAACGTAAATAACTACCTCTTTGTAGCAGCTTTGAAGCAGGCAGACAATTGAAATTAAAAATGCAATGACCAGTATGTATGTACGAAGGTTATAGGAAATTCTATATAAATTGAAACGTCCTTTCCCTCTAACGCAGCGGTCGGGGAACCGGAGTAAATTACCCCAAATGGAGTAAAAATGACATTTTTTTGAGTAATAGGGAAATTTTTAAAATTTTTAAATTGCTATTTCATAAACGTGTTAGTATGTTTACAAACTTACGCAAACATATTTTGGGGCAATGGTTAAAAAAGTTCCCCGACCGCTGCTCTAACGGAATGGTGGAGCTACCTACACGGACAGAATTTTCTAGTAAAACTTGCCCTCGAAGGTGTGATAAAAATTACCCACGAACTTACAATTAGTAACACTGAGACGTAATAGCAAGATAGGTAAACTTTATTGGCAGCGTAGCAATTTTTTACTTACACAACATAGTAAAAATTATCGAGTGAAATTTACAATGATGTGGTTGTAAAATTGGCTTGCTTCGGAGCATCAATTTTTGTGATTGCTGGGAAAAAATTAAAACTGCACAAATGGTATAAAGCGGACAGGGCAATGCGTAGAGGTTAGTAGGTATGATAGTTTTTCGTAGAGCAGTACTTAAGCCCTGATTACTCGTGCACCCTTCTGTAAATCGAAGTTTCCTAAACGTGGCCGAACGTTTACCATTACGGCCAATTAAAAATGTATACGAATCCACTTGAAAATTTGTCTGGAATCTAGCAATTTCTCTGTTTTTTTGCGGTACAAACATAAAATACTATTCAACCGATTAAAAATTGCGACTGAGTATCCATATTTTAGCGATGAGTTAGAACTTTTTCCAAATAGGACTGATTATAAATTATAATATTTTTGGCATACTTTCCACATCTCCAATTTTTACCAGCCAGCAGAGTAAAATGTATAAGATGAAGTATCTAACTTTGTTTTTTACGGCTTACATGAAAAAAACAATTGCCCCGCCATTTTTTCATGCGTGAAATGTCATTACCTGTCACCTGTCATTACCAACTGTATACACAAGATCATTATCAATATCGTTAGAGAAATCAGATTTCTCTACGATGAAAGTCATCGTGACTTTAAAAATGAAGTAATGATTTACTTATCGATATGAATAAAGGCATATACAATTTTTATGTAACTCATGTCTGAAAAACGCTACTTTTCGTGCCTCCAAAGTGTGGCATAAGTGACGCTTTATAACTAAGGATACATTAAAAATGTTGTGCATGCGCAATTCGGCCCAATTTTACATTATCGCACTAGTGCTGTCTTCTCGCACTAGTGCAATAAAGTAAACTTTGTTCTCGCGCGCTGTCATGAAATGAATTCACTTTGGAAGCCTCCCTTGCTCTTCTTATGGCTGCCTCCTCCAATGAAGAGATGTTCCAGTCACTTTGGAGGCACAAAAAGTAGCGTTTTTCATGCATTCGTTACAGAATAGTACTTTGCGATACAAGTGCGAGAAAGCGAACTTTATAGTCAGGCGGTGAAGTTGGTCGCACGAGCCGCACACGAGTAAGACAACGGCACGAGCCGAAGACGAGTGCTGTTTGTTTTACGAGTGCGGCGAGTGTGACAAACTTCACGATCTGCGTATAATGTTCGCTTTATTGTACCAGTATCGCATAATATTTTATGTAACTCATGCATGAAAAACGCTACTTTTCGTGCCTCCGAAGAGACTGGAACATCTCTTCGTTGGAGGAGGCAGCCATAAGAAGAGCCAGGAAGGTTTTCAAAGTGAATGCATTTCATGACAGCGCGCGAGAACAAAGTTTACTTTATCGCACTAGTGCGAGAAGAAAGCACTAGTGCGATAATGTAAAATCGGGCTAATTTGCGCATGCGCAGCATTTTTATCGTATCCATAGTTATAAAGCGTCACTTTCGCCACACTTCGGAGGCACGAAAAGTAGCGTTTTTCATGCATGAGTTACATAAAATATTATGCGATACTGGTACAATAAAGCGAACATTATACGCAGATCGTGAAGGTTGTCACACTCGCCGCACTCGTAAAACAAACAGCACTCGCCATCGGCTCGTGCCGTTGTGTTACTCGTGTGCGGCTTGTGCGACCAACTTCACCGCCTGCCTATAAAGTTCGCTTTCTCGCACTTGTATCGCAAAGTACTATTCTGTAACGAATGCATGAAAAGTGCTAGTTTTCGTGCCTCGAAAGTGAATGCGTGTCATGACAGCGCGCGAGGACAAAACACTAGTGCAAGAAAAAAGCACTAGTGCGAGAAGTAAAATTGAGCCGATTCGCGCATGCGCAGCATTTTTACCGCATCCTTATAGTTATAAAGCACCACTTACGCCACACTTTGGAGGCACGAGAAGTAGCACTTTTCATGCATGAGTTACAAAAATGATATTAATCGTAGTTGCTATGCAATCATATGTATGCTGATTTCGTGGTGCACATGTTTTATTAACATTTATAGTATATTTTTTGTAATTTGGCAATATGAACAAATTTCAAACATCCCACCGACGTGCAGATTTTCTATAAATTGAAATTCCTCTGCAAATAGCTGATTCTAATAACATTCCGCGTTTTTTTGCTGTTTCTCATACATAGTGGCTTTTTCTAACATCGTAAATATCCCAGCGAAATCGCAGGTTTGCTGGGAAGTTTCATACCAATTCTACATTTTCAGACTTTTTCCTCTTTATTGCAACCGTCATCTTACACCTGCTCACTGTAGGTATAAACTGTGTCCTGGGTTAAACTATCTTTGAATCATTACTATATCTCAAGTGCAAATTCACACGGCTCGGGTACTTAATATCATTGGAAAAATATCCTATAGAAAAATTCAAAGAAAAATGTAAGCGACTGAATCGGTTGGTGAAGCGCGCGGTGATATAAATCATTTCAGCTTATTTACATAACGTGCATATATGTGGGCATCTACATACGTACGATCTGAATCAGCGTATTTCAAATACAGTGAATAATTTTTCCGAGTTGTGAAAAAAACACGCAAAATCAGTATTCACATAGACACGACGAGAATAGTGATGATGGTGGAAGTATTTGAAAGAAATCAAATTCCAAAAGAACGTTAGTTACTCCATCCAATTTGCCTTCACTGCGCTACATCTCAACCTCCTTGCTTCTGCCCCACCACGATCACACTTTCCGTCTGAACCCCCCATGCCCTACCATCACCGCGACTCGCGATTTCACTAACTTCTCTGCTCTCCTGTGCCCCCCCCCCTCCCTCTTCTGACTATTTACCGCCATTTCTCTCTCACTAAATCAATAAGCCATGCCACCTTGTACGCCTTCGTTACTACTCGACTCTTTTGCTGGTCCCATCCTTAAACTGAAACTTTATTAATTATTAATTAAATCAGTAGAACTAACTATTTGTATTATAATTTATAATTCAATTATTATAATTATTTCTGTAAAAATCCTATATATAACTTAATTAATCTTGAGCAACTGTTTATACGTATAAATGTGTTTCTGTTAAATTCGTTCGCTATAAAGGGCTTCCGAAATGCACTGCTAATACTATGAGTATCGCTGTGTGTCTGTTTACCTAAATGCAATAGAGTGAGACACCACCATGCTCACAGCGCTTTGAATGAATATTGGAACACACCCAAAATAGAAAAATAAATTTAATTGCCATGTTTGGAATTCAACTAATTTTAAAGTTAAAGTTAATTTTTGGATCGATGATTCATGAACTCAAAAACCTCTTAAAAGTTTGTTTTCTATTTCTCTAATACACTTCATTCATAAATGTTCACAGAAGATATTTCCATTAGAATGATGAAAAACGCGCACTAGTAAACCAGTCGTTTATGGAAAGAAATAAAAATATGGTTATTTATTACATTCGTGAATTGGAAGTTCCAAATGGAGTGGCTCAGTGACTTTGAATGCACGTTATTTTTAAGCGTGTTAAATACATTTTTCGAATGAGCACAAAAGCTAACCGTGTGGGGACAGTATATAGAGTTAATCAGTATAAACGCACCAGCTGAAGTTTGGTGGCGCAAGTGGCCGACACGACAGTGTGATCTCTCTAAAAAATGACAGCTAAACACAATTCACCATGGTTGATTCACATAAGCGCACATTGATAGTTCGCAGAGCAATAGGTTAGGTTATTGAAATATTTAAATACTTAGGTTACTGAAATAGATAATAACATCCTTCTGCTATTGACTAAGGGAGGGGTAAAGACAAGAAAACTGAACAAACCCAAGTCCTCACAGTCTCCAACACCATTTGGTAACCCTCTCCAATGTCCCTACCACATCGCTACATTCCCAGAAATATCCTGCCGCTCCTGTGAATCCCTTTTAGATATCCTGAAACTTTCCTGAGAGTTATTGTAATCTGTTGTAAAAATAAATATTAAGTGATATTACATTTTGGCATTATGTCATTACGATATTAATAATAATTAATTATTTCAGTAACCTAACTTATTGCTATGCGAACTTTCAGCTTATATGAATCAGTCACGGTGAGCTGTGTCTAGCTGTCATTTTTTGGAGAGGCCACACTACCATTTCGGACAATTGGGCCCAATTTCAGCTGGTGCGTTTGTATTGACTAACTCTGTATATGTATTTCCAGCCCTTAGACTGTGCGCGCTCACATTGGAAAAATTGTATATTATAGTACAATCTACCAGTTAGGTAATGTTATAACGAAGCAAAACCGATAAATGTTATATTTTCCATTATTCCTTCCGAATCTCGTATGTTAAATATTTCCAGACTTGTTGGAAAACACTCTTAGTGTGTTCGACTTTCTTTTAATATTACACGTTTCTGATAATTTTGAATAATTTACAATTTTCAAGATCGCGGAAACATGTCAGTATGTAAATCATCTAAAGGCAAAAAAGTGGAATCTCTCATAAATGCCTGAATTAATGATCATTTTATTATGTTTCCAAAATTATTTTGATCTAATTTGATGTTAGTTTTATAGCTATAAAATAGTCTTTATTTGAAACGCATGATGTTGTATTGGTTTCAGTTTTGAAGATATCGGCTTTCAAAAAGTTTCATTCTGTCGATTTATCCAATTAAATATGTATATTACATATTGCAATTTCGTCAACAAACTCGACTCCCAAGTTAGACGGTTGAAAATCTATAAAATTTAACAAATTTTAATCGGGCTCCGAGTATAACCAAAATTATAGTTTCCTAAGACGTCTCCTTAACTAATCCATACTCGATAAGGACGTGGGTTGAAGATTTGAATTTCAGCAATACTAATATGCTAATGCATCGGCTACCGTATTCCCTGTTTCAATAAACTGTAGAGTTATGACTTAACTCGCAATCTTTTCTCTGTCGAAGTGATAATGTATGTCGATATATTTCGAGGAGAAACTGTACGTATTATTTTTAGCACGTCGCATGCCACGTTAATCATCACAAATAAGACATTTAATTTCACTGCTGTTATTGATTGCGAGTCCAATTCAACAGCCGTCTGCCTTTTGCTAGTCATAGAAATTGCTCCACCTTCTAAAAACAACACGTATCCTGTGAAATCTGTGTCCTTGAAAGAACTGTCTAATTTCTTGTTTAGAGAACGAAAGATTTGTTGGATCAACAATACATCTGTTTAGTATATACTTAACAGAATCTATTGTTAGAAGAACTAACCAATTCAATTGGCATTTTGTTTAGCAAAAACAAATATTTTGTGCCGAATTGACTATATAGGTTTGTAAGATTTTTTTGTTTAGTTTAATCTTACTAAAATATTTTAATCATTACACTATTAGTTTCTTGAAAAAATAAAATATTCTTATCTTGTTACATTTACATGGTAGACTTACTCATGTCTCATTTATGTCACATATTTTAGTACGAACTTCAAAACCCATTTCTTATTTCCGCAATTTCATTCTGGCGTTAACTTAATCATATCTTTGACTTAGTTGAATAATATGTGTTAAAACTCACTTTATATCAATGAAGCTTAATTCGAGGCTTCATTACATTATTTATGTCGACATGTATTAATTGCTATAATAAGAACCTGTTGAAATTTATAGAACGTTTAAAGAAATAATTACGCATATGAATTTTTACAGGATATAACACATTTAAACAAATGCAATATAACAAATTAATATTTTATTATAATTTAAATAACCATAAATAGCATAATAAAAATAAATAACTGAACGTAGGAAATTCTATAAAAAAGTTTACGACCGTTAGCAACTGTATCTATATAACAAGGAAATGTATTCGGTACTGAGTTGTACGTAATACATGATCATTTATCTAATAATTCTAAGAAATAAAGTATATGCTCTTAGAGCTAATTGCTGTGTATAGAGGCAAACTTTTTATTTTCCGTAGTCTTTTCAAGTATATACACAACATACCTAACAAAGCAGAACGTCAGGAAACATTAGAGAACTTGTTTAATGTTATTGTACATTGACGGTCCAAAAGTCTATTTCAGTGCAAAATTATTGTAGCAGAAATTTCATTCAAAGTGATGCGTGGCATGCTAAAGATTTCATTCTTTTCAAACTGTCAAAAAAAAAACATTTTATTTATGGACTGTGACTATATCTTACTACAAGTGAGTAAGTTTCTTCATAATGTATGCCCTTTTTCTGTGCAGAAACTTTTATTGCCAGTCGCGCCTTGTATCTTTCTAACTTTCCTATACAGTGTCTCGTTTAGTTTTATATGCCCATTCACAATCTAGAGCCCTTTTATCATAGCGTAGCTTTCTAAGAGTAGTGTTTTTCATGAATGAGTCATATTTCTTTTACATTGCTTTCTGCGACTAATTCATATTTACAGTGCCTCTTGTTTGTTCGAATGTTTTGAAGTCTCATAATTCAGGAGACATAAAATTGCAACTTACGTAATCATCTATTCTCTTTTGCGTATGTGATCTTTTCGATCTTCTAGGATATACATACATACTTGGGCTTCTGTTGACTCTTGAGTATAATCGAATTCTTTAGGTAAATTATTCTGATCACTCGTTTCAATCTCATCAATTTCTTTCTCCTCAATAATTTTGGTATAACTTCTCGGATTTCTGTCTCAAGTATACGGAGAAAATTTTCTAGTAAATATTGCCCTGAACTGTGTAGTAAAAATTTGCATGGACGTACTAACACTGGGGCGTAACGATAAGGTAGGTACCTAGTAAGTTTTATTTGTAGCGCAGTAATCTTTACCTACACAACATAGTAAAAACCATCGAGTGAGATTTATTATAATGTGGACCTAAAATTTGCTTGCTTCGCAACTATGGTTTATTCAATATTCCCACAGCTGCACCTATTCCATTCACTTAAACCCTAAGCCTGCAAGGTAAGCCCTTAGTGACACTGTAATTACGTGGACGATATGAGAAAGGCAATATGGGCTACCTACTATCATAAATGCTCAACAGATGAAAAACCTTAACATGATCATTTTCCACGAGAATCGATAAATTGGTTTTCATTAAAAAAGGCTGAAACTAAGGAAGGTGAATGAACCCCTTCAAGCATATAGTTTTCCTTGCGAACAAGTTATTTAAAATTTGGTACTCGGGTGTTTTTGGGATCACTAATTACAAATTCGGAGTAAAAATTCAGAAATTCAAAATGGAGAATCCAATATAGCAGACTGAAATGCAAAAAAGTACCTTGATGTGAATGAAACTCAATACTGAGGGCCAGGGAGGGGGGCCGTTGATTGTGAATCTAATCTCAAAAAACAGGAATTAAAATTGGGGATGATCCAATAGGGCCGACCATGATGCAAAAAAGTAGCTTCGTTGATTACGAATTTGCGATCAAAATTCAAAAATTGAAAATTGTGGATTCAATATGGCGGATCTAAATGCAAAAAGTTGCTTGATGTTGATGAAACTTGGGACTCGAAGGTTTTTGACGTCGCACATTTAATTAGTGCTTAAAATCCAAAAGTTCAAAGTATTGTCAAGAGTAAGAAAAAAGCTTGAAATGTGAAGTTCAAATTAACCACATTGAATTTTTTCGAATTTCGATGGCAAATTCGTAATAAGACCTCGAAAAACCTGAGTATATCGAGTTTTATTGACATCAAGGTATTTTCTGTATTTTAGTCCGCCACATTGCATCCACCATTTCGCAATTTCGTATTTTGATATCACAATTTCTATCAGCCATCCGAAAAACACAAGCCTCAATTTTTGTGTAAATACGAATATTTCTAGTAATTTCAGACCATCATGTTTACTCCGCCATCTTGAATTTTGATAACATGTAAATCTTGACTTTGAATTCTTAATCAGCGGTGTAAAAACCCCTTTGTGCCCATTTACAATATATCATATATGTATTAGTAAAATTGTATGCTTAATAGATTTTATGATTGTCAATAAATGTTCCAATTTTGGGCCTCGGTATAAAGTCAGCCATTTTGATTATTTGAAATTTCCACTTCAGATTCAGATCCAGCGATTCAAAATACCCGTTGTATGAAGTTTCAACCATATCGGATTATAATAAATGCGTTTTTTCTGAATTCAAAGAGCTGAGATACGCCGTACTTGAAAGGGTTAAATAATTTCGTCCATGGTTCACCTTGACGTCCAAACAACGATAAGGCCTGGTTTTGAAGAACTGAGCAAACATGAATTTCTTCAGAGATGTCTTCGGAGACTTTTTAAAATAAGTCCAAAAAATCGCATCAAAGAATACCTCTTGTCACCTTGAAATAGATCAAATTGCTGCATATATTGCTGATTGCACATACAATGATGGAGCAATAAACATATTACACATTTTGCAAATAATAGATCTTCCAATTTGTCCTGATACCATAAATTGGCACTGGAGAATGGACGAAACATGCATGAAAGCTGCTAATCACCATGCTTTAATGATAACAAAAATGAGTTGGAATGAATTGAGACGGAAAAGTAAGACGTCTTAGTAACTAAATATAATAATTCGGAGGAAAGTGTGCTGTATAAAGCTGGCATCGATTGAATTCCGTAAGTGCAAAGTTCTACGCGTAAAGTTAAAAAATAACTGCTCGTCAAACTTTAAACGCGTATTCTCATCATTTTGTTTTAAGCCGATGAACATGAAATCTCAAAAATCGCTCCAACGATTTTTATAAATTTTGAAACAAGGTTGCACGATAATATTCTATACCGCATTCTGGGAGTATATTTTTCATAAAAATTCATAAATAAACAATAAAATATATTTTTATTGAAAGAAAAGAAAATTGTATTTGTCAAAATGAAAATTAAAAAAAATTGTTGTCAATATTCTACTTCGAGCACTCTGTACAATATGTTTGAAAGAAATAATAATTGAAACCAAATTATAACAAAGATTCTATCTTTATTCATCTCTGTAGAAAGACGTCTAAAAAAAAGCGTGTTTGGTAGCTATCAAAAGTAACTTACCCGCTTAAACTTTATACAAATCCAGTAGAAACTTTATGCGGAATCTAGGAGTTTCTCCGTTGCTTTGTAGCGCAAATATGAAATACTGTTCTACAAAATAAAAAATACGACTGGCCATGCATATCCTAGTGGTTGATTAGAACTTGTTTCAAACTCAACTGGTTATAAATTATAACATTTTTAGCATATTTTTTAGGTCTCCAAATTGTATCACCCAGCATAGTAAAAAGTATTAGATGCACTATCGAAAATATCTCTATTTTACACTAATATTATACGAAATTCTACTTTGTCCTAGGCTTACCCCGTATTTCATTGTATATTTTAATAGAAAATTCTCTCCCTGTATATTTACTGAAACGTTTGGTCTATCACGACATCTCTTACCTGAAAGACATCGAAGTTTCCATCACCTCAAAGTATGTAAATCCGATGTCCCTTTGAACGTGATGTCATTGGTCCCTGCGCGATCTTAACCAAAATACGATCGCTAATGGCTACAGACCTAGTTTATTTGTATCATGGGTACTGGAAGATTCAATGAGTAAATGCTCTGAATCTATGTACCATTAATCAGATGCTTCCTGTCTTGAGAAAAATGCCTTGCGCGCTGCGAGTTTCTCAACACTAAACGTACCATCGACGGTTCATTTGACCCTTTTAAAGTAAAAAAAAAACGTTTAAAATATGTTTAGTGTTAAAGGAGCATATTCATTTTATATAAAGAAAATTGCACCATGGTGAAACAACTTCTAATTTTGCTTATAAATAGACATTTGTGAGACTCCAACGAAAACGTACAGTTGTAACCCAGGAAAAGGTGTAGTTAAAATTAGATCGAAATATTATGTATATTTATGTACAAGTAATATATGTATGTCAACGATGAATGCAGTGCCCATACCTTATTCAGTTGGATATATACGTGCCATCCTGATCGTTCTATGGGTTATTCTAGATTTATAATAAATTAAGCAAACGCGTGAAGATGAATAGGTACTAAAGGCTTCAAGTATTTTTAACAATGGTACAGATTTGTGCATACTCTAATTATTCAAGACGGCGGAGATTCACCACTTTGAATTTTATTGAGTTACGTGCAGTATACTAAGAAGTATTATTCTTTGACCTACTGGAATTCTCTTCGATACCAATATTATATACATATAGTATAAGCGTTCAAAAATTAAGGAGAGTCCTTAAATACTATATTCACTTTTCCGATTGAATTTTCAATACCGTCATCAACTTTTGCGGACTATTTTTAATATATTTTGAACAAGTATGACAAGGTGTATAAATAAGCAAAGTTTTAAGTTGTGATGTCATAATGCAGATTTGAACATACGTCTTCGCTTGATTCGTAATTTTTTTTCGCTATGTAGAATCTGCTGCTAAATGACTCCAGCTAGTATAATTAAAACATCAGGTCCCTTTTCGTCTGACATTTGTCTTGCGATATAAATTAAAAGATCTACTATAAAATGCTGATTCGTGTTCATTAGGCTTTGTAGAAGGATTATGTTTTATTTCTTGTACTAATTTGGTTTTTATTGCACCTCCAATGATTGGTTCACTTCAACTTTTAGGTCTCATGATCATCAGTTTATATTCTTCAGGTAACCCTACCAACAGGAGAGGCATTCTTCCATTCTTCTTTTACTTGAAGTTCTACGTTGAATAGTTGATGAACTGATGTATCGATTCTGTTGACATATTCGTCAATTGACTTGCCGTTTCAAGGGTTTTTTTAGTAATGCGACTTTAGTAGTTATTTATGAGTCTCCGACTACTGTTTTTAATCCGTCTCATTCTTCTTTAGCCGTTGTGGTATCTTCAATGCTGACATAATATAATGAATTTGCTGAAAGGATGATTTTTTCCTTTGCCGTTTTACTTTTTTTTGTATCATCTGGAAGAACAAATTATTGCTCATAATAACAAATACAATAAAGGATACGATATTGATCTACACAGCCATGTGCTATGGAGATGATTCCACGAGACGTGGACTGAGTAGATGAACGCCAAACGAAAAGTTTGCTATAGAATATATGGCAAGAAGGAAGATAATGAAGTCTCTAGTCTGTTACCGGGATTATGACGGGGATTTGGTGTTTTATTGATTCCAAATAACCTCCACGATGAACTCATAAAATGTGAAAGGAATCGAGTACAAGAAACGAAAGTTATAAATAAAAATATATTTTCACTTCAACACGAAGATTTTTCGTCGCAATTCATATGAAATCTTAAATATTTACGTAATTTTTGTTCACGCAATATTTAAATTAAATTAATCAAGCATCAGTCATCGACGAGTTCTCTATGACTAATAGATTAGGAGATATCATTGTTTAAATTTGTATAATTTAAAAATTATAAATGCATAAATAGTTACATAGTAGGGATTGAAGAACGAAAATATCGGGGCTTTCCTTGAATCACAGTGAGATGATAGTGTAACAAGGTCTTATTTAAATATTTTTTCAGTGATTGTATTTTTATTAATAAAAAAGTTTTCTTTCTCAATCGGCTGATATTTGTTAGTAGCTCTTTTTATAAAGGGAAAATTAATTATCTAATGCAGCGGTCGGGGAACCGGGATAAATTACCCCAAATGGGGTAAAAATTAAGTTTTTTTGGGTAATAGGGAAATTTTTAAAATATTAAAATTGCTATTTCATAAACGTGTTAGTATGTTTACAAACTAATATCGACTTACGCAAGTATATTTTGGGGTAATGGATAAAAAAGTTCCCCGACCGCTGATCTAATGTCTATCTTAGATTTCTTATTTTCTTCATGTAAATGATGGTTTTTAGGGTTGAACGCGAAATACTATATTTTCCCGACATTGCCAAGCGCAGCGGATATGTTGGGGATAGTGTCTTGGAACTGCGCTCAGTGGTTTTCAGGACTGATCGAAATTTGTGCACTTCCGCTTTTCTAAATTTGATTCTCGGTGATTGTTTATCGGAGAATTACTCTTGGCTGAAAATAGATATAGGATCCTTATGTGGTACGAATCAGGCTTATCCGACTTATAAGGAAGGTACCTCAAGTATCACCATTCGACTTCGATCGTATCGAAATACGTTATTCTTCATTGAAATCTAAGGGACACGTTTTTTTGTATCGACGGAAAAACGGTTTTAAGGGGTGAAATCTACCCCCAAATTTGGGTTCCTCGGAGGCAGTTTTTGCAGTTTCGCATATTTCTAGTCGAAATATTTAAATGGGACCAATTGGAGAATAATACTCATGGTCAATAATGAAAAACGCATTTTGGTCGGTTCTAGTGGGGAGAATGCATAAGAATTGATAGGGGTTGAAAAGTGCGATATTTTATTAACAACAAAACTATCGATTTGATTTTGATGAAACCAATTGCATTTGAAAGTACTAAAAAGAAAGTAGGAGATACATGATTTTACGTCTTTAGAAATAACGTCGTTTAAGGGGTAAACACCTCTATGGTGCTGCAACCGATTTCTCGTTAAAGTGGCGCTATTTTACTGCAATATGCCTTCCCAATTATTAGAGAGCTCTTTTTATATGTTAATTAATAAGCTTAATTGTTTCAATAACGTTCGGTTGTATGCTTACCAAATCCACCCCTTCATTTCCTGACGCCCTTCTGCCGGGATTGCAGGTCTTCAGAAGTCTTGTATCCTAAGGGTTTTGGAGGGGGATATTGTTATGGAAGGGGGTAACTGCCCTCAAACACATTCTATTACGGTTTCAGCGAAGTATGTAATTTTTGCAAACTTCTTTTAATAAATAAATTTAGTTAATTTGCTTATCTCAAAGTGTATTAATAGTGAAAATACATATAAACAAAATATCAGCAATGCATGAAACTGAAGTTATCATTTTTGCTTCCTAAATTCATCCGCTTACCGCAATTCTTTGATACGAAGCTATTTTTACAATGAGTAATATTACAAGACACAGTTACCGACCGTTCGACTAGATCTTCTTAAATAGTTAATACGTTGATCGCTAGAGTTCTCTAGTTCGGAAAAGCTTAACCTAAGACAACAAGAGAGATTCGCCCCTTTCGCCGATAGACAACAGGCCGGACTAGACGTACCTGACATCAAGGTGTTAGGGACCTTTTACTGTACGACAATCATACAATCGAACGATATACTTGACTATTTAGAAATTCCGCAGTTTGACGACCACGAGGCTTCCGATTCATACACGAGATTCGTTGATACTTGCTCGGAGACAACTTCCCGTGTCTATATCAGAGTTAATTTTCCCGGAAGGAAGCATTCGATGGATTAAGGTAGCTATATAATGTGAATTTTTAAGTTAATTGTATTAAGTAACAGTAGTGGAGGGCGATTTGCGTTACAATTCGTGTCCTTAAGGGGCTACATCTACCTAGAGATTTGAAAAATATCGAATTTTTTTTTTTCACTTTCTGAAAGTTTCTAGTTTTAGGAATATTCACTGAAAATTTTAGATCGATATCTATGAAATTGACGAAGTTGTAGAACTCTGAGTAAGCAAGTTCGTATAGCGCTTGAGCGATCGAGCGCGGCTACCTGACGTAGGGCGCAATAAAAAACGGTTCTAGCGGTATTTTGGATTTCAGTTCTATACGAAGTTCTTTCCGATGAGAAATTATTGAAGAGGTGTGTCGGAGGATTCACTCAAAATGTAAACGAAAGCCTCAATAACAATATTTGGCGTATTGCTCCTAAGGTTCAAAATAGTGGTGCATCCATCGTGAAAATTGCTGCAAATATTGCTGCTAGCACCTTTAACGAAGGTGCCAATACGTATTTATTAATAATGGAGACGTTAAAAATTGATGTTGGTCGAAATTGCGCGGCATACTGCGAGAACCAAGACAGAACGCGCATCGAGGGAACGGAAATTCGAACTCAGGAGGCCACGCGCGAAGGAAGAACAGCTCGCAGACAACAACAATCATCTTCCCATGATGCTGCAATTGCTGCTGAGGGTAATTTATATGGGCCCGGAATTGATGACTAAAGGTAAAGTTAAAAATTTTGCACTTAACAATAGTAGAACCATACTTGAACCTTTAAACGCGTTTTCCTCAAAACACTGTTTTTGAAGCCGGTGGACATCATATCTCGAGAACCGATCGATAGATCGTTTTTAAATTTACACAAAATACTCTAAGAAACATTTAGAGGTCGTTGACGATCTTAGTTTTTGTAAATCGATCTTTGTTTTCGAATAATTAAGTAAAAATAACGACTTTTTTCACAGATATTTCAAAGTTGATTTTTAAGTCGTCGCCATTTTTTGAAAAAGATAGATTTTTAAAATTTGCGATCGTCAACGACTCGTACTTATCAATGACATGAATCACCCTTTTTGTTTTTTTATTTTAGATGGACCGTTTCAGCTGGAGAGTGTCCACCGCGGAACGCCTCGAAAAAAGTTGCGGCACCTGCTGACGGCCATATCTTCGTTATTTATAAATATTTTTTTATGATCTTTTTTTTAAAATATTCACAATACATGTACCTTTCAGTACAGAAAAATTCGTATCGCTTCAATCAACCCTTTCTTAGAAAAAACGTTCCGAATTTCTGCCTTTTTTCGGACCTCTAGGTAGATGTAGCCCCTTAAACTAGAGGAACATTGATAGCAATGTATTATATTTGCTAAAGCATTAAGTGATCAATGCTAATTTTCATAAAGGTACATTTTCGTCGAGTTTCTTCAAAGAATCAACCGTAATTTTGTACCGATTTTAATGTGCCATAACTCATTCTGTTTCTCCATTGTAAAATGGTTGTATTATTGACCGTTTAAAAATGAAAGCAGGCTGTTTATAAAGAATTTTATTCGTCGGTTAAACAGTAGGTTATAATTTTTAAACGGTCAGCACTATAAAAAATCAATTTGTATTCGTAGAGCAACTTTCGAGAGACAGAATGAGCTATGGCACATTAAAATCGGTACGGGTAGATGTCGAGCGGGGGACACACATACACCCTCACACTATACGGTTACACTCGTACATTACATATGGAGATAAAATTAAAAATAGTGAATGAGTCGTGAAAAGATATAATGACACAGAAATACGTTAAATTCACAGACATTTAAAATAAGGTAAAGTGACATTCATCCTGATTTGGACCCGGTCAGGTAACATTATTGGACTTCGTTTTTAGCGAGATATTTTGAGAAAGAGGCAACTCAATTGGATCCTGATCTGGACCCGTTCGCATTGTCCTATTGAACTCTTTCTTCTATCGAAATATTTTGCTAATATAATATAATAACATGATACAATAACATAACACGACAACATAATATAATCCCGATGTAGGCCCGATCACCTAATCCTGTTGGATTATTGTTTCCAAAAGTGTTGGGGCAATTTGATCCTGTGCCGCTAAATATTTCATAAGGCATACTTTATTCCGACATGCTCTAAATATTCCCAATCGGCTGCGTTTGACGAACATCGGGGATATTTTGAGTTGTACATGTGGAATTTTGGAGGATTCGTTTTGAATCTGTTTAAAGACATAAATATTCCCATAAAGGAATAAAATAAAAGTTCATAAAAACAAAGTCAATCCAATGCCACTCTGAAATGTTCGACTACCCATTGCGCACCACGATATAGACCTGACACAAGATTCCTAATTTGACGTATTTTTATAAGAGGGCCGAAATGCCATGTCACAAAATATATAATGCGTGAATATAGAATCTCATTTGAATAATGGGAAAATAAAAAATCCGACAAATAACGCCACCAAAATAAAATCGTACTGCATATCTGCATGCATTGCACCCTGGTGAAATACATATATAAATTATATACCTGCTATGTTTACTCGCGAATGCCATTCCACGTGTAAAGAAAGCGCAGACACGAAATTTACATTGCATAATTAAAAACGTGATGCATAGAATTCATTTCAGATTCATGTCATATCACCGGTAACCTTTTATGCCAGACATGCAAAAGTACACGCCCCACGGAAGTTCTGCACTAGTTCAAAAAGAACTTTTATCACTTTTACATTTATTCGATATTAAATTTTTTTGGATTCGATTCAATAAATTCACTTGGATTCCACGATTCCTATAATATCTACTACGATATTTTATATATCGTTACGAAGGTAAATATCAAATTCTCTATCGCTCTGATTGGAAGGGATGTGCCATCGTTTCTTTTGTTAATCCTTCAGCGGTCTGATTTAAAAAATATCTAATTAGTAATCCGGTGGGATCTTATAGTGTTAAATTCCGCCTTAAAAAAACTTCCATTTACAAGATTATAGTACATGTTCAAATACTTATTTTATTATAAATATAGTACTTGTTGCGATTTACATTTTAGCGCGATTAGTAAATGTCAAAAGCGCCCTTGTCCTAAGCGATACCGGCGCTTCACGTAGTCCTAGAAACAACGTTAGAAATTATTCCATTTGTCTGTCAATCTGAAGGTAGTAAACAAGAAGCGAGCTCAGAGAGAATAATCACTGGACGACGGGTGAGGGTTGCTAAGAAATATATTGAACTCCCGGGAAATTGGCATATATTCATTTATTCGCCTCCGTTAGGTTTTTGGGTCAAAGTCCAATAATCAGCGATCAGGTGTCGGGATCACGATTCTTCCGTTCACATTGCTAAAGCCACGTGGATGCCCAGAGAAGATCATATGAGCAATCACCGTAACTTAAGAAATGCGGTATCTCATCAGGTGCAGGATCGGGGTGTCAGATTGGGACTCCAGGCGTGCAAGTATAGTATGCATAATAGTATGATAGTGCGAGCAGGCATGCTGGAGGCATGAGTAGGCATATATGAGAGTATAGTACAAGAGCGTACTGGATGTGTAATTTTAATCGAAAAAAGATTGAAACATTGTAACACATATACATATTGCGTATAATACCTGTTATATCTTTTATGAAATTATATATTGCCATAAAATACATAGATCGCACACTGTTATGAGATGCTGAATCATTTAAATCTATTCGGAATAACCGATTTTATTAGGAATAGAATGTATTGCACACTCCATCATTTCTGAAAATTTTCAGCTCGAGAGTGTAACACGCCCCATTGAAAGATTAAACATGCGCCATTAGATAATCACTCCAGAGTCATAATAATGATTTGTGAACAATAAAATTAGTACGGTTTTATACTATATTTATTTATACGAATCACAAGAACAATTCAAATGAAAGACTTCTATAGAACTGTCATTGGACTTTTTAACCCTAAAGGACAACATCTGCACGTACCAGAGCTGTTCAGCGCGTGATCATTGTTGACAATGCTGAACGACTTTCACCCTACAGTAAACGGTGCTAAGAATACAGTAAATTCTGCCTAATGCAATTATTTTGGGTACTACAATATCCTGGGCAAATATCGACGTAATACCAACTGAATTAGCATCTTTTAGAATCCCTCTTCTCGACCCATTTTAATATTGGACTATCACTGTATCCTAAACATTAAAATACATCTGGATTTTCGACATACTTTTTATATCTTTTTGGTCTACATGGACAGAGAGAACGCCACTTGCTCTAGCATTTTCTTACAATAACGATAGCACTTCGCAGTACTTTTCATAGGATTCCTTGCACTTTAACTTACTGCCACTTGTTGGGAAATCTCAACTTGCTACCAATAACCATTTCACTTTTAACAACTGATACTTTGGTTGCCTGATATTAGTTGTTTCTAGCTACAACGCCGTATGAAAGAACTTCTGTTATTTAAGTAATTTAATCTTGCATGATGTTTACTTCGGGAAAAAATATTAATATTTGTACAATTTTTTCTATTGGATTAAATAGAGCACGCAAATTTTCTGCCTCCTTGAATTATATATTTCGTACTCTTACCATTTATCTCTTTTGCGTATAATCAACTCTCTACGTCTTGTGCATATTTTCGTTAAATTAGAAAACTTTGTACAAGAACTCATGAAAGCTAAAGTGTACCCGCAGTGATGATAATAATTTACATTACTCTTCCTTCCCTATAATAAGGGCTGATGTGACTGTCGATACGATTGGATATTATATAATATATTACCAATACTGAAGGGGCTTATGGATCTCGAAAGTACGCCTTTTTACTTATATGTATATAGATTTTTATGCAATTTGGTTTGAATACGTCCTTTTAATTTTATTCATGCGATTTCTTACTGCTTTATCAAGAATCAACATCATATTGTTTAAACCCTATCAATTCATCCTGGAATTTCAAACATTCAATATTTTTTTACTGTATTGAAATTATTGATTGTTAAGACATGACAGAAATCCTTTGACAAAAGACTTTTTTGTTAATCGAACAGGATAACATGGTGAAAATCTTTTTCTCTTTATTCTACATTTTAATTGTATAGGAACTGATTGAAGATTGAAAAAGTTCTGAGAAAGATTAGTGTATTATTCGACTATTCTCAGTCGGTAAGTGTGTCTGATCACCTGGAGATGAATGATTAATGTCTTTACTAGTGGTCATCTATTTCCGAATCCCTTCTTGACATGCCTCCGTAGTCCTTTTATGTTGTGAGTCAAGAGCGTTTATTTCATTTATACTCCGTCATACGGTCCATCGTGTTATCCTGTTACCGAAAGATCATAGGTGAGGTCGAAAAAGTAAGATCTGAAGGTCTAGGCTAACGAAAGTATTATGCTGAATAACTTTCCTTAAAATCTGTGCATACAACGAATGACGTCCCAAACTCGTCAGCTTTGCCGGGGGTATCGGTTTGCAATTGCAAATTACTGGGATACAAGTGAATTTATATAAGGCGTTTGTAGCGCACATATTAAGTCAACGTAGTTCCTTCTTTCTTGATTTTCAAAATAAGAGTCATAATCCACGTTACCGTCATCAAGAGAGAGAAGCTCGCAACATAAAGAGTTTCCCGTGCAGGAAACGTTCTTAGACGCATCCGCGGCGCTAGAAAAAACTATATGACTTTTGAATGGACCATAAATGGGAAACTAGGATAGGCCATCCGAAAGCGTCAGGCTATTTCTAAAATTATGCTAGACTTTCGCGTTTTTTGAAGCGCTGGCAAGATTTGCTATAATGTGCCACAATAAATTCGGTTATTTTATAAAAGGTAATTGCTTGTGCCACAGAAAACGCTAATTTAGCGTATTAAATGTTCTATAAATTTTTTTGACAGCGGAAACTATTATTCTATTGAAAATAAATTTAATTTTTCTTAAATGCGATGGAAATTTTTTTTAAAAAAGAAAAGCATGGTAAACCGGAATGAAAAAGTGTGCGGACATATTAAATTGATTTAAATGATGTATTGAATACAAATTTTTTCAAATGTAAAATGAAAGCAATATCATCACCATTAACATCGCACAATCACATTTTCGCCTGTAAAATGGTTTTTATATATTAAAAACTGTAATCCGCAAGCACTACGCTTTAACCCACTTAACCAATTAGGCCATGGATAATTTTTACTCCTAGTGTAATATAATTTCTTGGAATTGATTATCGATACAACATTATAAATATTAAACAAGATATCTACTTTTTATTATCCAGTAGAAAGTCTCTTAAATAATTTCCGTGTACAGATTATTTGTACTATGGCGTTTTCTTCAGTTGTAATAAAATTATGATCGTCTAAGTCATGTTCAAACTGTCCACGATATTTACACAATATTCATAACAACGAATTTACAATATCGATTGTACTTCTTCCGAAGACATGTTTTTCTGCAGAAAAGATAGTACGAAAAATGTTAATCTAATTGTGAGGGTGTGACATAAATAACAGAAGGTTTTTTCATATTTATATATATATTTTTAAATATATTTAGGAGTAACCATGTATATACGAACAAAAGTGGTTGACAAGATACATTGCAAGATACTTTGTGGTATCATCAATCTGTCTCCATCTATTATATGTAATACTAACGAAAAATAATGACGCGTAATGCCATAAATAAACTAGCACCGAATTCAAACTAGTACTTTCTAAGTTCTGCAAACTAGTGCCACCCTCAAACAATTCATGGAAAACTAGATCATATGAAAGATAGGACTCCGAGTTTCTCCCATAGATGACGCTAGCTACCGTAGCTTCTACTAGAGCGCCATGTATTCAGCGTTCGTGCGCTACTTTTTCAGTTAGTAAAACTTGGATTTTTTCTACGCAGGTTTTTATCGTAAATAATACGTTAGTGTGATAAAACACATCCTAATATATGACACGTTATGTAATATAGGATACATATTTACTATAATCAGTTTACAAATGGAATAGTTTTTTAAATATATTTTATTTTAAAATATCAATATCTGTGAGAGTATGTAAACTACATTAACTCTAAACCTACCATTAACGGGTCATTTGGATCTTTTAAAGTCAAAAATACATTTATAAAAAATTGTCGGTAGATTTAATGTTAATGTAACCAACGCAAATATGCCGAATTTACTATATTGCAATTCATGAACTTTATGATGATAAAAATAAATGGACATTATATTTTTAAAAATATACAAACGAGATTACCTATTATTATGGATCAGTCCTAATTCCAAGTCAATTAAAAAAAAAATAAATAAAACTACATACTTCATCCTTCACACACACATATTGCATACTATTAAAATATTCTAACCGCTTAATATCTAACATAATGACATAATGATTGCGTCCAATTCGATTATAATACAAACGCCAGTTTTGCGTAGAATGCGACGAAACGTGGTAACCCATGCGGTGATACGGCTTCTCATAATTCAGGATAAACAACCAGGGGTCAGTTGGAGTTATCCGCACACCTTTGATTTGGGTCCTGACTTCAAAGGTCTGGTACCGAAAAGATATACGAAAGAATGGACTCCGTTTTTAGGTCCTCGTACCTATTTGCTACTTTGAAAATTCAATAAAAGAAAAGATATACTAATAAAATCTTAGGAATAAGACCATCTGACATAGTATCAGACATAGTATCAGACATGTGTTCATGAAAAACTGTCCGTCCGTCGGTCAGGTGATAATCGGCGAAATGGACGAAAGCGTTATCGTGACAGAGTACGCCGGAACTACGATGTTGGCAGATGAGAATGCCGGTACAGAGAGCGCCTAGTTATTTTATCATGGGTTTACAAACTCGCTATAAAAGTAAAATGTGTATTTCTACAGTTTAAAAGGCATATAAAGAAATAACAGGTTACCCCTACATACAATTGAACGACAAATTAATATCACACGGTATGGCTTACAAAATTGTGTAACTTCATGTTATATGTGAAAGAATAAAAAAAAAGCAGAAATTAATTTCTTTGTGACAAATCATTGTTTAATATGCATAAAACAATATGACTACGTCTAATTGGGACAATTTCCAAGTTCAAGAGCATTACTTCTGTTTCTGAAGTACTTCACTGATCTCAAGAATGAGCTACAGATCGAATTATACAATGTTAATTTGACATGTAATAAAAGATATAAGAATGAGCAGAATCCAGAGATTTCTACCGAAATAATTGTCAGAAATACGAAGATTTCGTAAATTATTTTGTGATACCCATAATCGAGTAACTGGTTTTGTCTTATATTACTATAATTTATTTTCAACCTTCGGAAGATGCTGCGCAACCTGGATGATCTTGCGAAACAGTTGTACAACTGCAAAACAAGCGAATAAAGCGTAGTAATAGAGAAGTGAGTTCGTTTGTATTTGGAACTTTCGGTAACTCGTGCTGCAGTCGAATACAATGGCTGCGCAAAGTTTCTTCAGAGCTAAACAAGTTTATTTAACTTACTTTACCTACCCCCATCGTCTTGGCCCCTCTTGCCCCTCGCCACCTTGGTAACTTTAGCTTTGCAGCCACCTCCTTCTACCTCCAGCAAGCCCAGGCACTCCAGAGGTCGGAGTGACCGAGGCTGCGCAGCACCCATCTACCTGCAATAACGGCAAGTTTTCAGAAAGTTTTCGACAGATTAACGACTATTGGAATTGTTCAAGTTATGGGAAGGTTGGTGGTGGACACTGCTAGTGGCTATAGTAGAATAGAAGAGGCTTGGTGGCCGGAGGGGAACTTGAGAGTGAGATCCCGCCTGGGAGTTGAATATCCCACGAATTATCTCAACGAAAAAAGAGGTGGGGAGGGGTGAGATAGATAGAGAGAGAGAGAGAGAGAGAGAGAGAGAGAGAGAGAGAGAGAAGAGAACATCGAGAGGAGAGAGCCAACAAAGGGAAAAAACACTATGATGAAGTGCAGTCAATATCCAAGAAGATTGGATCTGATCTTCAAAAAAATTGAACACCATTGTCCTCTTTCATAGATTGACAACACTGTTAGGTATACCAGGTAAAATAAACCAGTTACGTTTAAAATAGGTAGAACAAAGGTTAGGATATGTACATGTTGGAGATTAAAACTTTTCTCACAGGATATTTGAAAAATCTGCAATTCGGGGAATACTCATCTAAAACAGGCTTGAGTCCTTTCGTTTCTCTCATTATTGATTTGAGCCAGAAAATAAACGGTGAATGGTATGAATAGCGCGCACGTGCCTATTCCTGCACGATTGAGTGTTTGCGGTGGGCGAATTGCGTGTGGTCATTACACGCACGCTTACACTTGATAATATGTCCCACCGCGTGGCACAACTGGGATTAAATGGAAGGAGAAAGAAAATGAGAAGAGAGAGAATAAGATGCCCTGTTTGAAAATACCACGGAATGAAATTTGATATCCCTAGCAGAAATTTTCGAGCAGTTCCTTAAGTGAATCAAAGTACTACTCAGCGATATTAAAGAAATGGGTAAAAATGCATCATGCAGACCACATGAGCGTCAATGGTCATTGCATTTCGAATGAAAGCATGACGCAGGTGTCTACGGAACGAAGGAACTGTCGTGAAGTCTATATTTTTTATGAGTTTGTAAGTCTTGTGCAGAGATGAAATACGAAAAGAAAAGGATTAATCAATTTTAGTTATAGACGATAAAGGCTAATATACTGGCACTGATTTACAACTGTTATTGTTAATTCTGTTGTAAAATGTTCAAAAAAATAAGTTGACATGTGATTTCTCATTTGCATTATCAGGATTCCTTAACCTTTTTCTAGTCGCGTGTAGCCTAAAGACCGCGCAGTACATATTTTTGCACTAAAAAGTAATGTTAATTACGTACATACTACAAACTAATATTAATTAAGTAAATACCTGCCCCGTACTACCCTATGACCACAGACTACATTCCCTTCGATTCCTCCGATGCTCTCGACTACGAGCAACTAGATGTTGGTTAAACACTAATTTCATTCGACATTGTAAAAACGATAAAGATGAGACAACATCAATGAATTCAAGTTATCTAAGTAACATCCATCTTATTTATAATCTAAATAAATTCCATTTCTTTATATCCAATTGTAACTTATGGTAATTTACACATAGAACAATGATTAAAGAGCTTTTCATTTATAAACATGATTATTTTCAAGGTTATATATTTAATCTATTGATTTTGACAAATTGAAAGAAAATATAAGTTTATGAGGTTAGGAAAAAATCTTCACACATTAAAAAAACAGTTGATAATCGAATTGGTGCACAAGATTCTTAGTTAGACTCAGAAACTTACCTACTTGTTAGATTGTACGTGTAGGATATTAATGCGCATTTACTTAGTAGCTACTTCTTGCAATCTCGATAGCGTAGACACAAACTTGCAACCGCTAGTCTTTGCTTGAATATTTGCTTCCACGTTATCTATTCCGAATTTAGCAAAACCAAGTGCCTTAACATTGCCCCGATTCAATTTCTACTACAAATACTGTAATTTACTTATTTTGTCAGATCAATAGAATATTTTATCGGATACTGACTAGCTATATTAGATACTTTAATAAGTATTTTAAATTTCTAATTTCAACTTAAAGACTAATTTCAATAATTTACACTGACTGACGGCGCAAGCACTCTACTCTCGTGGAAATACTGTGTCTTAACGACCTTGAGAAGTTAGTTTATCATACGAAATTAAAAAGCAATGAATACTCTAAAATTTACAGCCACGGTTAGGTACTCTGAAGTCTGAGATGCCAAAACATGAAATTGATCGGCATTTAGCAGAGTAAAACACGGAGATGATAAGAAGATACCGTACGGCTTATACAACATCATTTTACAAAGAAATTATATAGTAAGTCTGCTAACACCATGAGTATTATTAAAAGAATCCTACACATTCATTAAAAAGGCTATTTGCAAAGAAAGCACATGCAAGAGATAATACTAACCCAAGAGTATTATATAATAGATAGCAGTAGGTTAATAGACTATTTAATTTTAAATCGCCTAGTTCCTGAATCAAGAAACTGAAATAAAGTAAATATACCAATGACCGGTCACGTCCCAGTTACCGAACAAAGCATGTGTGCACGAGAGATGGAAATCTGGGTTCTTATGGGCGGCCAGTGACTGAGATTGAACTTTAGGTGTCAAGCCATTGGGACGTTTATCTTAATGGTGTTAAATGGATAACATTTTACGTAAAAAGAACTCATCTTAAAATAACCTAACTCGCTAGTTCCTTAGCGAAAAAGATTTTTTTTCACCCCTCCGGTTGTTCTCAAAAACTATTTGGAAAATTTCTGAGACATAAACGAGATACTATTTGCAACGAGAGAAATTACTCAACATACCCAATAGAAATTTCCAGCTATATCTATATGTATAATGATAAGTCTCTAGGCAAACTCTAAATTAAGGAAACCAGGCTGCGCAGTTTTTCTCACAACTACTGGGCCCGTCTGATTCATTGAATTGAATGATTCATTGAAAGCACGACATTTCAAAAGCTTTCGTGATGCATGCACCACATTTTTGAAATTTAGAAAAATTGTTTACATTTTGTTACAGCTACTTATTTTTCGACAGTACTTCTCAAAAGCTATGAATTATAATTGGCTCCCGTAGTCCAGCTCGAACCCTTTGACTTGTTTCAAGAGCAAGCTACAACTAATAATATTTCGCGTAATTTTCTAACTATGCGATACTCAGCCAGGCCAGGACGTACTACTTCGCATTAACTTGAGCTATGTAATGAATTGCAACGTAAATAACAACCGCGCGGCTAGTAATGAATAAAGCATTGCGGCAATCATCATGCTCTACAATAAATAAATAATAAGCAATTAAACTTTTTTTTAACGTAGTTTGTGAACTCTGCTAGTGTTTTATTTTGGTACTCCAAGACTGTGTTGCCGTATATTAAAAAGTACCTTCATCTGCGTTTCCAGTCTTTTTTTTACGGTTATCCTAGTAGAAATTTAATCGAGGAAATACCCAGTGCCTTTAAAGTTTATCAAGATTCGGTAAATGCGCTTTAAAGGTATAGTCAGGGCACTATCATGTGCCATGGAACTTTCTTTGTATTGCCTTGATTCCTGCAACGCCGGTACTTCCAGCAGGACTAATATAAAAATCATACCTGGGCATTTAATATCATGTAAACGTGACTGAATAATTTTCATATTACACCCAAAAACGAAAGCACTTTTGCATTATCACATTTGGTCATTTTATAATACATGGAATATGTAATTTATGTTTTCTTAGAGATACATGCGTTTACCTTCACCCCCCTTTCTTTAATAATCAACACAAGAGAACAACAATTCTGACACGAATAACAGATGACGCTACTTCCGCCTTTCACGCGCCTTGATGCAATCACGGCGGTTTCCGGACCATTTGTACTAAGGTAGTTAATACCTATAATTAATAAGTTAATAATTAAAATAGCTTAAGGGGGGCGCCTACGTTAGGAGACCCAAAAAACACTTTTTCATAATTTTTGTACAAAGAAACTATACAATGGATCGTTTTGAAATTTTTACTTTTTATTGTGCATATCTTAAGGTTTATAAAAAAAATGTTTTCATAAAATTTTATTAATTAAATCAAAAGTTATAAACAAATGAACTCCAGTGCCTTTAAAAATTTCTTCACCACGGCATGTGGGATAGCGTCTCAGAGAATCATCTGAAACACAAAAGTAAACATTTTTTGTAAAATTTATAAGTATAGCTTCTATGTGAACTAAAAAAATCATTAATTTATTAAAATAAAAAAGTGGCTGTTTAAACAAATAGTTGATTTAAAAAAAATAGTTTTCGTTTTTGTTAGGTTAATAACTTTTTTGAGCGGAAATTTTTATCAAACTCTTTAGTTTAAATAGAAGGCAATTTAATAAGCTTTAATTTAAAAAAAAGCAAGTGTATCCGTTCAGTAGTTTTTTTTTAATCGTGTACGCTGTTTTGAAAAACATCGTTTCGAGAAAAACGCGTTTAAAGTTTTCGTAAAAGAAAAATAGTTGATAAAAACTTATTATTGTTTATTTACCTGAACTTTTTGGTCAATCTGCTATCCCTGCTCCATAAAAAAGTCCCTCCTCTTCTTCATATAATTCATTTGATTCAAGTTATTGTTGGTTGTGCTACTTTGTCGTTTTCGGCCTAACTGATCTGCTTCGGTTTTGGTCCCGGAAGCAACTTCTCGGCAAACTGGCCCAATAATTATGTCCATGCTTGACATAATAGGTAGTAGAGATAAATAGCCTTCGTTGGATATTCCAACGGCAATTCAAGCGGCGATTTCGATGATTTTGCGGCCGCAGTGGAGATATTTTGGTGCCAGTTGCCAAACCTTCGCGTTAAAGCTTTCGTTAGCGTTTTGTGTGTGTCACTTTCACACCTCTCGAGTAAATCTTTTCTAGAAAGATCTTGAAATATCGGAAGAATGTTTTTATCGACACTAGCATCCAAAGGAGGTGGGTGGGTGTATTCAATTCCCCGACCGTTGGAGATTCCTACCTACCGCTCTGCTCGCAACGCTCGGAGCACGCGCACTACACATAGATATTTCGACCTTTTACAGTTCGAATTCAGACTTGGGACTTCAGGAGCATCTTCTATACATGAAATACTTTTGATTTAAGCAAAAAAAGAAAAATCGATTATTTTTTTACCCTCTAATGTAGGTGCCCCCCCCCTCCCCCCCCCCCCTTAAGGACCCACATTATTTCCACATTCGCATAGCAAATCTACACCACTTTATATATTCAATTGTAATTCATGTTGAGTCTCAGACTGAATATGTATTAAAGCCACGTAGTATACTGATAAGAACGCATGTGCAGTATCGAGGCTAAAAATTAAGTTTCCAGTATATTCATTTTGCAACAACAAAGTTCTGATTTACTATCAAATCCACCATGTGGCCTTTTTACATACCTAGTCCACCCAAGTGTTGACCAGTTTTACCTACTATATTATAATTGAGACGTGGGCCATGGAATGGCCTAGTTACAACAGCTACAACTTACGCTCCAGTAAGCACGCACATGACGACCGCGCTGCAAGTCTAATGTAAGTGATTGAGCGGTATCTGCTGAGCAACAAATACTTATTATTACTATTAATAGCACACTCTTGTGCAGCAGCGCAAAATTTATTTTTCTGTTTGCTTATCATTAACAAAGTTTATCTCATATATTTATATATATGCATTCTGCATTCTGCGTGTTTCACGTGTCTACATTAGTCACCTAGGATTGCATGTAACTGATCGCATACATATTGAAGAAGCATTATTCCGCATTTGAGGTTGGGTTTGTGAGTCTGTTAGTTCCCTTTCTGGTTTCTTATCATTTTAACAGTGATTAATACTTATAATGATCACTTGTGCATACAATGATAATGTTGTTAGAAAAATATTATTCGCGAGGATAATTATATTATAGAATGACAATGTATAAATATCGGTTTTCATTATTCTATGCATAGGACGGATCTATTGTATTTCAAAACTCGAAGTAATAACAAATTTAATATTTCATCTTTATAATAAAGCAGCCTCCGAGCCCTTGTCCCATTTTATTTTTGGATACCCTTTATTATTTCCAATCTTATTTGTGTACCTAATAAATTAATATGTTTTGGGTTTGTTTAATGAGATGTAGATACTATATTCATAGTCTTAGTCTAGATATGAAACTGTGTATCTGGTAATATTTAATATGCCGTTGAAGCTATTGAATTCTGAGAATCTTATTTCTGGCTACCCATATGGCGCCATATAGAGTTTTGTATATTCTTCTTACCTTTGACGTAGCTCCGTGTATACTTTAGATCGCTCAATAATTTGATTATCATATGTAACTGACATAATATACATATTTATCTACTAGCTTTAACATTGACTCAGCTAAAATTAATGTAATTATTAATGTTGCATGGAGACTTATATGGTGCTTAATTATTGAAATGTAAATTGTTATGTTTAAGTTAGGTAATAAATGAAAAGGATCAGCATAGAATACTCTTACCACTCTTAGTCACCAACTAATAAGTTTTTGTTCACGAAAATGTAATAAGGCTTATTCGTATGTATTATTCATTTACATAGAAATAGATTGAATTGCTAAAGTGGTTATTCTATAGTACCATATAATAATGAAAAGTTCAGATAAGCAAAATTTCCTATTTGAAAATATTTTAAAATATGCACACGCGTAAGTACGTATTGATTCGACTCGATCATAACTGAATGCATAATGCATTATGTACTTTTATGCATATTAAACCAAATCATTGTTGATAATTTTTAACGAAATTTCCATAATATGGTTTTAATCTTTCCGTTATGAGTTAAATATATATGAACTCTATTCTCATTTAATGGCAACCTTACATTGATCATACCTTTTTAACGTATATTATATCGTGTTAATTAATCACGAAATGTACTATTTGTGTCAGAAATTCTCATTAGCTGCTAATGAATTTTAGTAATGCTAAGCTTAACTGAATTATTATTGTGTCAGATTCCTATATGGATTCCGTAGTTACGTAGTAACGATTATTGAAATAGAATTGGATGTATGACAAATACGATTCATATTTTCGTGCATATTACTATGAATTATTGAAACACTTATTATAGAGTGAACAGAACGTGATCTTTTTGTATCTGGTAAAATAATATATATTTCACACTGCTATCGTTAGAACAAAGTACTTTTTATCATAGATTTCTATCTCACGAGTTTTCTGTGGCAACGGAATCAGATCATTCATCATTATTATTTCTGGTATGGGCTACTGCTAGTTCCAAGAATCGATTATCGTATTATTCTGATAATAATATTATAACTAGTAATTTTAAAGTTCATTGCCACGCTATTTTTATTAATATCTCAAATCTTAAACGGAGCTTACGTAACTAGGAAACATTAATCATCCGCTAATAATTCATAAAGTTTTTATCTCGTTATATTACTTTTTATTGTATATATTTCCATTATTTTTCAGAACACATACAACTAAGCTATTTTTATTTCCTTTTTTTTTATTCCTATTATAAATCATGATTCATGAATATAAAACAATATTATCATTTCGCTTTAATTCTTTTACGAGCCACACGCGATAACACTGTCTAATATAAATAATTATAATAAGAATAATAGCCACGTTTTTATCAACGAGTCTAATGTATTTTTGGACAGTTCTCAAATAATGCAATCCTTATTAAATCACACGTGGTTCTCCATAAATTGACAAAAATATATGCTAAAGTCCAAAAAAATAAATTTTAGTACACAGGCCCAGATTGTAACAGCCACATGTGCTTTACTAGAAACTTAAGTCACTATTTGTTTTTCTACATTTTTTTTCAAACTGTCAGAAAAACGCATTTAATTTCAGAACCTACTCTATCTGTCTAGAAAGAAACATTCCTGTGTACTTTGAATTCGAAAATGTTATATAATAATAAACTACCTACATATCTTCACCTAATGCTCCTACTCTCGCCTTCTTCCTGCTTCCACCATACGCCTAATTTATGGTCAATGATTCATCGGCCCCTGTTCATACTTTAAGTTCAGGGATCCTAATGATATTCTATATCTAACCGCACGTATCTTGAGATACTGGTCTTTCATTACCTATGTATGTCATATATGTGTACAGAGTTATTCACGGCAAACACCCCAGCTGAAGTTAGCCACAAATGGGTGATTTCATCAATCAGGACAGTGTGACATCATTGAAGAAACGGAAGTTAACGTAGAACATTATTAACATCATGAACTTCAGAATCTTTCATTTGTTTAACAAGGTTACACTGCCTCGACTTACATAATCGTTCAATCGCGTCCAATTTCAGCTGGTGCGTTTGTCGTCAATAACACTGTATACATATGTATAGCCAATCCACGAGTTTGATCAGTTTTTTTAACAGATCGAAAACAATGAAGTGTCTAGTTAAGCACACGTTTTATTGCATACAATATTTTTTTTAAGGTATGCATATGCATGATTTTTATATTATTTTATGAAAAAGCACGTGTGAGTTGCTAAAAATTGCATTACTTGCGACCTGTCAAAAAAACACATTGAACTCGTGAACCGACAATATAATAAGAAGAATGAAGTCTTCGAAAGTGAAACTTAAATTTCAAGTACTGAAAATCGTAAATTAATCCTAGCTAATCCACTTGTCTGAGCATTTCACGAAGGTCCATGTGGGCTATTTGAAAAGTTCACACTACTTTTGGCTCTCATTTTGTTTCTAATCCTGTTGTTTTCGATTATTTGTATGTAAATTGCAATTTGAAATGTGTTGTCGCTTCCAAGCAATACATCGTAGAAAGAATTACATGAGGTATGGTATGTGGTCAACTTCAATATTTGTAAAGTTCACTAGAACCGGCTAGTGTTAACAAAAACCGCAAACTTTACATATACTTTGATTCTAAGCGTAGTTATAACTAGAGATACTGCGAGAATAGCTATCATTTTTAATACTAGATTTACTATAATTAATCAAAAATCGTGTCCTCTGGTACAATTAAAAGAAAAAGATGACAAAAATGGTGCATTCCATAATTTTCCATATCGAAAATACACGGTCATCTGGTCTGATGCCTTTTAAATATAAATAAAAATATAAAACATTGATTTGTATATTTATAATTAAGAACCGACTGACAAGTTATCAATTTATTGAAAACTTTCTTGGTTCTAAGTAAAAGACATACAATTAAATTATACTTGAAGATGTTTTCGAATAATTGATAACTCGAAAACTAGTTATCAATTTTATATCTGAATATTTATAAATTAATCTTTTGCATTTATGATTAAGAAGTATGAGATCGTTTTTCAACAAATACGTGGTTAGTTTGTGTTTGATAAACACTGCAGGCACTGTTATTTCAAGATATTAATTGGTAATTGAACGGCTGTATACAAGGGGGTACGACAGCCTGCGGGAACAATTGACAGGGGGTGGCATCTGTCGGGTCTCGTTTTAATGGGGTACCGACACAGAATCCCTCAATAGGTTCCCCCCAAACCAACCCTAGGATAGCCTGTAGTATGAAAGCATACTCCCCAGCGGACAACCCTCCGCGTAATAACCTCTAGAGACCTTTTTGAGATTCTCCCTGATTCCATAATCCGAGCGTTCCCTGGTGAGTAACGGGGTAGACAGTAAAACACATTTCGAAAGTAGCATTGTAAAAAACAAACAAGGAATTCCGAATGAATTGATGCAATTCTTCTAGTAAAATATTTGTAGGATATGTGGCATGAGTGTGAGAGTATATCTATAACACGAGTGTAGCATGTAAGAAGACAGGCAATAAGGCAGTTGGTCTTGAACCGTAACAGAGAGCGGTTGTATTTATTTACCTCTTCCTCGCATATATTATAATATTCTCTAGGGATGCACACGTCATACGCTTCTTTAATAATTATTTTTAATCGAGCTTCTTCGTATCTATTCGCTATTATATCTATCCATTTACATAGTCGATGCTATAAGTTAGTTTCGAACAGGGAATGTATGAGCTTCACAAATTGCATTAAAATTCCATGCGAGGGAGAACTAATAGAATGGATATAAAAACTGGGGTAGAATAGTAAAGAAGGGAGTGTAGCAGAGGAGAGCACGAGGGAACATGAAAGAGTACGAGAGAACACTGCGTGCATGTCATGTATTTTACGCAGCCACCGGGTATATGGCACGGAATGAAGTATATACGCTGTATATCTCCTTTATGGGAACCATTAACATATTTTTTGCCGTTCGTATTACCATACAATAGTAGCGAAAATATTATAAATTATGCTCGTAAATCAAAGAGGGGTGGTGGCCCAGTCGGGTGGAGACCGGGAGAGATGAAAGACGGGGGCTACCTTGCTTACTACCTTCCCTTTGTTATTATACGCGTCTTTCGTTTCTGCTACCTTCATTTTTCCATTCCAACAACCCCTCTGTCTTCTTCCCTTCGTCGTTTCACTATCCTTCTACTGTCAAATTCAATTTAGTTCCACGCATTTTATACAGCAAAACCCTTGGTTCATACATACATTGCTTATGATTATGAAAAGTTTTCTTTAAAGAGAGTTCTCTATTTCTACAAGTTTCGTTATGAGAAACGTATTACGTTAAATATTCAAAAGTTTTGCGCAATCGAATAATTCTTTTATTAACAAAGTTTTCACAACTCGTAACCTACAATGATAATATTCTTTCTGGAGTCTTAATTTTTTTGTTCAATTTGGAAACACGATATTATACAAGACCGTTCAATATATTGCATTACCTAAACTAAAATGAAATCATCTCCATCCCAAGGATATACGTAACTGCGCAAGGCAACGCACTGCTCGAAAACGCCCAAGAAATTAATTTGGTATTCGTCCCTGCTTTGGTAATTTGAATTCCTTTTACCCTTTAAACCACGACAAAGTGTAACGATCATTTTAAATCGCATTTTTATTTTTTTAACACCGTCTATAACGTATTCAGGTAACAATCTTTTTATTAATATTTCTTCCCACGTCATCAATTAAAATGTACATAAAGTAATAACAATTAACATAGAAATCTCGATAACAAATAAAATGGAACAATTTATACGTTTCATAATTAGTTTAATATCGACTAATCAATAAACCTAGTAAGCAAACAATCGATTTCTAGACGCTTTTCTAGGTCGCTAATATCGGATCTGCAGTTAAAGTTGTCTGGTTCAATATTGTGGATTCTTTGTCCTTTCTATCAATCTAGCAATTTTTTCTTAAAACTCGTTATTAGCTGCTCAAAAAACACACAGTACCAAATTTTGAGTTACTCTCATACATTTTTCGATTTTGGTGCGGAATATTGAAAACGCCGTTTTTAGTTTGGCAATTTTTGATTTTAAATTCGAAATCGACAACTTCCAAAACTCGTGGAAATTAATTTACATGCAAATCGAGGGAATAGGGAAATGTGTGCATAAATGGATTAAGGGACAACTCGAGATACTGGGAGGTCTATTGAGCCTACTTGATACTTTTTTATTCTTTTAATAGTAATTAGTAATCATGTAAAATTCTACATTAATATACAGTGTGATTTAGAACAAGCGTTATAGCCATCACTGGTAGATACCAGAAACGATTCTAGACGATTCGTATATCGCTGTTTAATATTAGAGGTGACGAATCAGAAGTTAGGATTTGGTGGATACAGGAGGTGACAATGGGGGTGATGATAAAACAGTTCAAGGGGACTGGGAAGTGCGAACGGCCATCCTGAATTTACAATTACTAAAACCATAAATTACACGAAGTAGATGCATTATCTTTATCAAACTAAAGATACGCATGCAAAATTTTGGCACGAATATCTCTCACGTCACAAAATTGCATGTGTCTCATTCCTTTATTTCCCAATTATTTCTCATAAAAGTTTCATGCAAGTAACAGTACAGTTTGGAAATATCTGCGTGCACTACGTTGGCATGAAAAATTATTATTACGCTCTTATAAACTACAATATTCCATTTTTAACTTTAAAAGTTCCAATCCTCTTAAGGTTGACAACATACGACTGTGATATGCAACTGAAGCCATCTGCAAATACATACTTATTACTGCACGCAGCGAATTATCGAAAAATGGAATTAGAGTAAAACAAATTCTACCGAAGTCCAGTACAAATAATGTCACTTCAGTTACCCGTGCGCTAAATTATGACGTTACACGAAGATTTTCGAAATTTCAGGTGGTTGAGAACACACGGCGGAGAATCCTAAATCTCGTAACTAAAATCAACCTTTATACTACAACTGCCGGATTCATAATACCGACATGATATTTCTACAGGACAGTAGTGGGGCATCCCCTGTACCGCTAACTAACGATATTATCGAACTTTATTTCTAACGTGTGAATCTCAACTATGTACACACACACACATATATATATATATATATATGTTCCTTCATGTAGGATAACATAGATAGACGCAATGCGTGTATGCGTTCCTATATCTATACTTGTGATATAATATATGTCGACTTTGAACTGATTATATTGGGTGAAAGAAGGAAATTAGCCGCATTTGCTGTTTCCTGTCTTGTTATTTCGTAAATCCTGTATACTTTGATTCATAGCAATTGATTTTGACTCTTCAATATACCGTTATAATACACCACTGAGAAAATATGAAATAATCTCCATACATCTAAATTTTGTTAATTCAAAACGAAAGGATATAGACACTTACAGAGTTGTAATAAGCATTTCTCGATACTTGTTCAACCGGAGTTAGGGAGTTTAAAATTGTCTGATTGAGTACATTTGTGCAGTGAAATATTTTACCATTAAAATACCATTCGCTTATTATAAAATTTTCTTTGCGTGAGTAGGTAGAGTACGATTAATTATTCATATTTAATGGGCAAATAACATAATTTTACAATCATTTATAATGTTAATTTCTCTGTCATTGATTTCATTCCAGCACACCCTCATTTTCATTTAATTATACTTAAGATAAACTTGTTTCTTACGAAACGTGCTTCATGTATATGTATACTATCGTATAATATGTACTCCCATTCGTATTCCTAGACAATTGATTTAGATTCACAACCGAAAACTTAACTCATTAAGTATAAAAATAACAAACATAGGTATACTAAAAAAGTACGAAAAAGTCATTCGTTAGCATCTCTCGTCCACCTTTCCTACTCTCGGGAATGTGACGACGCTCCTTAGAAGAGAAAGTATAAAATTCACATTGAATATCGGTCACGTTGAGCAATGCGCGTAAAATCGAATCGCTAGAAAGTGTGAAAGAACAAAAAATAACTTACAAGACTAAGTATAAGATATACATGTACTTATGAATAGAGCAAATGAACATTTATCTGTTTTCTGTTCTTTGAATTTTCCGTTGACTTACTGCTCTTATCCCAAATTACAATCTGTTTGTATCTGTACAATACAATCAGTACACATAACGGACACAGTAATTAAGTAAATTTTCAATATGTAGCTCGATGTAAATCTGCATAGCATTATTTCAAGGTTACGGTACAATTTCGTATCAAGCGATTCGGTAGAATCTCGCGCCAAGTACGTATAGCGTAACGGCGAAAAGACGACCAAAACCAATATACAGTAGTACATGCGCAGGAACGACGATTTCAAAAAAAAGGTAGTTTCCTCAAGATTAGTGCGTTTTGCAAAATCTAATACGCTATTTTTATTCTAGGAATAAATCTCTTTCATTTAATTCGAAGATCAAAGTAATCGGTCGACTCGTTCATGAGATATCTGTAAAAAAAAGATTTCAACTGTTCAGTTTCATTTAACTCAATTTTCACACCGCTCATCTACACAACACAGTTAGATGCATTTTATAAGTCAAGGTACCTTTCGCACCGAATTTTCAACCAGCATAAAGCTGCCTTCACAGCAGTATAAAACTATTTTTTTAAACTAACACACCCAGCAGAACTGGCACTCGTGTGCAGAGCGCGCGCGCGCGCTGTGTGTGTGTGTGTGTGTGTGTGTGTGTGTGTGTGTTTCGTATGCTAGATGTAGTTCCCTGTGATTTAGAGAACCTTGTGTCTAGGTGTCGGACGTAGAAGTGCAAGGTGATACGGAAAGAATATGTCATGGATATGGCGCTCAAGTATGTGGATCGGCATTTACTGTCAGTTTTTCAGCTTCGTAGAATTGTGTTAGAAAATTGAGGTATCCGTCAAGTCTATATCTTCTCACTGTTCTGAGAAGTACGAATAGTTCCAAGGAACTTGTGAAGGTGTCATTACGATAGCCTACTTTACACAGTGCGCCTTCATATTTATAACAAGTTAAAAAATAATTTTTATTTTCATAAAGCTATATAGTTTCAAGGGTCTTGCATCAGTGAACACTTCTGTAAAATTGGATATGCTTAGGTTTGTTAATAACATAACATATTGAGAAATAAATTCCTTTTCACTGTGGCATTCGAGTAGACTATTGTCGTTATAAATGATAATTTTTCGACTGTGCACGATCACTTAACCAAAAAAAAGGTTTAGTTAAGGTAAAAATATACATTCATACTGAACTAGGTATTGAAAAAAACTTTCTTCCTCTGTCTCGAAGTACGGTGCTATTTTATTCGATTTATTATATTTCAGCTCCGCAATATAATTCTTCTTCTCAATAGACAAATTATGTATGTATAAAATCTAATTCAACGTATCTCAAAGACAACGAAGAACCATAATATGCTGCGGATTAACGCCAATGATGGCGAATATGTGATTATTCTAACTTTCATAGGAGATAGTTTGCAAATAGTAATGAAATCATCCACAAAAACATCTTCGATAGTAAAAAAAGGATGCTAAGTACGTAGAGCGGTTTCGGGTAGACAGCTCAAAAAATGCTCTGAAATCAATAGTTGGTGCGAAAGATGTGCCACGTGACACCATAACTATATTAAATTTTTATATGTACGTTATTTATATTTAATGAAATATATAAGATTTTACATATGAATATTGTATTATAATTAGAAAGTATCTTTAAAAATGCGTGTACAACACTAAATGGTCAATTTCCGATCAGCCGTGGGAGATATCAGGCCTCCTTTTCTACACGCGTAACATATACGTAGATGTATTAAATCAATCAGTGTCTTGTACGTTAAGTACTATAGTGCGTAACAATAATATCCAAAAATTCTTATCACAATAAAAAAGAAGAAACCGATGACAAATGTCCTTATAATCACACAGCAAGTGAATACCTTATCACTAGTTTCTGAGATGATAATGATGATTTTATTAAATCCTACTCTTACACACAATCAACAACACTTTCTAACAAAAAGATAATGTATTTCTCGTCATGTAAAAAGAAATCAGTATCACGTATTTACAAATAGTGGCCCAAAAATAGAAGGGTGTAAAGACAGGAATGATGATAAAAATAACAACAATTTTTCTTTAAATTTAAAAACCTTGTAACTTGTTCTGCAGATTGATTTTTCTCTTTTAAACTTAATCCGTTTAGAATAGTTAAATTGTATGAAGTCTGTCGATGTAACTTATCCTGAAAGCGTTCTTTATGAGCTATTTGACTTTCCCATCTGAAGTAACTAGTTGCTAGCTAGCAGTACACAGAGTAGATTGAGCTTCATTCAAGTTATAATACTTGATATGAAACTCGACCGGAACTCTTAATTAAATTTTGTGCCTGTTCCCATTACTGCTTTGCAGTTAGTATACCTGCGACACCTCATTTGAGCAGAGTTTAGAGTAATATTGGTTACTTTATTACGGCTTTTTATCAGTATATTCCTTTTACTGATCTAAATTGCAATAAAGATAATTTTGATTCATGTTATCCTGGGGTTTTTATGCACAATATTAATCGATAATACAGATACGTAACTACCATTAAAGAAAACATTTCACACCGATGCTGCATGCTTTCTGAGATAGAAGTTATTTATATTGCGCATGCGTTTACTTCTGTTAATTAATTTCTTCCTCTATTCTTCCATTTTATGGATATAGTAACTGTTTATTGAGACAGTTTGGAAAAGCAGACTGGTTCCTGTTCTCTTATAAATAAGCCAAGAAGTTTACTATAGAGCATTGCAATAAACGATGATCTCCTCAAAGTGGTATGTAAATTGGTAACATGTATTTTTGTGTGAGTCACATTTCTCGCAATGAAATAAAACCTCTACATGTTTCTGCTACACAGAGAATCTGAAATGATAACATTCCCCATGAGGATTGCAGATTAAAATACTATATTGCACGTAAGACTTAATAGCCCTAAAAATGGGTATCATGTAATGGTACAAAAAGATCGAAGAGATTAAAAGTTTTCAATTAACACTAAAATAATATGGCATAATTCATCAATATTTGATTGAAGCTTCTATGACGATAATTTTATACATTTTACGTTTTCAGGAATGACCGTGTAAAGTACCACAACCACAAACGTTTGTTATAGAATGAATTACTAAGTAATCAGGTTTAACCCTTTCTGCGTGTTGCTGCGTTTGGCCGCTGACAAATTTTTCGATGAGCAAAAGTGTTTACAAACATCTGAAATACAAGCATATGTCTTCTTTGATTCCATTAAACGAAAACTACAATAATAGATTTGAAAAATCATTTGCTTAAATATATGGTTATTAGAAATATACAAAATGAAATGGTGAAAGTGCACCGTTATGGAGAAAAATCACTACTCTGTAACAAATTATTATAAATTAACAAAATTTTGGAAATAAAAATTGAATCGTTAAACAATGATAAAAATATGCCACATTAAATAATTAAAATTAGATGCACAATTTTGCGATATGAAAAGTTGTATTTTTTGTCAATTTTATTTCAAGTCAATTTTTGTAAATGTAAAATGTTTTTTTTGCTTTATATCAAACATTTTTATTACTATAAGTTAATCATATGTATTATATAGTATAATACATTTGAAAAATAGAAAACTGTACGCCGGAACGTCTGCACAATCTATAAAAATGATCAACTCCCTAAAGTATTTTTTTGAATATATTAGGGCCGCAGAGATCGCAACACTTCGTCCGTTGAGTGTTGAGACACATTAAGCCAAGAAAAAATTTCCGTCTTTTTGTCGTTTTTAAAGATACTCGAGAATCATGTTTTTATTGGAAAATAAAAATTCATTTACCAATAGAAAAAGTATTCGTAAATCCTACGAATAGATTATTCATGTCCTTAAGAGATTTTGTTAGCCTGACGTATGAAGCGTGGCTGACGCGAGAAGCTCACCCTTTGTCCTTTACTTCCCCTACCTAACAACGTTTTTTAGGAAAATAAGTGGCGATCTCACGACAGTTAATCTTCGATGAATCGATACTGTTGGAAATTTTATGTACACATATCACCCACGAGTGCGGAGTAAAGATTAGACATACCGAAAGTATCATGCTCCGAATACAGATAAAATATTAACATTTGCAGATGCTCAGCGCTTCTAGTTACAAAACTGCATATTCACTAGATTAAATTTGTTTAGCACAGCAAATGCATATGATAAGGGCGCATGACTCACGCAGTCGTGCCTCAAGGCGAACCTGTTTACGTCGATATTTCAATTAGGAATGAATTTTACTGTCCTGTTTTACTTTGTACCGATCTCTTTTTGAAATTTGCACAAAATCAGCATATTGCACATATGCGATATCATCTCCCTCGTGGCAAGAAACTGTAATTGTATGAGAAGAAAATTCGACAACAGTCAATACGAATCACATTTACATGTTGTACGAAAAAATTATACTTTTTAATTTCTATCATTTTTAGGGATAGATGTCCACACCATAAGGTAAATGCCTATACTTGCGAGCATAGATGACCTATACAAATCATAAGAAAGGATGTGACACAATCGAAGGACCTCATCTTCTTATTAAAACTGTAATTGTTCATGGGTATTAATTGATATCCTTTGCAAGATAACATAAATAATTGAAAAAGAATGATAAATTATTTTTTTAATCTAATAAAAACAAATTTCGTAATGACATATAAATAATGTATGAATAAATGTTATTTGAAAAATTTAACTACATTGCACATTTCAAAGATATATGTCATTAATGTTATTATATATATAATATATATGTATATGTAGAGATAAAAAGGAAACAAGAACTTAGTTTTTGGGAGGTCGGTACGGTAGGTAGCTAGGGGCAACTATCCTCATTTACCACTGGGGTATCTAATCTTGGACACAAAATAAAGCATGGGATAGATGGCCTATAAATATTAGCTAAAAATCATGGATTTAAATGCTATTATAATGAATGTTATCTTCTACTCGTCCTCTTTGTTTTCTAATAAAATAACGTTCTCATCCAAACTCTTCATAAAACATCTTTAAACCCTTATTACGAAGGTCTAAACTGTAATTAACAAGAAACGGTGGGCTCACCTTATAAATATTATAAATACACAATTTATTGATGTAATGATAGGTCAATTTTTTGTTTCTGTGTTTCTAAATATGCAAATTATAAGCGTGTAGCGTATAGGAAATAAACGACTGTAGGCATCTATCCTCGTGGGTTGGCTACGTCCATATCTACCCTAAACACTATAGCATATTAAAATGTCCTTCGAATCTTACACCGTACTTGCAATATTGATCCACCCAATGGAGAATAATCCTCATCTCTATTTGTTTAATTCTTTCATAAATAAAGAACCTTTTGAAAAGACTTTTGGATTATTTAAGAAAGTTTCTGAAGCAAATAAAGGGAAAGTCGGAATACTTCTTTAAGCATAATAGAGAAAATATATTTCAACTAGATTTTTCGTTAGATGTATTAATTAATACTAATTATAAATGGCATTAATACAGATACTTGTTTAATGATCGCGAGCTTGCAGAATCGTATTCACCTCCTGCAGTGCTGATTCATTTCGTACAACTTACAATCTTCGTTACAACTTTCTCGATCTGTTGTAATCTATAATGCCTTACTGGCATGAAATCTTCATAGTCTCATGCTGCTACGTACACATCTACATTTACCTGTAATCATGATCATTTTTCAATAATGAAATAAAACTAGACTTATGGAATTGTAAAAATAAAAAATAACACAAATGTTTGTACCTATCACAGTTCTCGGTCGTATAAGATTTATGTATGTTTTATGAGAATTGTGCAGTGTACATCTACGATAATTATCTTTTATATCAGGTGATTGATATATCAGCTAACCAACGCTGATGTAATCACCGTATAGAATTATACAAGTTCGATCCGATTAGAAGAAATAGTAGTAGAAACGCTGGGACAATGACAAACGTAGGAGCCGATCAGTATTTTTATATATATAATTAAAATTCGTATCAAGTGACTTTGCAATAAAACAATTAAATAATTTTACGAATAAAATTTAGTACGTAACAATTTTTCAACATTTTCATGTCTTGTACCTTTTATTTTTGAGCATAAATATATTGAACAGGTATCGTATGCATTCGTCTTAATCAAATGAATTAAACATAGAGAAAATCAAGTTCCAAATCCGTATGAAACAATTACGTTTGGCACTGTCAACTTCAAAGCGACACAAAAGTTATTTCGTGCAATATTAAATACATGAGACTCAACCCTATTATGCAGGCGTTCGTGCCTCAATCCAATCTTACTTGTCCCAATATTTAAAATGCTCGAATAATGTACATACAGACTGAAACACGCTAATATTGAAACAGTTTTATTTGCTTCGAATTCCAAGATTTATACAAAGAAATTTCATTATCCTATACTGTATATGCATTAATATAGTGTACATATACAGGGTGTCCCAGAACTACCTGACCCGGTGGGTATGGCGGTGATCGGAAGGCTTGACTGATCATGAATATGACCTTCCTTTTGTCCGGAAGGTCATAGTTTTTAAATGGGAGCAGGTCAAAGTTGACCAATCAGAGGGAGGCGTCAAGAGAAACGTAGGCGCCTGCGAACTCTGAGTTTTCTTCCCTCGCTTTTGTTTTTCGGTGGCTACGGGCAGGATGACGTCAGCCAAAGACATGCTTATGGGATGTCACTCGCTGAGAACGGAGGTTCTCAGTTGAAAACTCAAGCAATTAATGAAAACTGCAATGTCCTATGATAATGTCACATGACTTACACAGATATCTCTGTGACGTCTTACGTATATTATCTTGATTTTGATTTTCTTTTATTGATCTCCAGTGATTCGTGCTACATCCCGTTGACGACTTTTCATATGTATAAAACATATTCCCTAAGAATTTATTATTCCCTGTACGATATGCAACTTTATTGCAAATATCTTTAGTCTTGCAATAATAACATTAATTGTAAAATCAAGCTAGAGAAGCATGGAAGGTATTTAATACTGACATAGTATGGGCTCTAAGAGAGAAAATAATAGATACGTGTAACGCTTTTATCGGCCACGCCAAGTTGCGTAATACTTGTAGGTGACAGATTTTGGATTTGCCTACTACATAAGATCTGTATTATATCGTACAGGGAATAATAAATTCTTAGGGAATATGCTTTATACATATGAAAAGTCGTCAACGGGATGTAGCACGAATCGCTGGAGATCAATAAAAGAAAATCAAAATCAAGATAATATACGTAAGACGTCACAGAGATATTTGTGTAAGTCATGTGGCATTATCATAGGACATTGCAGTTTTCATTAATTGCTTGAGTTTTCAACTGAGAACCTCCGTTCTCAGCGAGTGACATCCCATAAGCATGTCTTTGGCTGACGTCATCCTGCCCGTAGCCACCGAAAAACAAAAGCGAGGGAAGAAAACTCAGAGTTCGCAGGCGCCTACGTTTCTCTTGACGCCTCCCTCTGATTGGTCAACTTTGACCTGCTCCCATTTAAAAACTATGACCTTCCGGACAAAAGGAAGGTCATATTCGTGATCAGTGAAGCCTCCCGATCACCGCCATACCCACCGGGTCAGGTAGTTCTGGCGGACCCTGTATGTATAATATGTAGTATATAACGATGAAAAGATGGTCTAAAAATTAAAAAATTTAAATCTAGGACGTAATTCGTTACAACAATGGTTACGGATAGAAGTGTAGATCTTACTCAGTCACGCTATCATTATTTCAAGTACCGCAGCAATTCTCATATAACAGCATTCTTATAACAGGTGATGATCACATCTACAAAGCGCAGGTATCCAGAGAACCTATCACAAAGTTAACTAACAATTTTAATTCATTAACAATTTTAGCATCCAACAGATCTAATCAGAATGGAATCCAATTAACGGTAAATTTCTGATACTGAAAAAGTTTGGTTCTTATGCTCGAGTAAACGGTACAGCGTGTCAGGATGTGAACGCTATCATGTTCGTGAATATCACAGCAAGAAAAGCACTGAAAGACGCTGTTGTATAGACATATACCTTTGTAATCTTTCGTTATAACTTATAAGCATAAAATAGACTTCATCCTGGTCGATTAGGCATCATGCAAACCAATCCCCTAGAACAATATTTTCTAAATGACTCAATCACTGGTACCTAATTGTAATTAAAGTTTCAGCATATGTTCAGTATCCTAAGCTTTGAATAAGTCGCCTAGTATACTGATTTTCTTTATTCACATCAATATTAAAATCTCTCAATAATATTACTTGCCCTATATCTACTAATTTATCACACTCTTCTATTATGTCATCTATAAATTGTCCGTCGCTTTTATTCGACGAATGATATACATTGCAGATTACCATTTCAGTGTAATTTCCCATTAGTTGTATTGTACTTATCCACACATTTCGATCTCTCCTTTTTATCGTGATCACTTTATATTTCATCTGTGTTTGGATATACGTCATGACTCCTCCGTTTCTACTGTTTTCCGTGTTACATCGTACCATTTCATAGTTTTCAATCTGTAACTCCGTATCACCAATGTCTTCTTTTATATGAGTTTCCGTAAGGCACAGCATACGGTAATTTATTATATAAATTTAATACGAACTCATTAGATACCAAGATAGATACCTTTACACATTGCGCGATGATTGTAATTGCGCGCCAAATTTAAGTCTGAACGCCAGCACTCTCGTGCCCCCCACTTATCGTGAAATTTGCTAATTTCACAAAAAGGAATAGTCTAGCTCTTCCCATTTGCCTGTCAACAGCGAACGAGGACACAACAGATATTTATCGTAAATAACATAGAGATTTCTTAATGGGACGATACTTTATAAGAACTATTTCCACCGGTATCTTAGGCTTATGGGCCATCGTACGGTCTCATGAACAATAATCATTTGGCGTAACGGACTTTCTTACGCAAATATCCAACTGGGCGGCACAAGGCGCAACAGCGGCGAATCTTCACGGCTACACCTGGTCCGACAAGACGACGAACCGACCAAAATTTGTCACCGCCATTTTTACGTTCGTATGATATTACACCTAGCGTGCGGGCGTTTCAGCGATTGTGTTATTTAATCTGTTAAAAGGCGTTTACCCGGGTTTTATCTGTATTAATTCGTAGTTATCGAGTCCATCACGGATTATCATTAATAACTGGACAAAGCTCTTTTTGTTTTATATTGTATGTTTTGCCTTTATTGTTAAAATAAAATATAGTTTTACCACAACATGGAGAATTTCTGCCAGACCCAATAACACATTACGCGCTAAGGATGGAAACTAAAATATAACGACTTGTGTCAAGAATTCGACGTAATCAAGAGTGATCGATTGCCAAGATAAATGACGAAGAAACTTGTCAATTTCCAGGAAGGGAGAAAACTGTGCATTTCGCTTTTATGATAGCTACGTGGCTTTTTACGAGGCCGTATAATCCTCATCATGGATTCGATGCGGTTTCATTACATATTCGTACCTATGAGGTTGAGACCTTCAATTTTCGCGATTTTACACTTCACATTTTTCCAAATTTCTCTTTTGGCTACTCCGAGAAAATGGAAAAGCCAAGTCAAGTACCTATAAATACATATAGATATTGGAATATACAAGTTATAATGAAACAATATGACAACTTCGGCATATAGAAGCTTTTAGATTTTATGACTCCAGTATAGCTATCAAGGTGTTTACGAGATCGTATAACCTCGGGAAACGCTAATTCGTTGTCGAACCATTAAGCACAGTTGCAACCATCGATCGACAACACAAACCGATTTCATGCCGCAAGCCAATTGCAACGAATAAATAGAGCGTAAACAGAATTACATTAGTATGCATTTATCACGACATTGCAACTCTAAAGGCCACCTAATGGATGGCCCATCTACTCTTGTAGTGTCGTTAGTCCATTTCTTTTGTTATGTGTCATATGTTCACGTCTCATTACCTCAACTAACTGTATGAATAGGCTTGGCACTTTGTTGCAAGTGCTGGATTATAAAGGAATTAGCTTACATGATTTCGTCATAGTACCTTTCTAGGGTTGAATTTTAAACTCACTAGCAGTATTAGCAGTATATTTGACAAAAAAGATTAAAACATGTTAACACGTATGCAATTCATGTATCATTTACAATCACATTATCAGCGTAGCGTATATTTTCAGTGAGTACTACAAAAGAGAAATTCTTATCACCAATCAGATTGACTATTTTGGTAAAGTTAAATGTAGTCTTTGTGGTCAGTAATTCCCGATAAATCTGAAATATTATTGTTTAATAGTTGCTAATATAATAATTAACTTAGGTAAGTTAAAATTATTTTCTACGACAAAGATCAATATAAGATCTTATTTTCATTGTGTATTTCGTTTATGATAAGTGAGACTATCCCACATTTAACAATCGACGTGTGCTTCTGGAGAGGATGAATATCAGATCTGCTGAAAATCGGTTTCTTGTTTTTTTATTTCATCTATCCTTTTTTAGAAATCATTAATGCATTTCAAATTAATGTTGTAGTTGTTGTCTTTTCCTCAATAACTTATTGTAAATCGTCCACATAGAGATAATATTCTCTTATTCCGGTTATAGGGTAAACGGCCCAGCTAAAGACCGTTTAAGAGCGGCCGTGTCGGATTTTTGCAATTTGTTCACGCGTGATATAGCCAAACTGAAAACTAAAGGTTTCAACACGTGCGTTAAAGTCCTCCGAATGAGATTTATCTATTATACAAGTGAAACAATTAAGGTTTATTACTAATTATTGTTTTAATAGCGTTTCTCTGCTGCCGGGATTTCTGACACTCAAGAAACACCCATGTCGTAGTTTGTGACCCCTGCGTGTACCCGATTTATGACCCCATTGGAGCTCCTTACGACGCCTGCGCGTGCCCACTTTGTGACACTTCCAAATATCCCCATACAAACGAGGGTTAACAACAGCAGCATTGCCTCAATCATGTAACGCACTTATTGATCCCGCGAATTTAAACAAATATCTAACCAAAAGTTAAATAATTTCTCTTCTCATCGATAGTCTGGCTCCTGCTGAAGATGTTGACACCATTTTTATGTCGTTTTATACTTACATGTCGAACAAAATTCACAACGACGTCGCTCGTCGCAACTATTGCCACCGTCTAGTACTGCCGCCGCGGAGCCACTGAGACGCGTATCGCACTATTCACTGGTTAATTTCTATTCTAAAATATTTCATTTAAAAAAGTGTGTATCTCCAATAATATAAAGTGAAAAACGCTTTTTAATAAGCCGGTAATTGAATTAAACTGCATTCATGGCAGTCAAAATTATGCCCTCGAGCTCACAATCTAGAACACGATCAGTCACTGGGCCGTTTACCCTACTTCAGTGCATTTACGGCGAATTTCTATGCGAAGATCCGAGGGTATATTTGGACTTACACCTGGCTCCTTAGGCTCGTCTAATTATTTATAAAACATTTATAAATAAGAGATTTAAAAAACTATTAAATGGATAAAATTAGTTATAGGTGATTTTAACCACGCGACTGTATAAGAAACTGTAAGATTGTAATAAATGAATTCTGTTAAATTATACATACTCAATAGCTACACATACATCAGATGATTGTAAAAATTACAGATAGCAAGGTACTTGTTACGATTACAAATGAAAGAATAAAATTTACACCAGTACAAAGATATATTCTACATCGGCGAAATGAAATTTGCGATACAATCATGCATATTGTTATTCACGCCATTATGTTCAATTCTAGTACGTCTCATCCATGTTATTCGAATACAATGTTTAAATTGGATTATATGCTTAAAGAAATTCGGCAAAACATACAATTTTCATATACATATAATATGTATTTACTTTCGTTATTGTAATAATAACTATGATATTTCAGTGGCTTCTAATAGAGAGGTCAATTTCACTATTGTATGTCTGTAAATTTAACCATGCTACGTACTACCTAATACCAGAATCAACGAATAAAGTTTACTACATTGTAACAGTAATCGTCATTGCATAGAAGTTCTAACCCTATATTTAATAAAGAATCTTATAACGGTCATAGCAATTATTATTGCAGTGACAAATTATTTTTTTCCGGTTAGTTATAATGCGTCGTAACTAGATGGTCGACAAACGTAAGAGACGAGCAAAGGATCCCTCGCTGATTCGTCGCCAAGCAACTTGGGGGGGGGGGGGGGGGGGGGGACTAGCGAGAATTCAATCAATAGGCAAAATATGGAAAGTAGGAACTATAATTTCGTTACATCGATAAGGATAGATTACAATATTTACCACTCCAGTAATAATAAAACCATGAGATACTAGAATTAAATACAACCCAGATGTACAAGAGTTCATCTAAGTGATGGAAAAACCACACTTATGCCATATCCGTTTCCAAGGAAATATCAATCGCGGATCTACGAATGATATTTGAGTACCTATTTCAATTCTAAACTGATTTTCAGCAGATCTGATATTGATCTTTCCCAGATGAAGCACAGTTGATTATCGGGTGTGGGATATAGTCACATTTGCCATACATAAGGTACACATTAAAATGAGATCTCATATTGATCTATCCCACATAACAACATTTTTAATCAGGACGTTTGATTAACTCATTATTCAAATACAAATACTGCCCACAGGCAACATATTGTACATCAATTGGCTATATTGTCAGGCTGCCACGCAGATTAATGTCGGTCTACAAGCAATGCGTGAAGCTTAGGGGATTCGTATTAAGATTCATAGAAAAAATGTCACCTACAAAGCACACGTTACTTATGGACAAATTATAACCTGCAATAAATCTTATACTCCTTGGTACTGATTGCGTATGGTATACTGCGATTTTTGGACAGAGATTTGATTCGAGATTATTAAAAATGTTCACTTTGAGTAACAATCTATAAAGTGAAAGGAGATAACATGTTTTAACGACGTATACATATTTACTGCAACTAACATGATAGGCAATTACACTTTTAATCACTATCATTTTCTTCCAAATAGTGGACTTTGTGGAATGAGTTTCTTAAATATTATTCAAGATAATGTTTTCAATGACCAGGATTGAAGTATGAATAATAACGGATATCTGAAAATGAAATTATCTTGGAACATGCCCGAAATGAAAGACGGAAATTGAAATAAACTGTAAAGAAGAAGCACGGAATCATACAGAATAGTAGTTATTCATATTTGTTAATTATAAGGGTCAGGCAATTTAGAAAAATATTAAGAATATTTTTAGGATATAGATATAACATAAGATTAAAAGCATCATCCAAATATCTCGGAGTAACTATATACCTCTAAACTTTAACAATGATTCCTTACGCAATCTGCCGTTTAAAAATGATGAAATCTCATTTCATGTATGAAATGGTCACTTGGTGTAATCCAAATTATACCATCTAACTGTCTCTGAAAAATACTCAAGCTAGCTTTTCTTCGGTGAATCGGGAAGCAACGAAACTCAAAAATTCCCAAAACTGAAGAGGTTTATTAAAAACCACTAAAATTAATACTCAAAACTATCAGAAACGACAACACTGCAGCGCACCCTAAACAATACCATCACGATATTACTCAACAACGCAAAATAATAGATAGGGAAACGCTAATGATTCACATGCCTGTGTGCTAGAAAGACGATTCCCTGAGGCGTCGACTGAATGTTGTGACATAATAGCAGATAGGAAAGAACAAAGGTATAGATTGATCTTCAGTTTACAATCGTATTATAGTCGGTCCATGAGTTTGATGTTTTTTTTTTCTTTTGAATGATCGAAAACAATGAACGTTCTAGCAAGTCACAGCTGTCACTGCATAGAATATATGTTACAAAGCAGGCATATGCATGATATTACGCTAAATATATTTTCTTTCTTTATTTTAGCATTTATTTACGTTATTTTATGTAAAAGAACGTGTGATTTGTGGAGGATTACATTATTTTCAAACTGCTGAAAAACTAATTTGAACTGATGGATCGACTACAGCAATCCTTGAATCCATATCGATCAAGAAAGCATAGGGTGACGCGTAAGAATAGGCCGAACAAAAAAGTTCGGTTGATCTTGCAAAAAGAAATATAGTCAATCGAAACCTAGAGGGTCACTCACCGTCATCCAGTTCCTCCGACACTCCTATCCCGATTTATAAGTCCCTCAAGCGGCTAACAACACGATAAACGTTATAAAACGATTCAAACGACACACGTCTATCCCTGAGCTGGGCCTTGGCCGCCATGGCTAAGAGTGATGCTAGGAATGGACGATATTTTCCCATTAATCGAAATATCCATACTTCTGCTTTGTTAATCGATTTATTTTCGTCGATGTTTTTAAAATCCAATTAATCGATTGTCGATTTTTTTCTCCAGGCATCGAACATTAAAGTGTGACGACACTAATACCATTCTATATGCAATAAACTAAATATGAAAGAAGGTAAGATATATGTTTCCTAATATTCGACAATTCATAGGCTCATATAATACTACTATAATAGAAGTACCATTCAATTATTGAATATACAGGGTGAACCACGAATCGTGATCAGTAGAGATTACTTTGTTATTAGCAGTCCGATCGAAAATCTTTTTATCAGCTTTTGCATGGTTTCAAGAGAGCTTTAACGTGATAGTGAAAAATTACTGGTCAACTCTTTTTTTTAATGTTTTTTCAAGGTTACCTTGAATTTTTTGGAACTGAACATATAATTTTTTTACGCCTGTCTGTTAGAGGATTTCAAGACGAATTCGGCACATGTAAGGACATGACATTTTTTTCATCTGGTTCGAAAGAAAATTAAAAAACTTTGTATCACAAGGAGAATCACAGCTACGCCGTTATTACGCATCCAATGTTGTTGACAAGTCAAAATTTACCAATCTTAATTGTAACGATGTTCAAAATGGTGTCCACGAGCTGCAATGCGCTCGCGTAGACGGTGAACAAAAGATTGTTTTGCATTCTTCATGGCCTCTACACTGATGGCGACTGAAGACAACAGAATGAATGCGTATAACGGCGTAGCTGTGATTCTCCTTGCGATACAAAGTTTTTTAATTTTTTTTTCGAACCACATGAAAACAATTTCATGTCCTTACATGTGCCGAACTCGTCTTGAAATCCTCTAACAGACAGGCGTAAAAAAATTATATGTTCAGTTGCCAAAAATTCAAGGTAACCTTGAAAAAACATTTAAAAAAAGAGTTGACCAGTAATTTTTCACTATCACGTTAAAGCTCTCTTGAAACCATGCAAAAGCTGATAAAAAGATTTTCGATCGGACTGCTAATAACAAAGTAATCTCTACTGATCACGATTCGTGGTTCACCCTGTATAACGTGATGTTTCGAGCAACATAAATTTAACATCTACAATATGCGCGTTTTCGAAATATAAGTTTTTGCTAAGTAAATTGCTGTGACCTCTGTTTATCATATATGTATAGAAACGACGGATACGAAGCGATTCCTAACGTGGTTTTGAATCAATGAATAGGAACCTTTCGCTATATAAGCGGCTTGAATACAATAACGTACTGGAAGCTAAGCCTATGCGAATAATGATTCTAGTTAATGGACTTCCTATAAAGAATTCTTCAATTATTTTTTTTCCATTATAGGTAACATCGACGAGGCCTATAGATATGTTCCACAACTTTTTGAAAATAAAGAAATGCACAAAAAGACAAATAGTCCAGTCGGAATAGACATGCGACCTATTCAAAGACCCCACCACAGCGCCAATTTTTTCGGAGGTTGTTTGAACCTATAGGAACATGCCCTCAACTTTTCGTAAAAATCCTAGTTGCATTGTAACAAATAATAATTATTAAAAATTAAAAAGTCGATTTTTTTCCGTTATTTTTTTTTTGTTATGCATTTTATCGAAAAATGCTTTCTACAAAAGTTGTGCATCATAATATCCTCTATAAAAAAAGTCCAGTATAAAAATGACTTAACATTTTTAGTTAAGCAGTTAATTGCAATGAAAAACAAAAATTCTCATTTTGCTTTTTGGATCCGTTATTAGCTATTTATCAACATATCATTTCAAAGTTCATTCATCATCTAGAGAAAACCCTCCCCAAAACGTACGTGCAAGATTTATTGATCTACGTTATATATTTAAGCAACAATCGCCGATCTACGAAAATCCGGAGTTTTCAAATTCCCATCTCCGAGGAAGGCTCACAGAGTAGGAAAAAAATTCAGGACCTTCGTTTCATCATGTACATTCTTGATTTAAAAAAATTTACATTTTCGTTAATAAAAAATATTGTTTTTCGACGATTTAAAATTTTTGCTTATAAACAAATAGAAATAAGTTCTTGAATTATGTAGATATTTGAGATATTCTTCAAGATTATGATGCGTTTTTGTAAGACGAGCAATTTAAAAAAAAAAGTTGCAATATCTTGATTACAACCCGAGATATCGATGTTTATACATTGAATGAATTTGTTAACTATGCCGCTCGATGAGAGCTGCGGGGCGGGACGCGGTACCCCCACCGCGCCGCCCGGCCGAGCGACCGACGCTGCTCGCTGCGCCGCGCGCGGGTGATCGGAATAAATAATTACTCACAACGAGACGAACGCTCCAAATGGTTAGTATTATATTGAATCTCATGCCCAAAATAATAGAGAAGGCTCACGATTTCGAATTTTGCAAAAATCTTGATTACAACAATGGTAAATTGCAGAAACATATAAACATCGATATCTCGGGTTGTAATCAACATGTTACAATTTTTTTTTTTAAATTGCTCGTCTTACAAAAACGCATCATAATCTTGAAAAATATCTCAAATATCTACATAATTCAACACTTATTTCCATTTGTTTATAAGCAAAAATTTTAAATCGTCGAAAAACAATATTTTTTATTAATGAAAATGTAAATTTTTTTTTAATCGAGAATGTACATGATGAAACGAAGCTCCTAAATTTGTTTTCTACTCTGTGAGTCTTCCTCGGAGATGGGAATTTGAAAACTCCGGATTTTCGTAGATCGGCGATTGTTGCTTAAATATATAACGTAGATCAATAAATCTTGCACGTACGTTTTGTGGAGGGTTTTCTCTAGATGATGGATGAACTTTGACATGATATGTTGAAAAATGGCTGATAACGGATGCAAAAAACAAAATGAGAACTTTTGTTTTTCATTGTAATTAACTGCTTAACTAAAAATGTTAGGTCATTTTTATATACGACTTTTTTTATAGAGGATATTATGACGCACAACTTTTGTAGGAAGCATTTTTCGATAAAATGCATAACAGAAAAAATAACGGAAAAAAATCGACTTTTTAATTTTTAATAATTATTATTTATTACAATGCAACTAGGATTTTTACGAAAACTTGAGGACATGTTCCTATAGGTCCAAACAACCTTCGAAAAAATTGGCTCTGTGGTGGGGTCGTTGAATAGAAGTCGGTTCAAATTTCGGCTATTCCGACTGGACTAAAAACAATTGAGGCACTATAGAATTCAATTGATGATGTGGATTAGTATGTTATTGTTTGTAGGAGCTCTTATAAATGATGCTTGAAAAGTATGTTGTGTTATATTTTTATACAAGAAAATATTGTTTTTGTTTCCAAGCACATTCATTGACATTGAATTCCCATCGGCATAAAATCTTTCCGGAATACAGGATTTTGTTTCTCAAGAACTAGCAGTGCAGTCTTCTAATATTCAAAATTTTCAATCGCAAAATCCTATGAGCAAACTAGCATCACAAATTTCGATTATTAAAAATTTTGCATCTCAAAGTTTATCGAGTAAATCAACATCATAATTGACAGGATTCTGCAAAAGTGGTATACATATATCTGTTTAATCTACAGTACAATATCCTGTTTGTTTTATTAAAATTCGTAAATGCTCATTTATTTTATATTCTTTTACTCTTTTTTTTTTCTTTTTAATATTGAATGACTTTTTTGTAGTTGAATAGTTTGAGTGTTATTGCTACAGCTCCAAAAAATAAGTTAAATATGGATTTACTTCTTAAAAGAAAGTTCAAGTACAACGCACTGCAAGATGGGTCCAAAGAAATAGATTCTGGCATGTTTTACTATTGCGGCGGCTGCAGTTCTGTTTTTGGGACGTAAGGATCTCATTCGTCTGTACTCTTTCCCGGTTCCATTCCATCTTCGCTATTCCCAGATCCCCTCCAGATCGTGACGACTTCGCCGCTCCTGCTGCGTAGTCTGATCTGTTTAAAGCGTAGTTCGTTCCCGACGTCTCTTCTCCGCAACACCGCTTTGCCAGGCTCGTAACTGGCCCTCTCATGCTCCGTCATCATCAAATTTGTATTTCTATTTTACACTCAATGTTCTCAAAACAAGAAAATCAAGGTTTCTAGAACTTTGGTGGCCGAACTTTATAAATTTTCCACTAGATGGCAATCACCAAATTTGTAACTCGTACAATATACAGTGTGACAAATGGGAAAGTGTGAAAACTAATTGATTACTATTTTTTGAACAGGTACAGGAATCGAAAAAATGAAATGATAGTTAAATATTAGAAATTTTTAGGTTTTATTAAGGAACTCAATTGCTTGATTTTATAAGTTTTATATATTTTCGAAACGAATATTTTAAAAATACCGAAAATTCGTAATGGGCAAAACTCAACCTTTGACATTGGTCCGATGTCAATATACCATACTAGCAGAGCATGAGGCCTCTATAGTCAATGAGTCTCGGACCAAGACCGAAGTCCTAGCAGCCAGTATTTTTCAAAAATCGGACTAATTATAAAACCCTATCTGGGTAATTAACATGTCGTTACATGACAAGGTTATTTTCCGTAGCTGTTTCAACATCATCGCGAATTATCTTTATGGGTTCAAAAGAAATTCAGCGTTATCGATTGCCAATTACTGACACGGCGTAAACGAGAAATTCAGTAGTAACTATATTAATAATAACATCCCGAATAATTACTATTGAATCTTACTAGTAAATAACGTGGACTAAATAGTTTTTTTTTTCGTAAATAAACCCTGCACATATGCCATAATGTCTCTGATTAGGACTAAGTCAGAGATTCTGAAGTGGATCGTGTAAAACGATTCGTGTAAACGATTCCGCCTAACAAGAATCCGTTGACTCGTACTAACCTAGGCTCCGTGCAATATATAATTATAATACACCTGGTTAGGAATTCAAGCACGACCGCAGCAGGGGCGTTATCAGATTAACCGCAGTGCCTCATCAGGCAGTGTTCAGGCAGTATCCTGGCCCGGCCCTACGTCGAAATGTAACGCGGTGTTTGATACGGCCGTGATTCAGGCCGTATTTATCCTGACATGCTTGTACCGTATTATTCTAACAAGGCCCTGATTCGATATCGTTAAGCCAAAAGTAATGTTTGTAAATCAATTTGAAAGTAACTTATACTGTTTATTGTGTATTTTTTGACAGGATCTAGTAGATTTCATGGCAAAAAGTTATAGACATGATTAATGGATAACTTATGTGAAAATATTAAATCAGCTTGAGGACAATATATTGTTTTTCGACCGTCAAAGGATTAATCAACTTTTCCATTCAATCAAGCTACTATAAAATATTAAATATTAAAATTATATCCAAGCCAATTCTACCTCCAGTGCTCCAAAATCATTCATGTCTGTTAAATAAGCAATAATTATATAAATCCGATCAGGACCGCGTAAAGTTTTCTGGTCAAAGTACTGACAAGAAAGGTATCTCAGGTGTCGACCTTCGATTTTGTTCGTTTTGAAATATGTTACACTCCATCAAAATCTAAGCGACATGTGTTTTTTTTATCGGCGGAAAACGATTTTAGGGGGTGAAATCAACCCCCAAAGTTGGACTCCTCGAGGGCGATTTTCACAGTTTCGCTTCGCATATTTCCAGTCGGGTTATTAAAACGGAACCATTTGGAGAATAATCCTCATGATGAATACTGAAAAATGCATTTTGGTCGGTTCTTGGGGGGAGGTGAATGCATAAAAATGTATAGAGGTTGAAAAGTGCAACACTTTTATAACAAAAAGCCTATCGATTCGATTTCGATGAAACCAATTGCATTTGAAAGTACTAAAAAAAGCAAGAGATACATGTTTTTATGTTTTTCGAAAAAATGTCGTTGAAGGGGTGAACTACCACCACGCCGGTGCCACTAATTTCTCATTAATGCGACACTATCTAGCTTCAATTTGCTTTCCCAAATATTAGAAACCTCTTTTTATGTGTTAATTAAGAAGCCTAATCGTTTCAATAACTTTCGATTGTATGATTAGTAAAATCACCCGTTCGTTTCTTGACTCCTTTCTGGCGGGATTCTTTGTACCATTCTAAGGGTAATAGAGGTCGCTGAAACCGATTTTGGACTTTAAATTTTGACATTTACAATGCCGGATACTGTCAAAATGCAACTTCAATGAGAAATTGATTGTACCGACATAGAGGTGGTTCACCCCTTAAACGATCTTTTTTTGAAAAACGCAGAAAAATGTATCTCCTGTTTTTTTTTTAGTACTTTCAAATGCTATTAGTTTCATCAAAATCGAATCGATAGTTAGTAGTTACTAATCGTCTACAGCAATAACTACTATTAACTTATCATAGATATTAGTATTCAGGTAGTTACTATGCGGCGCAGTTACTATTAAACTATTAGAAAGCAAACAAAGTATTTGGTTGTAGTTATCAATTGGCTCAAACTATTTTGGGCCTTTAAAAATACTTATTTCTTTAATCTCTTGATTTACTGGCAGACTAGTAACTCCAGTTTGAGTGTATGAGAACCTACAGCCAAACCTTGAAGGTTCAATACTGAGTTTAACGAAAGCTTCTAATACTGATTAAGAGTCGTAGAGTTTACAACATTTTGAAACTATAGCTTAGACCTTATTGTTTCACAGTTTTAAGGAGTAGTGAAAGTTTTCAAATTCCAACAAGATATGTCAAGTACGCGGCCAGACTCGGCACTGCTTAATTGCATCATGCATAGGAGAAACAAATACGGTCTACTACATAGGAAGATCGTAGCAAAGATTGACCTGCGCAGATAGACTTGTATGATTAAACACAACATTTAGCAAGGTTGTGTATCTTATGAGTGTGTTCACCTGACAGTGATGTTTGCTAAATTATATGATGGCATAAAAATACGACATCAGTCGTCAATGTTGATTCATCGTGCTAATAAAGAGATAAATATTACATCATTGTGAATCACAGTAGAGAATCGCTACAAATTAAATAATCATCCTGGCCAAGAAAATGTTGAAGAGACTCAATATATTAAATTCTGAGATTAAAAACATAAGCAAACTATATATAACACAAATTCGAAGTAACCATAAAAAAAATATTATTTTCAAAGGAGTCAAATAAATAAATATAATCCTTTATAACTTTTAACAATTTCACCAAAGAAAAGTAATATTCTTTATAAAATTGACAACTAAAGTATTATAATATAATCTTATTCGAATTTAACATTGATTCATCCTAATTCGAATACATGTGGGTGTGCAAGGAAGCGAGGAAGAAAATAAGTAAGGAGTGGGCGAGCTGGGTGGAAGCATGGGTTGACAACCAATGAGAGAGGGGAGTTGGGAGATGAATTGTTAACAATCCTCAAGGTAATTAAGTAATTATGCTTCGTGTCTCGTTCTCGCGATCACTATGTAGTACCGCTAGAGTGCGCCAGGTGTCGCCACAATCTTCAGCCCCTAAATGTCAACTACGCGCACGTGGGCCCCTAGTAGCCTAGCGCCGTCTCTACTTTATACAGTATTTTGTGTTCAGTGCGGAAAAGAATTTTTTTTTTTTTCATTTCGTTGTTGTTAAACATGGGGAAATTGAGACAACGTTCACCATCGGTAAATAGACTTGACACAAAATTAAAGAAGCTACCAAAACAAATAAGTTCAAAACTGAATGAAAATCGGGGAAAGAGGAAAATCCTCCATCGATGGAACACGTAATAGCGTCAGAAAACAAGGAAAGTTTAGATAATGTCTTTAATTCAGGTATGCTCACGCAAGAGGTGAGACATGTTCCGTACATACCGACTAGTTTTTTGTGTATCTGCGTCATGAAAACATTGACAGCACACAACTAGATCTTTCGCTCTTCTAGACTCATCGGATAGATCTGGTTTCGAGGTATCGGACAATGAAAGTATTCCCCAGGGGGAAACCGTCAATGAAGAAACTATACCAGAGCATCCTAAAGAGCCAGAAGAGACGTCCAAGGTAGAAGAAAAGGACTTCACCGAAGTGGACCAAACAACCGACGACATTCTCGGTGACGACAGTGGTTCAAAAACTGAAGGGGAATTTATATTCCAACCCCAGTTGACCAATGCCTGGGAAAAAGTTTTAATCCCCCAAAAAACACTTACGTGTAAAAAACCACGCCAAGTACAGGTGTGCTGTGTATTCCTCTAATAAAAAGTATTGATATCAGATTATTGAGGCCAAGTACAAAAGTCACTACATGTTTGCCTATTATATGATCTAGCACTGGCCCATCATTTTAATTGTATTTTCAAAATTTCCTATAACGTTTTCACTACTCTTTTACATTACTACTGTTTCTCTTAGTTGCTTATGAATTAATGGTTATTTAATAATTAATCAAACTTTAGCTGATTCCTTATCGAGTACTACTTGGCGGGTCCGTGCCAGAAATTCCAAAGTACTTACTTTGAACGTACTAATAGTATCCTAAAATTATGTTTATTATTAAGATTTTACCGTGATTATTATTAACGAGTTATCGTTAATAAACTCTATATAGAAAGTTGACATTGGTTTTGAGTTTAATGACTGGCATTATGAATGCAAATTTATATCAAGAATTGCACGGACCCGCCAAGTAGTACTCGAAAAGGAATCAGCTAAAGTTTGATTAATTATTAAATAACCATTAATTCATAAGCAACTAAGAGAAACAGTAGTAATGTAAAAGAGTAGTGAAAACGTTATAGGAAATTTTGAAAATACAATTAAAATGATGGGCCAGTGCTAGATCATATAATAGGCAAACATGTAGTGACTTTTGTACTTGGCCTCAATAATCTGATATCAATACTTTTTATTAGAGGAATACACAGCACACCTGTACTTGGCGTGGTTTTTTACACGTAAGTGTTTTTTGGGGGATATCACAAGTTTTTGTTGTCCAACGGGAAATAGAAGTATTAAGCACTGAAATCTATATTGTCACAGATATAAAATGTAAATGCATTATGATGTTGCTAATCAGAAAAATATATTGCGGTGTCGAAAATGTTTAATGGCATATAAATTTAATGTGTAAGTCCCTTTTTCTAGAAATGCATAAAGACATATACAAATTTTTAAAGAAAATGTAATCTTCAATGCATATAAGCGTCGTTAATGGTGTCCAGATTGTTGAAGCCGTGTGGTAAACGTAAGAGAGGAGAGTCTGCTGGATTATTTCAGGCCTTGTACCTCAGGCCGTGCGAAAATCAAAGAGGATACTATAGTTTGAGCGAAGCGCCAAAGCTTGTTGCACACTTTTCTGGACTTCTACGTCCGACACCTAGATACAAGAAACTATGGAGCGGAACACCTGGACACACTGAACTTCCACATCCGACACCCAGATACAGAAAACTACGAAGCGGAATACCTGGACACCCTGAACTTCCACATCCGACACCTAGATACAGAAAACTACGTAGCGGAATACCTGGATACCCTGGACTTCCACATCCATCATCTAGACACAAGAAACTACCGAGCGGAATACCTGGACACCCTGGACTTCCACATTCACTACCTAGATACAAGAAACTACGGAGCGGAATACATGGACACCCTGGACTTCCACATCCGACACCTGGACACAGGAAACTACCGAGCGGAATACCTGGACACCCTGGACTTCCACATCCAGTACCTAGCTACAAGAAACTATGGAGCGGAACACCTCGACACCCTGGACTTCCACATCCGACACCTAGATACAGAAAACTACGAAGCGGACTACCTGGACACCCTGGACTTCCACATCCAGTACCTAGATACAAGAAACTATGGAGCGGAACACCTGGACACCCTGGACTTCCACATCCGACACCTAGATACAGAAAACTACGAAGCGGACTACCTGGACACCCTGGACTTCCACATCCAGTACCTAGATACAAGAAACTACGAAGCGGAATACCTGGACACCCTGGACTTCCACATCCAGTACCTAGATACAAGAAACTACGAAGCGGAATACCTGGACACCCTGAACTTCCACATCCGACACCTGGACACAGAAAACTACGAAGCGGAATACCTGGACACCCTGGGCTTCCACATCCAGTACCTAGATACAAGAAACTACGAAGCGGAATACCTGGACACCCTGAACTTCCACATCCGACACCTGGACACAGAAAACGACGAAGCGGAATACCTGGACACCCTGGACTTCCACATCCAGTACCTAGATACAAGAAACTACGAAGCGGAACACCTCGACACCCTGGACTTCCACATCCGACACCTAGATACAGAAAACTACGAAGCGGACTACCTGGACACCCTGGACTTCCACATCCAGTACCTAGATACAAGAAACTATGGAGCGGAACACCTGGACACCCTGGACTTCCACATCCGACACCTAGATACAGAAAACTACGAAGCGGAATACCTGGACACCCTGGACTTCCACATCCAGTACCTAGATACAAGAAACTACGAAGCGGAATACCTGGACACCCTGGACTTCCACATCCAGTACCAAGATACAAGAAACTACGAAGCGGAATACCTGGACACCCTGAACTTCCACATCCGACACCTGGACACAGAAAATTACGAAGCGGAATACCTGGACACCCTGGACTTCCACATCCAGTACCTAGATACAAGAAACTACGAAGCGGAATACCTGAACACCCTGAACTTCCACATCCGACACCTGGACACAGAAAACTACGAAGCGGAATACCTGGACACCCTGGACTTCCACATCCAGTACCTAGATACAAGAAACTACGAAGCGGAATACCTGGACACCCTGAACTTCCACATCCGACACCTGGACACAGAAAACTACGAAGCGGAATACCTGGACACCCTGGACTTCCACATCCAGTACCTAGATACAAGAAACTACGAAGCGGAATACCTGGACACCCTGGGCTTCCACATCGGACACCTAGATACAGAAAACTACGAAGCGGAATACCTGGACACCCTGGACTTCCACATCCAGTACCTAGCTACAAGAAACTATGGAGCGGAACACCTCGACACCCTGGACTTCCACATCCGACACCTAGATACAGAAAACTACGAAGCGGACTACCTGGACACCCTGGACTTCCACATCCAGTACCTAGATACAAGAAACTATGGAGCGGAACACCTGGACACCCTGGACTTCCACATCCGACACCTAGATACAGAAAACTACGAAGCGGACTACCTGGACACCCTGGACTTCCACATCCAGTACCTAGATACAAGAAACTACGAAGCGGAATACCTGGACACCCTGGACTTCCACATCCAGTACCTAGATACAAGAAACTACGAAGCGGAATACCTGGACACCCTGAACTTCCACATCCGACACCTGGACACAGAAAACTACGAAGCGGAATACCTGGACACCCTGGGCTTCCACATCCAGTACCTAGATACAAGAAACTACGAAGCGGAATACCTGGACACCCTGAACTTCCACATCCGACACCTGGACACAGAAAACGACGAAGCGGAATACCTGGACACCCTGGACTTCCACATCCAGTACCTAGATACAAGAAACTACGAAGCGGAACACCTCGACACCCTGGACTTCCACATCCGACACCTAGATACAGAAAACTACGAAGCGGACTACCTGGACACCCTGGACTTCCACATCCAGTACCTAGATACAAGAAACTATGGAGCGGAACACCTGGACACCCTGGACTTCCACATCCGACACCTAGATACAGAAAACTACGAAGCGGAATACCTGGACACCCTGGACTTCCACATCCAGTACCTAGATACAAGAAACTACGAAGCGGAATACCTGGACACCCTGGACTTCCACATCCAGTACCAAGATACAAGAAACTACGAAGCGGAATACCTGGACACCCTGAACTTCCACATCCGACACCTGGACACAGAAAATTACGAAGCGGAATACCTGGACACCCTGGACTTCCACATCCAGTACCTAGATACAAGAAACTACGAAGCGGAATACCTGAACACCCTGAACTTCCACATCCGACACCTGGACACAGAAAACTACGAAGCGGAATACCTGGACACCCTGGACTTCCACATCCAGTACCTAGATACAAGAAACTACGAAGCGGAATACCTGGACACCCTGAACTTCCACATCCGACACCTGGACACAGAAAACTACGAAGCGGAATACCTGGACACCCTGGACTTCCACATCCAGTACCTAGATACAAGAAACTACGAAGCGGAATACCTGGACACCCTGGGCTTCCACATCGGACACCTAGATACAGAAAACTACGAAGCGGAATACCTGGACACCCTGGACTTCCACATCCAGTACCTAGATACAAGAAATTACGGAGCGGAATAACTGGACACCCTGAACTTCCACATCCGACACCTAGATACAGAAAACTACGAAGCGGAATACCTGGACACCCTGGACTTCCACATCCGACACCTAGATACAGAAAACTACGAAGCGGAATACCTGGACACCCTGGACTTCCACATCCGACACCTAGATACAGAAAACTACGAAGCGGAATACCTGGAAACCCTGGACTTCCACATCGGACACCTAGATACAGAAAACTACGAAGCGGAATACCTGGACAACCTGAACATTCACGTCTGACACCTAGATGCAGGAAACTACGGAGCGGAATACCTGGACACCCTGGACTTCCTCATCCGGCACCTAGATACAGAAAACTACGAAGCGGAATACCTGGATACCCTGGACTTCCACATCCGACACCTAGATACAGAAAACTACGAAGCGGAATACCTGGACACCCTGGGCTTCCACATCGGACACCTAGATACAGAAAACTACGAAGCGGAATACCTGGACACCCTGAACTTCCACATCCAGTATCTAGATACAAGAAATTACGGAGCGGAATAACTGGACACCCTGAACTTCCACATCCGACACCTAGATACAGAAAACTACGAAGCGGAATACCTGGACACCCTGAACTTCCACATCCGGCACCTAGATACAGAAAACTACGGAGCGGAATACTTGGACACCCTGAACTTCCACATCCGGCACCTAGATACAGAAAACTACGAAGCGGAATACCTGGACACCCTGGACTTCCACATCCGACACCTAGATACAGAAAACTACGAAGCGGAATACCTGGACACCCTGGACTTCCACATCCGACACCTAGATACAGAAAACTACGAAGCGGACTACCTGGACACCCTGGACTTCCACATCCAGTACCTAGATACAAGAAACTATGGAGCGGAACACCTGGACACCCTGGACTTCCACATCCGACACCTAGATACAGAAAACTACGAAGCGGAATACCTGGACACCCTGGACTTCCACATCCAGTACCTAGATACAAGAAACTACGAAGCGGAATACCTGGACACCCTGGACTTCCACATCCAGTACCAAGATACAAGAAACTACGAAGCGGAATACCTGGACACCCTGAACTTCCACATCCGACACCTGGACACAGAAAATTACGAAGCGGAATACCTGGACACCCTGGACTTCCACATCCAGTACCTAGATACAAGAAACTACGAAGCGGAATACCTGAACACCCTGAACTTCCACATCCGACACCTGGACACAGAAAACTACGAAGCGGAATACCTGGACACCCTGGACTTCCACATCCAGTACCTAGATACAAGAAACTACGAAGCGGAATACCTGGACACCCTGAACTTCCACATCCGACACCTGGACACAGAAAACTACGAAGCGGAATACCTGGACACCCTGGACTTCCACATCCAGTACCTAGATACAAGAAACTACGAAGCGGAATACCTGGACACCCTGGGCTTCCACATCGGACACCTAGATACAGAAAACTACGAAGCGGAATACCTGGACACCCTGGACTTCCACATCCAGTACCTAGCTACAAGAAACTATGGAGCGGAACACCTCGACACCCTGGACTTCCACATCCGACACCTAGATACAGAAAACTACGAAGCGGACTACCTGGACACCCTGGACTTCCACATCCAGTACCTAGATACAAGAAACTATGGAGCGGAACACCTGGACACCCTGGACTTCCACATCCGACACCTAGATACAGAAAACTACGAAGCGGACTACCTGGACACCCTGGACTTCCACATCCAGTACCTAGATACAAGAAACTACGAAGCGGAATACCTGGACACCCTGGACTTCCACATCCAGTACCTAGATACAAGAAACTACGAAGCGGAATACCTGGACACCCTGAACTTCCACATCCGACACCTGGACACAGAAAACTACGAAGCGGAATACCTGGACACCCTGGGCTTCCACATCCAGTACCTAGATACAAGAAACTACGAAGCGGAATACCTGGACACCCTGAACTTCCACATCCGACACCTGGACACAGAAAACGACGAAGCGGAATACCTGGACACCCTGGACTTCCACATCCAGTACCTAGATACAAGAAACTACGAAGCGGAACACCTCGACACCCTGGACTTCCACATCCGACACCTAGATACAGAAAACTACGAAGCGGACTACCTGGACACCCTGGACTTCCACATCCAGTACCTAGATACAAGAAACTATGGAGCGGAACACCTGGACACCCTGGACTTCCACATCCGACACCTAGATACAGAAAACTACGAAGCGGAATACCTGGACACCCTGGACTTCCACATCCAGTACCTAGATACAAGAAACTACGAAGCGGAATACCTGGACACCCTGGACTTCCACATCCAGTACCAAGATACAAGAAACTACGAAGCGGAATACCTGGACACCCTGAACTTCCACATCCGACACCTGGACACAGAAAATTACGAAGCGGAATACCTGGACACCCTGGACTTCCACATCCAGTACCTAGATACAAGAAACTACGAAGCGGAATACCTGAACACCCTGAACTTCCACATCCGACACCTGGACACAGAAAACTACGAAGCGGAATACCTGGACACCCTGGACTTCCACATCCAGTACCTAGATACAAGAAACTACGAAGCGGAATACCTGGACACCCTGAACTTCCACATCCGACACCTGGACACAGAAAACTACGAAGCGGAATACCTGGACACCCTGGACTTCCACATCCAGTACCTAGATACAAGAAACTACGAAGCGGAATACCTGGACACCCTGGGCTTCCACATCGGACACCTAGATACAGAAAACTACGAAGCGGAATACCTGGACACCCTGGACTTCCACATCCAGTACCTAGATACAAGAAATTACGGAGCGGAATAACTGGACACCCTGAACTTCCACATCCGACACCTAGATACAGAAAACTACGAAGCGGAATACCTGGACACCCTGGACTTCCACATCCGACACCTAGATACAGAAAACTACGAAGCGGAATACCTGGACACCCTGGACTTCCACATCCGACACCTAGATACAGAAAACTACGAAGCGGAATACCTGGAAACCCTGGACTTCCACATCGGACACCTAGATACAGAAAACTACGAAGCGGAATACCTGGACAACCTGAACATTCACGTCTGACACCTAGATGCAGGAAACTACGGAGCGGAATACCTGGACACCCTGGACTTCCTCATCCGGCACCTAGATACAGAAAACTACGAAGCGGAATACCTGGATACCCTGGACTTCCACATCCGACACCTAGATACAGAAAACTACGAAGCGGAATACCTGGACACCCTGGGCTTCCACATCGGACACCTAGATACAGAAAACTACGAAGCGGAATACCTGGACACCCTGAACTTCCACATCCAGTATCTAGATACAAGAAATTACGGAGCGGAATAACTGGACACCCTGAACTTCCACATCCGACACCTAGATACAGAAAACTACGAAGCGGAATACCTGGACACCCTGAACTTCCACATCCGGCACCTAGATACAGAAAACTACGGAGCGGAATACTTGGACACCCTGAACTTCCACATCCGGCACCTAGATACAGAAAACTACGAAGCGGAATACCTGGACACCCTGGACTTCCACATCCGACACCTAGATACAGAAAACTACGAAGCGGAATACCTGGACACCCTGGACTTCCACATCCGACACCTAGATACAGAAAACTACGAAGCGGAATACCTGGAAACCCTGGACTTCCACATCGGACACCTAGATACAGAAAACTACGAAGCGGAATACCTGGACAACCTGAATATCCACGTCTGACACCTAGATGCAGGAAACTACGGAGCGGAATACCTGGACACCCTGGACTTCCACATCGGACACCTAGATACAGAAAACTACGAAGCGGAATACCTGGACACCCTGAACTTCCACATCCGACACCTAGATACAGAAAACTACGAAGCGGAATACCTGGACACCCTGGGCTTCCACATCGGACACCTAGATACAGAAAACTACGAAGCGGAATACCTGGACACCCTGAACTTCCACATCCAGTATCTAGATACAAGAAATTACGGAGCGGAATAACTGGATACCCTGAACTTCCACATCCGACACCTAGATACAGAAAACTACGAAGCGGAATACCTGGACACCCTGAACTTCCACATCCGGCACCTAGATACAGAAAACTACGGAGCGGAATACTTGGACACCCTGAACTTCCACATCCGGCACCTAGATACAGAAAACTACGAAGCGGAATACCTGGACACCCTGGACTTCCACATCCGACACCTAGATACAGAAAACTACGAAGCGGAATACCTGGACACCCTGGACTTCCACATCCGACACCTAGATACAGAAAACTACGAAGCGGAATACCTGGAAACCCTGGACTTCCACATCGGACACCTAGATACAGAAAACTACGAAGCGGAATACCTGGACAACCTGAATATCCACGTCTGACACCTAGATGCAGGAAACTACGGAGCGGAATACCTGGACACCCTGGACTTCCACATCGGACACCTAGATACAGAAAACTACGAAGCGGAATACCTGGATACCCTGGACTTCCACATCCGACACCTAGATACAGAAAACTACGAAGCGGAATACCTGGACACCCTGGGCTTCCACATCGGACACCTAGATACAGAAAACTACGAAGCGGAATACCTGGACACCCTGAACTTCCACATCCAGTATCTAGATACAAGAAATTACGGAGCGGAATAACTGGACACCCTGAACTTCCACATCCGACACCTAGATACAGAAAACTACGAAGCGGAATACCTGGACACCCTGAACTTCCACATCCGGCACCTAGATACAGAAAACTACGGAGCGGAATACTTGGACACCCTGAACTTGCACATCCGGCACCTAGATACAGAAAACTACGAAGCGGAATACCTGGACACCCTGAACTTCCATATCCGACACCTAGATACAGAAAACTACGAAGCGGAGTACCTGGACGCCCTGGACTTCCACATCCGACACCTAGATACAGAAAACTACGAAGCGGAATACCTGGACACCCTGAACTTCCACATCCGACACCTGGACACAGGAAACTACGAAGCGGAATGGCTGGACACCCTGGACTTCTACGTCCGACACCTAGATACAGAAAACTACGAAGCGGAACACCTGGTCATCCTGTATCTCTAAAAACTGTCACCTACAATACGAGGAACTATGCCGAAGCACACATATACATACACCCATATACGCGCGCAGCACATGAATGCTATTAAAAACTGAATTATTCTATACTGTTATGAAAGCAGCCTTATACTAACTGGAAATTCGGTATGAACGGTAGCTTCACGTATAAAATGTATTTGATTGTGTTGTGTATTCGTAAATTACTAACACCATCCAGAGTACAAATAGGTAAAGAAGGCACAGCAGTCAGTGTCATCTGTCGTGTAAAAAATGCGATGGACGTGCGAAGACGACGACGACGATGGAACTGAAATAAAATCATCTCGCTCGCCATCTCAATACGCCCTGATCTCGTATACTAATCGTATTGAACGTGGTGGCAATCAATTCAGGACCCTCAATTCCTATAGTGAATGTATCAATAACTTTTTCTCATGTATAGCGGTTAATAAGATATTTCGTTCCAAACACAGGTATAAGAGTTGACTCAAGTAAAGAGTCTCGGCGAGCTGTGCCCTGTACAGCCGGTTGCCTGTACTTGGCGCGAGACTCGACCGAGTCTCTTGATAGCAGGGTTGAAAAAAAAAAGAAAAAAGAAGCAAATTCCTGGATAAATACCCACGCAAGGGCAATTGCTCAATTGCATCACCAGAACTAAATCCAGAGATCGAAGCCAACATAAACGAGACAATAAAGAAACGGGACAAGTATCTAGCGACAGATCAGGAACTGTGCGGATCTAGTCTTTCGGCCAAGGGCTCAGCCATAACAAAAATCTTCGAAAGGCAAAAACAACAAATCCATACGGTGGTTTTGTTGAGAGAATTAATAGTCTGGTAAATTAATGTGTGAACGATTCAACCAACTGATAATCGCGAGAAAGGTATTTATTTATCAAGGGCTGGAAGCGAAGGCAAGGAAAATCCTGAAAGACTCAAAAACGGAAGAATTCTTGTTTGGGCCAGAACTGTCCAATCGCATCAAATCTGCGAAATCGATGGAGAGGCTGGAGCTATCACTAAAACTCCAATCAGGGGAGAAAAAACTTGGCTTCAAAGCGACCAGTCCTTTAAACTTCAGAGGCACGCCTGGAATATCTCGAGGTCAACCTCAGACGGGACACAAAAGACAGAGTTACCAAAGAGGCCTGAGATAAAAGCTTTACACAACAGCATATGTATATCCAAGGATGGCCTTTGAAATAAAAAAAGATGAACTATTTATGATGTACGCTATTAATGAATTGCTAACCAAAGGCGCAATTATAAGAGTAAGACCTTAGAAGAGGCAATTCTTATCGACCTTCTTTTTAGTTCGCAAATAAAATGGTAAACAGAGGTTCGTTGTGAACTTGAAGAAATTAAATACATTCATCCCTACGCATCACTTTGCGATGGAAGACATATGAACTGTAATTAAATTAATGCCGGAAAACGGCTATATGACAAGCTTGGACTTCAAGGATGCATACTTTCTAATTGCAATTCATAAAAATAGTCGTAAATACTTGAGATTCCAATGGAAAAGTGAAATATACGAATAGACTTTTAAGCCATTTAGCCTTAATATAGCACATTTGTATTATATGTACAGAGATTACGGAACCAATTGCAAATTTCTTTAGAGAAACGGGATTACTATCGGTAGTTTACCTGGATGATTGGTTGTGTTTTGGAGAAACGAAAAAGGAATGTACAAAAAACGTTACATTAACCAGACAAAAATTAGAAGCCTTAGGTTCTGTTATCATTTTATCAACAAAGATAAAAGCAATACAATGCCTGACAGTAGGTGCCAATTTCTAGGCTTTATATTAAGTTCCGTCTCAAAAATCTTATAGTTACCAGAAAGTAAACGAATACAGATAACTATCTCAATCGTATCGTTGAGATCTCTGAAGTCATGTGCCATTGCAGAATTTGCACAAGCAGTTAGATCGATAACAGCCGTATATCCTGCTATCCAATACGAATGGCTATACACAAAACCATTGGAAGGAGGAGATTATGAAGGCTTAATGTTGATTCCAGCATCTCTCTCAGAAAATTTCGATTAGTGGGAGAAACATATTCAATGAACGAAAAATCCAATAAGACAACACAACTTCATAATGGAGATATTCTCGGATGCTTCATCTACAGATTGGGGTGCAGCATGCAACGGAGAGATCACTCAAGGTAATTGGAATGTAACGAAAACGAGGCAACATATTAACTACTTAGAACTGTTTTAGGAAAATGTAATAACGCAGCGAATAACAAGTTTTGGCGTTTGTTTCTTTTATTGTTGCAAAGAGCGAATCTTTTTTTGACTCCAGTATTTCACTAGTAGGCAGCAAGAACAGATACTTGTCTCATGCTGATTAATACTCCTGGGCATTGGACATTGCTACTTGTCATTCCTATGGGAAAAATGTTCATCTTCTGAGACTCCATACGTTCCATTCCACCTGATAAATTTAATTAAAACGCACCGTAGTGGATATGTATCCAGATTCAGAAAATTGCAATGCAAAATCTGATCACATTTGGGCTCAGTGGAAACTGTGCATTCCTGAAGATATACCTGCCTAAATTACGCTCGATAAAAATATTAATGTAAGTGAAATACTTAAGTGGAACTTGTGGTATTCGTCTGTGCACGTGGGTTTTCGTTATATGTACTTGCACTTTACATAAATTCATGGATAAAGATATGACATCAATAAGGAAAAGAATAACTCATATATTTTTCATATATAAAACGCTTTATAAAAACAGAAAGGAGCAAGCAATAAGGGGCGATAGAATTATCATTGAAAACAAAACTTAAATAGATTGACATTTACACAATTTCATTAAGAATTACATACTTTCTGTCTTATTTTCCAAGAGGTTAATTTTAGTGGCATGTTACGTAGACCGTAGTGGCCAGCCACGCCTTTAAATTTGATAATAGAATTTTGGAAGTAACCAAATGAAATAAATTAATATGTTTCAATAAATGATTATTGTTTGCAGTGTTTTTCTGTTTGAGTAAATTTAATGGATGAGAAAGTCGGAGTAGAGATCTTGATATTGAATTACAAAACTTGACTACATGTGAGGTTAGGGCGATGAGAAAATTTGATTTGGAGAAAGCTAGTCTGTGCAGCTTAATTTTGCTTGATAACCGATCCACCTTATTCCCTAGGATGCGTAATAACGAATCCGTACCTAAGGCAGGTTGCGAATATTACAGTGGATCTAATACTTTAAGGTAGCTATACTGCGCTGCATACTAGTCAAATGAGGGCTGCATTTTTCAATGCATTTTTACAGTTAAATGTATTAATGAACAGTAGTGGAGGGCAATTTGTATTACAACACGTGTCCTTAACCTAAAGAAATATTACTAGCAACGTATTTGCTAAAGCATTAAGTGATCAATGCTAATTTCCATAAAGGTACATTTTCATCGAGATTTTCAAAGAATAAACCATAATTTTGTATCAACTTTAATGTGCCATAGCTCATTCTATTTTTTGAAAGGTGCTTTATAGTGTTGACCGATTAAAAATTATAACCTATTGTTTAACCGGCGAACAAAATTCTTTATAAACAACCTGCTGTGATTTCTAAATGGTTAATACTACAACCATTGTACATAGTGAACTCGTAGAATAACTTTCAAGAAACAGAATGAGCTATGGCATATTAAAATCGGTACAAAAATACGGTTTATTCATTGAAAAAAACTCAACGAAAATGTTGTCCTTTACGGAAATTAACATTGACCACTTAATGCTTTAGCAAATACATTGTTATTAATGGTTTTCTAGGTTAAGGACACGTGTTGTAATACAAAATGTCCTCCACTACTGTTAATTAATACATTTACCTTGAAAAATTCATTGAAAAATGTAACCCTCATTTGACTCATGTGCAGCGCAGTATAGCTACCTTAACGGTTAGAGTCACGAGTGACAATGTACAGTCTGATTTTCCGTGCGCGAAGCTAAACGATTTTCTAAACGCCAGTATCATGACTTTGACTGCTTATACTATAGTCATCTTTCGCTGATGCTCTTAGGTGTTACTAGGACCTTAGGAATGCGGTCAATTAAAGAGCTGGGCCAGTGACACGGGCAATGCACTGGGTAACGTGCTGAGTCTGCAATTCCAGTGTTGGCTATAGCATACTATTGCAGAAATGATAAACAATGCTATACGTAACAGGCAAGTTGCGATCAAAATATTTTATAACTATTATTAATTCAAATATATTCGAAACTGCAGTTGCTTATAATTCATATTAACGAACAATGAATTGATGCAACATCTAATAATATTGGAATTATATGGTACTTTTCTCTGCTAAGTATGTAAGCCATACTTGTACATATTTGGATAATTGCTTGTAAATCAGGTAATTTGACCTTTTAATGCTTTTTGCATCCTGAATGTTACTGAACAATTTCACAATACAATAAACATCTAATTTGTCATGGACGCAATAGTTTGCTAATCGGAGCCCGTCCGAGTAGTAAAATAGGTCTTGTGTCCTGATAAACTGCGTTTATCGTGAGTATACATTTACCGCTAAATAGTGAACGTTAGCCACGTAATTACCAATAAAAATCACAGAAGTCTCTCATATCTCTGTAAAATTTACAAAAATTTTTTTATGTAACTCATGTATGAAAAACACTACTTTTCGTGCCTCCGAAGTGTGGCGAAAGTGGCGCTTTATAACTATGGATACGATAAAAATGCTGCACATGCGCAAATCGGCCCAATTTTACATTATCGCACTAGTGCGATAAAGTAAACTTTGTTCTCGCGCGCTGTCATGAAATGCATTCATTTTGGAAGCCTTCCTGGCTCTTCTTATGGCTGCCTCCTCCAACGAAGAGATGTTCCAGTCACTTTGGAGGCATAAAAAGTAGTGTTTTTCATAAATTTGTTACAGAAAATATTATGCGATACTGGTACAATAAAGCGAACATTATACGCAGTTCGTGAAGTTTGTCAAACTCGCCGCACTCGTGAAACAAACAGCACTCGCCTTCGGCTCGTGCCGTTGTGTTACTCGTGTGCGGCTCGTGCAACCAACTTCATTGCCTGCCTATAAAGTTCGCTTTCTTGCACTTGTATCGCAAAGTACTATTTCGTGTATGCAAATTTGAAAACTCGAAGATTTATTAATTAATTGGAATGGTCAATCTGGTTAAGTAATTTTTTTATTCATCGTAACATAATATTTGTGTGAAAAACACGTCATGTCTATAAAACATCAGACGAGATTCATGAAATAGGCGTCTTTCCAACGTTTAGCACAAGATACTCGAACAATGAAACTGGTTCCTCGAAAAGGAAATATTATAACCTTGAATTTTTTTGAGAAATATGTTCGATGAACTCAGCATATCGAATGTATAGCATATTCTAATTTACGCGCTAAGTCATAGTGAGAGTCAGGGTGCGACTGTGTGCTAGGGTTAATAATTGCAATACTTCCATAGCCAGAAGCTTGGTGCGGCAATTAAAAAAATCTTTAATCATCGATATTAAAAATATTTCCAATTGATCACAGCATCGAATCCATAAAGGTGTATCTAGGTTGCACGACCTTCCTCTAACTTCCTGTTCCTCTGACAATGAGTAGATCACTGAGTCTAGCGTCGCTGAGTCATCTCCTTCTGGGTAGTTGTCCGTGCCAGCGAAAATCCAGATCTTAAAATCTGTTTGTTCTCAATACTAATGCAGTGAAACCGCGACAATTCAAATAGTGCGGTTGGTGAATGATTTTGCATATTGTTTCATTAATACGATAGGCGTGCTCAAAGGCAAATATTGGGACAAACAGGTTTGCCTTGAGGCACAACCACTTGAACCATGCGGTCGCATCTAAGTCCGCGTATACACTTGCAATAGAAGCCCGTAATGTAACAGTGTGAGGGTACTCCACGAGTACGTTTTATGTTGCGTCACGCGGTTACGTTGCATTACGAGATTCTGTTACAACTGAATACACGGCTGCACGCATTTCTCGTTGCCAAAATATTGATTTCATGGTCATGAAAGTTTTACACTAGAAGTGCTTGGCATTTGCAAATATTATTATTCCATATAAATGTTCATGGTTCTTCCTGTAAATTTCAACGCAATCGGTCAAGCGTTTGACCCAGGCATTTATATACACAGATACGATACTCAGTTTTTGGATCTTTGCACATATGTCGTTTTGAAACCGGAAGCATTAGACATTTGCAAATATCGACGTTCCATCTATACCCGGAACTTCCCGAGCAGAAATTTGGTCAGGCTGCCTGATGTCGTATCAGGTCCGGATCAGGTATCGGTATGGCATGCCTGATCAGGATAGCCGGATGAGGCCCAGATCCTGCACTGATCATGCATCAGTACAACATTTGTAAATGTGATCAGCCTGAAATATAGATCCTGAACAGGATCAGGCCCTGATCAGGCAATTTCATGGCAAGCCCTATTATGGAAAATCTGACTTGGCCGTAGTCAGGCGTTATTCAGAGCTGCGGTATTAGGTGTCAAATCAGGCAACACTAAAATCGCCCTAATATGAAACTATATACATGTAATACAACCACCGGCCACCAGAGGGACAGGGATACCCGCAAGCAAAAGTGGGTCACTGAACCGATAAGTTCCAAACGCTATAGAATTCTGTAAAAGAGACGAAGAGGCGATAAAAGCTACTAACTTGCAGCACCTAGTAGTCCAATCCATCGCACTGTTTCTATATATAATTTTTTAGAATCAAAAAACTAATTTATAATTTGCAGGAATTCTCCTACCCCTCGAAAGCAAGGCCTAATATGTCACACTGAACTACTCCACTACCTACGATATTTTCAAAAAATGTTACCTGTTTGTCATTTCAACGTCTATATGTATATCTAATGTATATCAATATCAGGCAACCGGATATAATACCAATCAGGGCATGATTAGGACCACATATGTTCTCTAATGTGGGCCTGATCAGTAGCCTGATCAGGGCCGGATCAGAAATGCCGTTACATGCCACATCAGGGCCGGAAGAGCGGCATGATCCGGGCCGGATTATCAGTTAGGGACAGCCTGATCCGGGCCGGATCCCCGCCGGAATAAATTTCTGCTCGGGTTTGTATCCCTTATAAATTTTAGATTTAGCTGGAAATCATTTAGAATTTGAGCCAACAAAATTTCTGTGCACATGCACACGTACAGAGATTCCTTTTTAGGCACGATCACATGGAACATGTGGATATATCCTATGCATTCACCATCCAAAAGAGAAATGTACGTATGTACGCGCGCGCCCGTGTGTTTACACGAACAATTTTGTCGACGAAATTCCAATCAAACGGTTAAACCAATTTGATTTAAATTCAGATGAAATATGAAGTTTCAACAGCATTTGTAGGTGCCCAGCACTTCCAGTTTTGATAGAGCGCATGACCAAAAATTGAGTACTGCGTCTTATATGTATATTTCTTCCTACTAATGTGAATGCATAAGACGCATCTCTATAATAACATCCGGTCGTGTCTGAACAGAAACCTGTTTACCCCGATATTATAGGATGGCGAATGCATAAGACACTCCCACGTACTTCGTGCGGTCGTCTCAAAAAAACAAAAATCGTTTAATGTCGTCGATTATGGCTGCCCAATCAGGCAAATTCTTTTTTGACCTCTGATAAGCTGGAGATACTTGTTAATGTTAAGAAACCATAAGACAACAGTTTAGAAAATACTATAACACGAAATCATATGCAAGATGATGCACACGAAATTATGAATTGGCCAATGGCAATAACATTCGAATTAGACCGAATTAAAATGAAGTTAAAACTGTAAAAAACATTGTCATTGGTCAATGATCTTAATCATTGTTCAAACTAAGCCACATTAAAATCTATAATTTCCCATGAATCGCCCTGAATATGTATATATTGCCCTGAGTATGTATAATTTAACACCGCTAGAAACGCAAAATGATTTTACCTGTTAGTTACCTTCATTTGTAATCAATTTGCAGAAATGTCCTTACCCCTCTTCTGAAATACATCTCTTTTGAATTCGCCTTTCAAAATTAGTAAATCACTTAAACATACTAATTCCCATAGTGGGCGAAATTACATGGAGCGATTAAATTCTCAATTTTTATTCTCATTTGTTTGGTTTTTTAGGAGAAACGTGATTTTCTATTATTTGGTGAATTATAACTATAGTTATATGACTTTAATAAAAGAAGTTAGTATCGGATATGAAATGATCATAGTTAACCGACATATATTAAATATAGTTATATAAAATAGACAAATACTATTAGCAAATGCTTAACGAAATGCAAACGAAATATATGTATATATAACAATTTTTTCTTGCTACTTTCTCTACTCTCACAAATTTAAAAATATCTCGTATTCATTTTTAATAACATTCTGTAATATTTGATCGCTATTATCATAGCATTACATTATTATTTACGTCTCTTAAATAAAATTCTCCAATACTTGCATGTGGTCTAAAAAACCCCAGATATTTAATTTTTGGCGCCAACATTAGAATAATTTTGTTCCATATTATTTATTTATTAACTAGTTAGCTGTGTTAATTGACAATACATTTTAATAGCAAAACAAATTAATTCTAGCCATATATACTGTAACGAAAGAAAAAAAAAATAAGAGAAAAGAGAGAAAGTTATTAATAAAGATAAAGATACTCTAAGGCGCGATCTTTCACTTACAATTGACTCGATACTCTTTCCGAATTACCCGGGACTAAGAAACAAACTAGACTTATTGTTAATGAAATGCCGGATGGGCGCCAGACGCATCGTTGCGTCACGATACCTAAAGGAACTTCCCAGAAAATATCAAAAGAGGTCCGACTAGCAGGAACGAAACGGAGAGGTATGGTAGAGGGGCTGGGTCGACGCAGATGTTAAATAAAGGAGAGATACAGGAAAAGATAGTGAAAAGAAATCAAATTGAGAACCCATGAAATTCAGTAACAGAAAACATAACACATTTGGCCCTTTTATTCTGGGACTTAAAATAAAATAAAATTAACAATTGAACAATTCATGAGAATCAAAATAAATATCATGCGAAACAAGGTCCTCTTCGGGACACGTTAACAATACTCGCAATAGAGAAGATAGTGACTACAAAAGATATCCAAAATTCGAGAGAACGCGAAAACAGGAAATGGATAACGTAGATTAACGAAAAGACAATCGAACTCATGAGACGCGTGACACATGGATTCGTTCAACAGTTCTCCAGGGTCAACGAGGCCCTAAATAGGAATTAGGTCAACGAGTCTAGACTCAATAATACATTTCGAAAATACAGAAAGTAATAACGGAAGCCACGGAATCTTTTCCTGGCTGGCGAAACGCGAACATCTCCGAGGCCTAAACCGAGAGGAATGGAACAAAACAGATCTATACGTGCCAATGCACGGAAGTCAAGATAGAAAAGATTTCGCCCTTTACACAAAAGTGCTTACCTAAGCGTTACATTTGGAAATCCATGCGAGACAATTACTTTAGCGAGACCGGCCAAGACGGTTAACGAAGAACGAATGAATCTTGAGGGTTCTTCTTCCTACCGGTTAAGGCTAACTCCCTCACGGGAGAGCTGGTAGGGCTCACGGGGCCAATCGTCTACACAGAAGTTTTCTGCCGATTCGTGGCTTACACGCAAAGTATACGAAACATGCTAATGGACTAATCATAAAGGGTACTTTAACGATACAGAATTATTATTATCGCTACCCAACGCAAGAAGATCTTTTCGAAATCAAATATTAACCAAAGCCTTTATTTGATTGTTCAGTTGCGATACTTGGAAAGATGGTCTGCGAATTCAGGGTTCCATTGTGTTCTACGCACGATACATTGGCGTACGTCGCCTTGTCGCGAGACTTGAAACGTATGGACGATCTACGGGGCGTCTTGCCGTGTCTTCTTGGCGTCCAGGTAGTGGCGGCTAGTTGCTGCAGTCCGGTCCTGAGTTGACGAGACTTTGCAGTAGCGGAGGGTAGTGACTCCTCGGCCTAAGGTAGCTCCCTGAGCTCCCACTTCCGTACTGGTGCCTTCAACGGGGCACCGATACCGGGACTGGCGAAACGTGATGGTAGTCCATGGCGATGTTCTTTGCTATTCGGCTCCCTACTTTATTCGGGAACGGCCGTGACGGGGTGGAGGCGCCTGCCTGACAATGGCGTTCCTCCACGCTCCCTGCCGTGGCCGTAGGCAGCCTCCTTAGCGCGAGACTGAAGAAGGTGTTGTTCTCGCTACAGGTATAGAGTCTTCCTCGTCGTAGTCATATCTCGATGTGTTACATGAAATTATTTTACGATAGGAATTAGTCTAATATTATTCAATTATATAGTCAAGACCCTGGAGTTCTTGGCCGGTTATTTCAGTTAGCGCGACTTTAAGGAACGGTACTACGTCCCGCATGATAAACACGACAGTCAACCGATTCTAGCCTTGTGGCGTGAAATAACGTTACAATACATATAAACAACAATGATTTCCAGCGCAAAATAATATTTCTGCATTGCTCACCAATACATTTCATTAACAAAATGGGGTCTTTACGGCCCCCCCCGCAAGTACTAATGTTGCAATAACTAACGTAACTGCTGAAGGGTTACAAAACGTATGAACTGCTGGAGATGCTTGCACTGATTAATAATAAGTTAACATTAATCGGTTTTAACATATGCATATATGCGTGTAAGGTCACTGAGGAGGAATGCACGACCTGGATTTCGTACATCAATTTGAATTCTATAATAGAAACACCACCTTTAAGGGAATACTACATCTCCAAGTCTTTCATAGACGATGAATGAGAGAATAAGAAAATCTGAAATCGTTTGTTTAATATTAGGTGCACGTTACATCTTTTAATTATTTGAATAAAAAACTGACCATTGATCACTTAATACTCATAATGAAAGTAGTATGGTGCATCTCGATTCCGCAAATTGATAGGCTGCTCGCAGTCACTAAAGCCTGTAATTATAATTAGTATTCTTTACAGCTATCCATTATGAATAGAAATGGAATAAATTAGTTTGAGTATTAATCGTTAAAAAAAAAATACTAAACCAATTTCATTGAAAACGATATAAAAAATTAAGACTCCAATATAAATGAGACAGAATATCATTAATTTTGTAAGACTGCAATAAATCTGTTAAACATACCCAAATATGAATGGAAAAAATAGTTTTGCTAGTAGCTCACAATGGTTATTTGTGGTTATCGAGATCAACATATACGTAGCGAAATATCTTGTGGTCAAGATAACCGTAATGGAGAAACCGCACGTATGAAAGTGCATACCAAATATGTGTATACACACATTTATATACATACGAATAGTACGGTTGCAAAAAGTTGCTGTACTTATCACGATCGTATAATTCTCTGAATTACATACCACGACGTATGATGAACAAATACTATAAGTAGAATGAATAGCATAGTAAGCAGCGGTACCTAATGAGACTGGGTCAAATGAATAACGTGGCATCGAAGTTATCACACGAAATTGAATTCGTTTGTTCCAGATATATGTACAAATAAAACTCATATACAGTCTGAAGTTATACTAAAGTACCTTAGGTATAATTTGATTTTCAGCTTTCAAACTACAGATTAGAATTGTGTATATGTTCTTGGCAGGGACTTAAGGCCATTCTACAATGCAACGGGACACGTAACACGTAACACATAAGCCGTAAGATATTCAATTGTTTATTTACCTAATTCCATTGAATCCACCAATCAAGAAGAAGAAAATCGTTTTTAAAACCGAGCGTTTACTAAGTCTCTACGATTTTTATGACGTCTTGGACATAGCAACGATACGTAAGCGGTTGCTAGGGTCTTTAAGGACTTCACGGAGCACGGAACATGATGAGTAGCATCGAGCATGCCCCGTTCCGTCACCTGTCATGATCTGTCAATATATAAATATAAAAAAAATGTATATGCGTTTATTCATACAGATAAGCAAACCATTACTTCATTTCTAAAATCACGATGACTTTTATCTTAGAGAAATTTCATTTTCTCTAACGATATTGATAATGACCTCGTCTATAGAGCTGGTAATGACAGGTGACAGGTAATGACATTTGACAATGACGTTTCGTGCTCCGTCAAATCCTTAGCGACCCTAGCAACCGCTTCCGTATCGTTGCTATGTATTTTTAACGTAAGCCGTAAGAAATTACGGAACGGGGCATGCCCGATGCTACTCATCACGTTCCGTGCTCCGTGAAGTCCTTAAAGACCCTAGCAACCGCTTACGTATCGTTGCTATGTCCAAGACGTCATAAAAATCGTAGAGACTTAGTAAACGCTCGGTTTTAAAAACGATTTTCTTCTTCTTGATTGGTGGATTCAATGGAATTAGGTAAATAAACAATTGAATATCTTACGGCTTATGTGTTCCGTGTTACGTGTCCCGTTGCATTGTAGAATGGCCTTTAACGGTTGTGCGTGCAATGTCAAAATTATTTACCGTCTAATTTACAAGATGTACGGAATGAAAATAGCCAAAATTACAATATATTCGTTTGTTAAAATAAAAATATTTTTTTCAAGATCTCAATTTTCAGGAGGTGAAAATAGATGAAATTTGTAGGAGACACTTCTGTTACATCGCACAATACGATGATTTCTAAATTGAAAATCTTGAAATTTTTTAATCATTTTACTGCTTCATTTAAGCAATATGTGATATGAAAATCTGTTAAATGATGAATTTCTATCATTCCGCCTTAAAGATGATACCTTACGTAGGAAATATTTTTGTAATCAATGATATACATGGAATTCTCAGAAATTGGAATACTATTACTATGATGCTAGGCGAACCACTTTAAATATACCTAATGCAATATACAATAATACGTTTTCACCATCATGTTCCATTCTATTATTCAGTTCGCAAATTCTATTGATCAATATCCGGCACACTCTATACATCTATTATGGCTTAATGACAAATAATTAAGACCCACTATTATCGTATATGAACAATATCGAACAGATAATATAAGCCCCCAACGGGCATAATGGTAATGATAAATTGTCCCAACGAATATGGTTATGTAGGATACGATTAAGGAAGTACTGATTCATTCACGATGTCGGCACGCGAAGAAAGTAAACATTTTCGAATATCAGTTTGTTAGGAAATCATATACATATACTAAGAGAGAGAGAGAGAGATAGCAGGCAGAGTGAAAGGGGCTAAGAAGCAGGCAAAATATGCCGGCTAGTACAATTCATTTTTCAATCGTTTACAGTTTCTTCAATTATAAGCATACAGTGTTCTAGGGGTCTATGTCAAATGCAATATCCAATAGCTTAACTCAACCTAACTTCACATAATTAATTAATGACTTGCATTCTGTAAGCTAATCCAAGCGCACACAATTTAAATGATTAGAAGATTTTCTGTATTACGTTACGTTACAGTTATTGGAAAGCGCAATATAGCCACATATGTTAACCTACAAAGAATATTGTGATCTCCTTTATAGCCAAGACTGTTATTTTAGATCGAACGTCATTCCATCTCCTTCTGTTCCTCATAAGGATTGTGACCACTTTCTATTCTGCTACTCCACTCTGCTCTCTGGTCTGATTTCCTTCGCTTTGATTTCGATCGATAAAATATAGGAAATCTGTATTTCTTTGATCTTGAGAGTCAAATAGAAGGCTTGATAGCATTTAAAATGGTTCAAATGCACAAATAAAAAAAAAACAGCAAGAGGAAAAAAATATAAGAATGCAGATCAACATAATCGATTAATCCGGCTAAGATCAGTCGAAGCATTACATACACCAATTAGCTGAAGATCACAAGATCGTAAATAATTCCAATTAAGTGTGAAAAGTTTAATTAAATCTTGTTAATTGGTTGAAGAAGTCGACCCTTAATTGAAGAGGGTTGGATAAATATAATAAGGAGGGTTTTGGAGCACTGCTAACCAAGGGCGGAAAGGACTTCGCTAATATTATCCAACCCCAGAAGGATCGATGGTCCAGAAATTGTCAGGATCGAAATACAAAATGGGAAAGTTTCAGAAAACAAAGCAACTGAGGATAGACATTCAAAAAACAGTTGAAAAATGAAGAGAAAATAGTGAAATTGTATAAGCGACCCCCCAAAATATATGAATCATATACGATCGGTTTACGATTTTATATTATACACATATTGATTTTATACTAATTTTACAAAAGAATAATCATGGATAAAAGTTATAAACATCAAACAGAACACGCAAAAAAAGTAAAAGAAATTATTAATGAATATATCAAGTTGCAGCATCGCTAAAGCATTTAGGGTTCGCGCGCTTAACTTTTCAACCGAAGATTGTTCAATAAATTCACTTTTCAATGTCTTAGAAAACATTGGATGGATTTTAGCCAGCAAGGTCGTAAAATGTTAAGAAAGCAACGAGCTACATTTTCTTATATGGATATCAAAAAAATCATTTCGATGAAATATCGGCCCCCTCGAAACCGTACAACTTTTGTGTGAAACTTTATCCCGTATTTTCAATAGTAATGGAGATAATCGAGGTGTGCACTTTCGATGAGACACACTGTATAAGAAATTTGTTTTAATAAAAATATCACGTTATGATATAGTTGCTATCATTCTTTCTCAGGAAAAGTAAAACAAAGACAAGTTTAGGGGATCCATATTTCACGATAAATTAATACGTTAGTCGTAACACAGTGTTAATGATATAACATATAATAGTACAAAAAATGCTCACTTATAAAATTACGAAAGCGAGTCGTTGTCTGTATGGAACATAATTATTTACGTAAAGACTGAAAAAGGATTCACTAATCATTCTGATCAGAGCGTGATTTAATTGGGAGAAGAAGAAAGTGGTTCGAGTGATCTATCGATTGATCTAAGATTAACGATCGTTTTCCGTGACTGGCAAACGTACTCAGTTTGAAATATATCAGTATATCGTGATTCGCATATACTTCCTACACGTATAATTGGAAATACGACCGATCAGAAATCGTGCATCGTTCGATGCTTCAGCCAGTGTAGAAAGGTTTCGAAAGAGTTTTCTGATCGTGCTCAACGCCATTTGCATTATAGCTTTCACACTCCTCACCAGTTACTGTGACATTGACCTTTAAGGACCATTGAATTTTTCATCCACGTAATCTATACGGCAAACAAAAATGTTCACCTATGTATATACCTTCCAATTTTCTAAAAACATAATAAATATACGTTGTCTCAAGAGGAAAGACAAATGATATACACAACTTGCCAATTCGCTTTCTGATTATTTCGACTGGCTAGAAATTCCTCAGAGTTGGTGAAATTTTACATTTATCGGTAAATTATGATAACTTGAACAATCATGACAATTGCTATTATTTTACTACGGTTTCCTACTAAATACAGCCAGTTTTTGTCCCAAGGTACGTGTTCACCTAGCTGATGAATAAAATTCTATCGTATATATTCTTTTAAAAGAATGCATAATGCTATAAAATGTGATAAACGTTTTTATAAAGTATCATACTTTATGATATCGTAAAGAAGTTAGGATAAGTTGGGATGACTTCATATTTCTTTTAATTCGATTGACGTTCCCGGAAGTTACTATCATATGCTTCGTTCTTATCATTATGAGTTTACTATCAGGTTCCATATGAAAAAAATTATAGGTAGATTATACAGTAATGTCCAATTGAAATGCAACACTTGAATTTTGATACATTTCTGTGAAAGTATGACAGATTTCGAAAAACCAAAGACATATTTTTTTAGGAAATTTCCTTCCCGTTCGAATGGTAAAGGAATCCCAATCGGATACAAAATGACCGAATTGCAGGGGTTGGAGTGAAAAAGTGCATTTTGTAACTTTGAAAAATTCGAGATCTAGTAGTTCCGGAAGGAAATTTATATTTTTAATTATGGCAAGAGAGAGAGCATCCTTCGGCATTAAAAAAACAGCCCCATTGAACCCCTGTAGGATCACTCTAGGGGAAGTTACACCCCCTGGAACTGAATACACTTAAATGGACATAACTTCCGAACGCGCCGGCCAATCTGGTACAGTTTCTGCTTGATATCATCTTTAATGATACTGCAGATTCTCACAAAATTATTGTTCTCGGAGATAATCCCGTGACGGAGATCTCGAGATTTCGCAAGCACGCCCGCAGCTTCCCCTCCATTTTTCATTAGGTATGCGATATAATAGAAATTTCATATGTATCCACGTTGTAGCTGAGATTTCAACGATTAAAACGCGCTTTTAAACATCCAAAAATGAGTTTGCTAAGGGGTTAAATTATCCGTTTGAAAAAACGCCTAAATTTTGCGAGTTCCGCTCGAGGCACTCGGGGGACTACTACCCTACCACGCGCGCTAAGCAATTGTTTCCCGAGCGCCTCGGGCAGAACTCACAAAATTTGGGCGATTTTTCAAACGGATAATTTAACCCCTTAGCAAACTCATTTTTGGATGTTTAAAAGCGCGTTTTAATCGTTGAAATCTCAGCTACAACGTGGATACATATGAAACTTCTATTTCATCGCATTCCTAATGAAAAATGGAGGGGAAGCTGCGGGTGCGCTTGCGAAATCTCGAGATCTCCGTCACGGGATCATCTCCGAGAACAATAATTTTGTGAGACTCTGCAGTATCATTAAAGATGATATCACACAGAAACTGGACCAGATTGGCCGGCGCGTTCGAAAGTTATGGCCAATGAGGTGTTTTCACTTCAAGAGGGTGTAGCTCCACCTAGAGTGATCCTACAGGGGTTCAATGGGGGTGTTTTTTTAATGCCGAAGGATGCTCTCTTTCGTGCCATAATTAGAAATATGAATTTCCTTCCGGAATTACTAGTTCTCGAACTTTTCAAAAAGTCCCAAAATGCACTTTTTCACTCCAACCCCTTCCATTCGGCCATTTTGTATCCGATCGGGATAAAACCTGTGGCATTCGAACGGGAAGGAAATTTCCTAAAAAAATATGTCTGGTTTTTTGAAATCTGTTATACTTTCACAGAAATGTATAAAAATTTATGTGTTGCACTTCAATTGGACGTTACTGTATATAATATAATATATAAAAATATACATACATAATCTATATATATCCTGTATACCTACTGTACCCACCTCCAAGGAAACTAACATAAGTCATAGTTTACTTCTTATTTTTTATATAATGTTATAATTATAACATTTATCTTTGCTACGTACAATCTTTTTAAGTTGTTCACATCATATATATTCCAATATATATTTATATTATATGACAAAAATTATTTTTTATTGCATTAAATAAAAAGTTGATAATTCTTCTTCAATCATTTTATGCTCTTCTGTAGAGAATATCAATTAATACCCGTAAACAAATATATTTTTAATAAGAAGTAGTTGCAGTCCTAACTTCAATTGTGCCACATCATTTCCTAATGACTTGCGTAGGGTATCTACGTTCGCATGTATAAGCATATATTCAATGGTGCAGCCATCTATTCTCGTAAATGATACAAACTAAAAACATTATTTTTCACAAAATATAACTTTTTTTAGTAAATGACGTTTGCTTATAATGTTAAATAACAATGTACAATTATTCATTTACATGCATTTACTCATATATTTACATTCTAACATAAACTAATATTACCGTAGACTTCATTTTCCTTAGGTAGGGCGTTCATCCTATGTTGTCTTTCTTTTTTTTTCATATTCCAAGAGGTAAAGCAAATATCCTGTGTCGTTAAATAGAAATATAAACAAATTATAGCAAAAAGTCATTAATAGCATAATAAAGTTATCTGTAATATTGGATAAGTTTTAATTTCGAGAACATCCCGAGTGGGAATTTCATCAGAACACCGTTAACATCGTCGGGGCCGATTTAGGGTCTATCATAACTTACCTTATTAAGCCTTGAATGTGGCTCTGATCAGGGTCCTATACGCATTTACCTATTAGTACAATCCTAATCAAGCCCGGGTCCATAGTAATCTATCTCAATCATTTCACAGCATTCCATCTTGTTTCTTCCTCGGTTCGAATTAAGAACGCCTAAATTAGTTCTTATCATAATATGCTGACACTTCCCAGATGAGATCTAGATTTCGGTTATCTGTTTAAGCATTCAACATCAATTTCTAAGTATTTTTAGAATCGAACAATCAATGTTAATAGCATTGGGACTTAGGATTCCATTATCAGTTTATCAATAATAAACAGAGATAGGTTACTAATATACGTATATTAAAGACTATGGCCCGTACTCATACCTCTCTTTTAGCGTTAAAGACGTCTTTTATCGACTGCTATCTGCTGTCTTTTAACGACTAATAGACGTCTCTTAACGCTAAAAGAGAGGTATGAGTACGGGCCTATGTTGCTTAACCCTTTGAGAAACACATTTTTTCATTGTAAAATTTTTTGCTGTCTCAGGTTATTTATAGGTTTTTTGGTATGTTAAATACGGATCCGTGGCCAAAATAGCAAAATTCAAAATTCCCGATTCAATATATAGAGTTTATAACGTACTAAATTTATGAAATTTTGTTTATTCTGTGCAAGAATGCGTACATACTGTGACAACACTTTTTAACGGTGACGCACAAATAAATGGCACCGCGAGAAATAATTAATAAAATACTAAATTATTGGATGCTAGATATAACCAGAGTTACACCGCTGTCTCCTAAGGACACCCGGACCAGCTTTTATGCGGTGGGGTCCTGGGTCTGGGAGACAATAATCAAAATCTGAAATCTGAGGAAGTTCACTGTCAAAACTACAACGAACAAATACTAACGTTCTCAAAATTAAATACGAAACCACAATCTGGCCCGATTTATTAAACAAAACAAGAGAAAAAGATAGAACAACGGTTCCTGAACAAAATACACAAACTTTACACAGGACGGGACCGTAGATCTCCCAAGGGAATTATTAAACTGGCGGTCCCGAAGACCTATTGGCAAAATAATATCTACAAATTTACAGGAGCTTAATATTCTACAAAAATATACATCGTACTACATACGACACGGAAGTACACTCTATACAACATTCCTCACAGAATATGCAAGCAAAAGGATATTATACAGAAGTTAACGTTAACGAGTGCTAACGGACTCACGATACCCTTGCGCTAAGGAAACGACTCCGCGAGACGTGGACTGTATAGGCGGTAACGCAAAACAAAAATTTAACCCATAAACGATATTGAATAGTACCAATCCTCCAGAGCGCCACCGATTAGTAAACCGCGGATACAATAATGATCGGGAATGCGTAAGGTACGACACTGCGACACGATCTATCTCTCATTAACATAAATATGGCCAACTCCCAAAAGCGTCACTCACCGCCTTCCTAGACACTCCAGATATTCTCAAGACACAATTTCTTTGATACTGGGTCCCTCAAGCGATCGCAAAACGGCACGGTACATTATACAATACTATACAAATTCAACAAAACTAGAACAAAACAGTACGAGACTATACAAAATTTACCAGACGATTACACGTCTGTTCGTAAGCTCGGCCACACCGTGAGTGACGCTACGAATTTCGAAAATTGGGAACCTTCCCAAGAGGCGCGCTGTAATACATCCCTTAGGCCAATCTGATTGGCGGACCCATCGGCTTCGCCAGAGTGCTCGCGATCTTCAATTGTTTTCTTCGATCCCGATAAAGTAGATCCTGGCATCTTTCGTGTTTGTGATGGCTGCAATGATATTTTTGGAAAGTGGGATTCACATCCACCTCTGCTCCCTCGAAGAACGGCTCCAGGCCGTTACTGCAACTTCCGTATACCCTCTGGATCGGGGAGACGCTCGCCGAATGTCCCGCGTAGCTGGCCTCTTAGAGTGTGTGCTCCGGTCTGTCTGTCGCGTCGCTTCGGCAGCGTGCTTCACCAGGCCCGTAGCCGGCCCTCTCGGAGCCCGTAATATTTAAATTTCGATAGGATCCGTTGGGATCCGCTTGAAAAATATAAAACACAAAAAGAACGTACCCACGGAGGAAATAAGTATAAATTTAACAAATAATATACAATCCAACGCCACGAAATCCCTTCCCCACGCATAGGGCCCCACGATGTAGCCGGAAATCGCAGAATGTTAAGTTTTGTGGCGTGCATTTTGAAATGCTACGTCACAATACATATTGATTTTTGAACATGTTATATAAAAATTAAAAAATTCAAATTGGCGAATTCAGTATGATGTCTGTAAATGACTAAGTTTGAGAAATTTTGATTACTCTAAGTTATGAGTATACAAATGTTTTTACGATCACATCTTTAATTTATTAAAAATTTCTTTTCCTAGCATAACCCAATGTAGTTTATGGTAATTTTCAAAGCAATTATAGTCGTTCTCATTACATAACGATCGCATCGCCATCCAAGATCATGCTAATCGCATCACCTTACTTACCCCTCCCTCCCAAAATCAAACTACTTTTTTCTTAAACTTTTTTTCGACAATGCATTATTTTAGACATATTTAGCTGAGAAGTTTTAAAATGAACACACGGTATACTATGGCCCAAGAAATTTTACTTTTGTTCACAGTAAAAATATCGTTTCATCACTATAATAATTATAATTAATATGTACCTTATTTACTGTGTCTGCACAGTAACAAAATTGTAATTTTTGTAATAAAATTACTTGTGTTGGTTATTCAGTGATTATTTAACATTACTTTTTTTATCTTTACACACGCGTCGTTTTAAACCCGGGAATATAGGATATTCAAAAAGTATAGTATATGTTTTAAAGTCTATCAGCTTTTGTATTCGTAAATTTGGATAAAGACATTTCCTGCCATGCGCACACGCTTACATCTTAAAATAGACCTTCAATATACAATTAACTTTCTGAACTAACTTTTCTATCTTTCATCTAATCTTTTTTTACTTACGAAAAAATGTTATTCAAATCGATCATTATGCCAAGCAAATAATATGATTTTAGAATTCCCCTTTTCATTTTTATTCAAAGGAATTCACGTTATGTAGATCTCATTTAGAGTTTCATCAGCCGAGATGAAACCTCCATTTTATGATGTAAATGCTAATTTTTAGACTGTAATGCCCTGTTGCTGTAGTATAAAAATACAAGTAAAGAGGAAAATTGTCTTTTACATCGAAAACAACAGTCTCACCATATCATTTTTATATCGTAACACGGGCTAAGATAAAATTCGGTTGCCATTACCAGTACGAAAACCACAAAGTTCCTGTTTTAGTTCGCCTTTAATTTAATTTTTTAATTTAATTATAATCGTCAATATTTGTATAATAAAAACATTTTAAAATAATTAAAAACACATTTCAATACATTGCGTCGAACTTTTTTTCAAAATTTGATTAAATAAAATTTTGTTTAAAAAATTTCGTTTAGCCATTATTTTTTATCATACATGCAGCAAAAATATTATAAAATATAATTACAACATAAAAAATATGGAAAATATGACTATTTGCGAATTGGAAATACTGACTCACACCTAACTAGGCACTAGCTATTCTACCTTCAAGTTAAGAAATCGGGACTTTCCCTAAATAGTCGGGCCAGTACCTAGGGCCTGCGCAGTTTGATTTCTATTAGGGTATGAATAGGATTCGAACCTGCAATCATTAGGATGCTGGAAGACAGTCTATACCCACTGAGTTACCAGTCCAATTTATCAATTTAATTTCGTTGAAGAATTATAATCGTCAATATCTTTATGATCTACATTCATCACACAGAAAAGTACCACATTATCGTAATACTTTTGCAAGCCATATCAATTTACTGTTTCTTAGTCTAACATGTTAATATCACCAACAGCAATTCACACACAATGTAGCAACGCGACTAACAATAGATGAAGTCACAATGAACCTGATAGGGCTCCTAAGCCGAAACCACTGATTTAGCAGTGGATTAGACCGAAAATCACTATCTCTTCAGTTAATTTTCAAATAATTGAATCATTCAGTGAAATTTTAACTGATATAATTTTAGATGCTACCCACATTGCGAATAAGACTATAAAATTAGACGTGTAACATTACGATCTCGATTTTCAAAAAACAGTCCACACTCCGCGACGCATATCAATCGACGTGGCGTACGGTAGAAGAGACACTGGCCATAGCTCGACAGATCCCTGCCAACAGCTCGGTTATGTTGAGGCGCATTCAGTGGTGATATTCACAGGTAATCCATAACGTGGGCGACTAGGGTACTTGAACAGGACACTGGTGTCGATTGTGTAATCTGCGCACAGCCAGGATGAGCGACCTCGATTTTCGCAAAAGCGATACGGAGTTGTATCGCCACTGTTACAAAAATCGAATTCATAGTGTATCTGGCTTGAAATGATTTACATTTCCTGGTACAGTAAAACCGGTGATAATATCGTCAATGAATTTCTACACTTTAAGGTATTTTATATAGATATAAAAAATGTAGATGAAATCATTATAAATACTCCAATTACATTTATAGAAAAAGTACATACTGCTCCAGTTGTCCACACTCCAGGAAGTAGCATGTTTAGAATTATTTTTTACGAAGATATTCATGATATTTGATGACAATCAGATGCTGGAAACCCAAACGATCATACTGAAGGGTAATACTTTCCCATGCTCATCTGTTCTCGAATCTAAATCTCTAGGTTTAAATATTTGACATTCAATAATGTCTCGTAACAGATTACTAACTGATCTGAGTACCAGGTTTTAAAAACTCCAACCCTTTGAAAAATAGAGTGTCGTTTTTCAACCCACCTTTTTCTCCGAGGTTTTTTATAAAAAAAAAATATTGTTGGACTACAATGGCCGGTCTTTTCCATCTTATAAGGTCTTCGAAATATGAACAAAGATAAAAATTTTAAAAAACGTATGTTGTTAATTAATAAAGAGTTATTAAATGGACCAACTGTCAAAATCAGGATTCTTTTAAAAAAAATATATGTTTTCCCCGGTCCTGTAAAAGAATATTTTTCCGATACTTGGTACTTGAAGATGATTAAGGTCGCTGATTTTGAATTCGGGATCAGAAAAAGAAAACCAAAAAGATTGATCCAATATGACACGCTAAAATGCAAAAATGAAGAGAAAAAGAAAAAAATAAGAAGAGAGTTTTTTGGGTTGCTCGTGGGAATTTGTTGCTACCAGTTGTTGCAAAAAGTTGCCCCCAAATTCTCGTAACCCTACTATTCAAATATTTCAATAACCTAACTTATTGCTATGTGAACTGTCAGTGAGCACCACGGGTGTGCACTTATGTGAGTCACGGGGTGCCGTGCCTAGCTGTCATTTTTTTAAGAGGCCACACTGCTGTGTTGGCCACTTTGGCCCAACTTCAATTGGTGTATGCCGTATATCTTTACAATAAAATGGTTGGTGCACGGGCGCTTATGCTACGTCTGAACGGGATCTCAAAATCGAAATATTTCGTGCTATTTTAAATTATATGAGTGTAGTGTCAGTTGGGAATGATTCTTCGAAACATTTATCATCAACAAAATGGTGCACTTCTAAATAAAATATTTAAAATTAGTAGAAAGGTGTTAATTTTTTTAATTGTCTTTCAAAAACTAATTTGCCAATTAAAAAAATCATACGCTCAATTGAAGACAATTTTCTTATAAATATTTTGTCCAAATTTGAAGTCATTCTGGTAAAAATTTTCTGAAATATGCAATCTTCTAGTTGCTAAAATGTAATTTCGAGAAAAATGCGTTTGAAGTCATAACTGATTATTTTATATAAAGCGCTGCTCCAACATAAACGGCTACAGCTTCATTAATATTGCGAACTTTAGTACAATATTTTCGGGACATATTTTCAATACCTTAATCATTAGAAAAATGAGAAACAAACCGCAAGTTGAAACTTGCAATTTGCTTCCTCCGAATCGTAAGTAGTGTACCAAGTCCCTATATGAGGAAGTAGTTTCATTTTTTTTAATCTTTGGCTTCCTCATAGATGAATCTTCATCTTCTACCGACGATTCAGTGAAAGCAAATTGCAACATTTTATTCTTGGCTTCCTCATATAGAGACTTCGTACACTACTTACGATTCGGAGGAAGCAAATTGCAAGTTTCAACTTGCAGCTTGTTTAACGTGAGTCTTTATGCCTCTCACAACTTGGGGTGCTTCATACTGTAGAGAACGCATCTAAGGATAAATCTCTTGCATGATGTCTTCGGGCCTAATATTTTTGAATCGGCTGAAATTCAAAAATTTGAATATATGTATAATCAGATTCGTTTTGCCGATCTCCGCCAAATTTGAGACATATCACCGCTAAATGATGTTCTATGCTTTTGGAAAATTGAAGCTCAATCGGGCAAAGTTGACGGGAGTTATATTGATAAATATAATTTTTCAAAAAGTTCAAAATATCATAAAATCAAAACTTCTAGTTTGATTCGGCCCAAATGCAATATCAACCAACCTTGGACACAAATCTCTTTATCAAGAATTATTTAGATGATTATCACAAAATTTGCGATCGCTACAGTGATAACGTCCTTTTTTGGGGAATTTGAAAACGACATAAAATCCGAGCCACAGCTTGAATCATGACAAAAATAACAGTCAATGAAGGTATGATAGAGCTGCATATGCCTGCAAAACTTGGGGTCTGTAGCTAAAACCGTTCTCGGGTTATACACGTTTGAAATTTGGGAGGCCATTACACACACACGCATCCAGACATTTTCTCCAAACGTATTTTCTCGACTTTTTGGCACATTCTGAACATGGTGACATGAAAATCTCGACAAGCAAATTTTCCACCATCACATAGCTTCCTCTATGAGGAAGCAAAAGGAAAAATCGATTTTTTTACCGTCGCAATAGTTTTTCCTTTAATTAATTTATTTTGAAAGATCTGCTTGGAAAAAAATTCTAGTTTTAGTTTTTTTTCTATTTTATTTCAGCGACTCTATCTGGAATAGAGAATCTGCCTATGATATCACTGTATTAACCCATCAGCGGTGATACCATCTTACGAACCAAAAATGATGGCGCGATGGAAGATTCTCTCACGCACAGTTTTGAATTAATGAACTTGAATAAGCAAAATAAAAAGGAATTAATCAATCTTCGATCAAAATGAATTTACGTGTTGCATATATAATTTATTAAAATATTAAGAGATCAGATATACAATCAATTGAAGAAGTTGTCAGAACGTTCTGGAACAACGCCAACGGTGGCTTATTTCGCAACTTACTTTATGCGTGCAATGAGAGAAACTCTCACAATTTGCCAAGGATTCGCAAAAAAAAAACATTTTTTTCAGAAAGGTTTCAGAAAAATAAAAGAATAACGGCATTCAATTGAGAGACATATTTTATGAAGTATGAAAAATTTTAAGTATTCATGCCTTTTTAAATTTAAATGAAATGATGGTTTGAAAAAATGGTCTAAAGTTTGAAATATGCACAAAATATATGTCAATTAGGTTTTATAAAAATGTTTATATTCCATTGAATACGTAAAATGTTTGATTTGAAACCCAACACACATTAACCTTGCCATTTCAATTCGCTGCTTAGGAATTTGTTATGGGATATAAGGTACCTACATGACACCATACCAGTCGTTAGCATTCTCAAGCTACTCTTTTGCACTTGATTTTTGTAATAAATTATTTAATTTTGACTGATTGATCTGCTTAATTTGATTCCAGCTGTATTAATACTTTTTATTATTATTAAATTTCATTAAATCCAAAATTTCATATGCCTATACAATTTATATGTCAGTTGTTTATTTAGACAATTAGACTAACGTTATCATTTCTGTCCGTGTAATATTCAATTTTGATATACGAATTTTTCTATATATTCAAAACAGTTCACATTTTTATTAGATTATGCATTTGAATTGACGCCATGTACTAAATAACATTTTTCTATAATCATGAAAACACGTAGAATAGTGTAATCCAATTAAGGGTAGAATCTCTCAACCATCTAGTGCAAATTGCGAAAAAAAAGACCGTACACCGAAGTTAAAAAGCTAGTTTGATTGTCCTTTTATAGAGCTTTTTAGCTTTTGATTCAACCTGGATAAAAATTTTAGGTACAGTCAAAGCTCGATAATTGGAATATTTTGAGTCTAAAGCGGAGAAAAATTCTTAAAAACTCACCGCGATAGAATGCCCCTTCCACATTCATGGCACCAACGCAAAACTCTATACACTTCAGTGCATATTTCTATAATGCCTACTGTATTTTTAACCATTGATATTATCTGAATGTTATTGAGAAAACGTTGCAAGTATAGAATTTTCAACTATGGAACTTTGACTGTCGAGATGGAACACCTATTGATAGTTTTACATTTTCATCCATATAAGATCTCGTAGAAATACGTCTAGTGAAAAATATGTTTGATATGAACCACCGAAGACCCAAAACATATTTTATTACAAGATGGGTAAAATTTAATACGAAAAGTGAACTTCACTTTTTCCAATTACTTATTCTTATTTCGAGAACGAATTTACGATAATACATAAATCAGTATAATATAATATTATATTGTAGTAAACAGATTCCTTTGACGGTACTATCGTTTGGACCATGCAGTCACATCTAATGCTTTCGCCGTTGCACACAAAATTAATTCCGTGGTCGCTGAACTTTCAAACTAGTTTGAAGTTTGAAAGTTTCTCAGTAAGTTTCAACCAGATTAATTAACACTAGAACAACCAAACCCATGAAAATGACGGATTACAGATTTCTTGTTTTTAATTAAAGAAATTATTAAAGAGCTTCTTCTTCGGAATTTATGTTGACTTTTGTCGAAATAAAGGAATGAATATATATGTATACCAAATTGTTTCTCATCGACCACTATAATTTCAAAGTTCTGTATAATGATACCTAAATACATAAAGAACAACGCTGGTTATTCTATTGTTGAACGATCATTTACATGAACAGTTATGACACAAGGACTTTGTAAATTTGCACTGATGCCGTTTTGAAACCGAATTTGCTAGACATATGCAAATATTGCTGTTCCATCTACATTCTAGAACTTAATATTCCATGTAAGTTTCAACCTGATTACTTCAGCAGTTCGTTCGCAATTTTGCTCACACGAATTCGTGCTTGCAAGTAAAATAGAGAGTATTCTGAATTTGTGTATACTCTCTATCGAAAGCGGAAATACCGGTGAGCTGCGAATGGTGTGGGGTGTTCCATATTACTCGATGCGTATTCTGTGTTGAAACAGAATATATTAATGAATCCTGTTGTACTGCCGCAAAGAACGCAAAATTATAGAACCAAGAATTATTTTTTTTGATTCGGTTATAATGAAGGTTTGGATTTTGATTTTTTGTATTTAAGATACACTGAGCCTCAGTTCCGCCATATTCGTACGCATCGCCTTACGCGCTCTCGATCGTTATACAGGTCCGTGAATTTCAAACTCGGTGACAAATGGCAGGCAGTCATTATAGCATCGCATCATTTTTATGTATTCCGTGTCATTTTCCTCAATTCAATAAACGCTTCGGAGAATCATATATTGTTTTGGCTATTCCCGTTATCCATTATTATTTTGTATCGTATATTGTATCGTATCTATTATTTTCCGTACATGCCTGCCAGTCGCTTCTTTTTCCTTCGACATCGCGATTCCTTGACATTCTGATCCAGTGGATTGAATTGATTAAACGATTTATTCCGGTAAAGCGGAATCACAAATTGGTTTATTGGATTTACTGAGTGGAAGTAATTCTCTTTTTAGACCGTCTGCAATTTCTCCGTATTCCTTCTCGAAATGATTTTTTCATTGCCTATTGATCTGTACTCGAATAACTTGGACATATTACACACAGATACAGGATATACGGGATCTACGCTTTGCGCCTGTAGCAAACCTTATAATAAATTTCGTAGTAAACTTGTCGTTTTCATGATTCATGTTTCCAGTACCAAATTCAATCAATGACTCGACTGATGATAATAAGGATGAATTATTTAGACCGTCAATCGTCGAACCACTATCTTCATTCGATAGCGAAGTTATGCAATTTGCAATTACGTAATTAGGTAATTACCTACACATGAATATCCTATATGCATGATCCATTTGTTGCTTTGCTCTCGTCATATTAAATACCAGGTTATGCGCTACAGCTTGCTACAAAATAAGCTACGGCATGTAATAGAAGCACTCTATGAATTTACATTTAACGATCTCTAATCGATCAATTCTGTTTTCCTTCAATTTCCCGACCACCTTTTTTCTTCTTTTTATCCCTTTATTACGAGTAATTCCTCCTGTAAAACTCTAGGACTTGCATAAATTGTTTCTTTACTACCGGAAGTGCACTTTAGTAGACGGACTTAAAGCAGTTCATGCTTTACATAAAGTTCCGATATTTCGTCACGTGCTTAAGTTCTTAGAGGTTTTCTCGAAGGTGCCATTCGCTGCTTTCCCACGCTTTTATTAACTCACGGAAAGGGCATGTCGTTTCATACACTGCTATAATTAAGAGGAGATGGAGAGATGGATGAAAAATTCAGAGACAAGAATTAAACGCACAACGATGTACGTTAAAACTACACGATATAAAGACGATAATACGAAACAAGAGAAAGTGAAGAAAAAAAAGTTATGAACATTTCACGAGAGCTTTTATTTATGTTTTTACGATCAACATGAGGATGGAGGAAGAACAACCCAATTCTACTTACATGGCAGGTACATTAAATTTACTTGCTACTGTTAGTTCAAATTCAAGACAGAGCTTACAGCTTTAAAAAGCTTTATGCAACCAAACTTAAGACCACTGACTGATCGTGTATCGTGAGCATCCAGTATTAACAGAGGACGCGTATAGCGATAGAGTTAATTTGTCTAATAATAAGATTAATGTGCCAAACCGAATGAGTTATGGCTTTATGAGTAGCTCGTGATTTCGGTCATTTACGCACATCTACCTCGTACTCGAATGATCGTTATACTGCATTCATGATGTATAATATCTGGCTGTGTATTTCAATTTGATAAAGACAAATAATACGTTTCTATGAAGGCTGTGATTTTAACGTTGACTCTCCCTCGAGAGTATAATTCTAAAGATTAAATTAAATTTAACTCATGACAGCCATCACTCAAAGTGGTAATCAATGTTGATTTTTCTTACAGTGATCCAATGATGAATATCCAATAGTCTCCTCATGTGAATCCTTCACTCTCCAAATACTACGACAGTATTCGAAAGAGAAATCGGAATAATTAGGTCAACCAATAATTAATCAAGAGTGTTGAGAGATTTGCTGCAACGAATTATATGCATATGTATACTTACACGTACCTATACACTGTCAAGTCGTGTCTCGGCTTAAGAAATAATTAATGTTGAATACGTCTGGAAAAGCATAAGTAAATGTGATATTTTTTCTATCTCACAACGCCTATACAAAGTACCCTGAGTTTGGAACTGATTTCAGACGATGACTACACACTATTTCAATCATTACGTTCCTAATGACGGGCCCATTTCAGTAATGTTTATAGAGCTTCGGTAATCGCGACATTATTAATATCTAAGTATTATGGCAACCAATCGTATTTTCTAAATAAACTTGGGTTCATTTCTTCCATCCTATCGATGAACAATGCACGATCCGTTTGTGTCGCTTTAAGTATATGTTCCCTTTTCGTCCCTTGTTCGGATCACTTAGGTGGTCGAGAATGTTCCGGAAGTCATGGAACGTGGAAGATCGAATTGATTACAGAGAGTTTTAATTTTCGATTAATCACTCGGTCGTTTAATTGACGGGAAGCCGGGCGCAATATAAATTAGGGCTTAAAATACGAACACGTAAAATCGAACACAACCTCGTTTCTATTCCGACAGCGTATAAAACGATGATTGATGTGCGATCAACTTCTGAGTAGTCAATACGGGTGCTGTTGCCGTTAGTTCTAGTATTGGCCGGTTGGCAACACTGGCACATTAATATCCAACAGCAGTGTACGTGCCGAGGGTATTATGAGTGTTCGAGCCAAGCCAGGTATTTCAAGACGGACCATTAGCGTCAATTTCTTCCTTTTGTGAAAGTTGTTAAAAACTCTCGAGACGAACTATATGAGAAAAAAGGAAGGAAGGAGAATCAAAATGGGAAAGGAAGTTGGATAGGGGGAAAACGGAATGGTAGGAGGAGAAGGAGGAGGAGGGATTAGGTTGAGAGGGAGAAGATCAGAAAAAGGGAGAAAAAGAAGAAGAATAATGAAAAAGAATAAAAAGAAGACGCATCTTACATCCACTCTGCCCGTGATGAGTTCAAAAGTTTCGCTGAATCATACAGGCTGCTTCCTCCTGCTTCATGTTTATGTTAATGCGAAACAGGAAAGACGAAATGAGACTTGTAAAATGGGTGGTAAAAAGCCGTGGAAGGAGGAGGTAACGGAAAATAAGGGAGGTTGAACAAGGAAGAAAAATATAAAGAAGGAAAGTAAGGAAAGTAAAGAATATACAGAGAGGGTGAAGAAAGTGAAGAGGAAAGACGATAGAAGGATTCTTATTTAAATGGGACAAAATTCATTTTCCCTAGGAGAAATTCAAGCAGCTTGCAATCCCTGTGAGTGGGATCCATGTAATAACTTTGCACCGCAAGTATGCGTACATGCATACGTAAAATACACAGGCACCGACATTGAGCGATCCCGATCCGATTATCAATGATGAATTTCTTTGTGTTCTTTTTATCATTTGAAAAAGTAATCTCGATTTTTGCAGTCCCCTTTATTCTGACACTGTAGAAGTCTGTGTATGATGTAAAGCATAGCTCTTTCACTTTTCATTGTTCATATCTTTTGTTCATGTATCTCACTAAATGTTGGTTTGAATTTTGTAAGTGTCTAGTGGATATTAAATGAATATTTTTATGAGATGCAAAAGGCCCAAGGAATTATTCCTTATATTCTCATTTATACTTGTTGTGAAACTATCTTTATATTAGGAAACGCTGTGAGGATTAATGCGGATAGGGATACAGGCACCGAATGCTTTATTGTAATGCAGGAGGCTGGACCTCATTTGGCCTCTAAGTAAACTATACATTGTCACATTACAACCGAGCCCTAATTGCATCTACAGTCGACTTAATGTTGATAGATTTCACCGCCTGACCTTTAATGAATAATGAGCTCGCCGAATATCTATAAAGTAGAAAATTGATCATAGATCTTAATGTTGAATCTCGATGGAGTTTGACATGATTGCTAATCAATTCGTAATTTAGTAATGTAACTCAAAGTGAATGAACTCTGAGAACCTGGACTCGCGATGTACGTATTATTAAGACTTTATAATGCATTTTGCTGTACGCAGTGCTTTTATTTTCGTACAAATTTCTTCGATGGTATCGCACGTCGAACAATAAGCCGTAAATTGAAATTTCCATTAAACAAACACGAATCGGGTTGGTATTATGTACCTACCTTTAGCAGACTGCTGCTAGAACGGCCACCATAATCGTTTCACGGGAAACTTCGAATAAATTGCATTGCACTGCTTCGTGTCGAATTGCTCCGAGCGCTGTTGTTTCATTTTTCTTTAGTTCCTTTTATTTCTCTTCCCCGTAGAGCGCTCTAGATTTTCTTGCGCTGGAAAGTTCATGTCTACTGTCATCTAACAATGCTTAGAATCAACGTTGCGGAATCTTCTGCATATAACGATAAACATATGTGAAGATTTCGTTGTTCTGCATTACTGATTTGCCGATATTTCTTTTCCTGTTCCCTTTCTTGTTATCACATTCCAATGGGAATGAAAATTCAAGGAACAGTCCGAATATTCCATTTAGAAAATCATTTAGCCAAGACGTATCCACTTTAGGTAATTGAAAAGGTCAGAGGATTACGCAACTTGCTTGAAATGTTCACAGTCGCTTATGCATACAATCCTCATTCGATTAACACTCGGAAAAATACAATCCATGAACAATCATAACAATCAGAATAATAATAGTTTTTGTTGATGATAATCTGTATCGAAATAGTGTAGCTGAACGGTGAATGCTGACGAGGCATAACAAAGGCAATGTAATTATCTCAAGTTGATGTTTCATAGACAACATTCCATGCTCTTTTAAACACAAGTCATTTCACATTTAAACGCAGTAAGTGATTACGTAAAATTGCTTTTACATATCAAGTATTTTCTCGCAACTTTTTTGAAACCAACGAGAATATCACTATGGTTTTCAAAGTGTGATTGCATAAATTTAATTACAAAAACTACTCGAGACAACGTCCAAAATATTTTTTAATGACACTTGGATTCGTGTAATTTTTTTTTATTTATCAGCACAAATATAATGTACGGCAAGTGGTATATGACCGTGAGGCAACAGTTATTCTCTTACTGATTATCTAAAAATATTCGCATCATTTACTGTATATGCATGCATGGCCTTCCCTTGATTTTAACTCGACTAATGTTACTTAACGACAATGTAACTTGTGCAGTTATAACTTATAACGCAGTAAAACATTAAAACCGTACTGCTTTATCTGTATCGTAAGAGTTACAAAGCGATAACAAAAAGCGAAATTTATGACCGAAATACAAGAGTGCTATGAGCAAGTAACTTTGCAAAACCCTGAACGTAATTTATCGATAAAGCCTGAATACATTCCCGGGATATAAACTATTCAATAGCGTATGAAGACAAAGGAAAAAGAACCATCAATCTTACGAACCGTTTATGTCAATCATTTGCATCTATTACTTACAATTTCCTGTCAAATAAACCGTATTCTATTTATAATGACGAATAGATTTCCGTTATAAATTACTTGGCCGTAACAATAATAGACACGTAAGACAAATGCGTGCCAAGGAACATCAGTGAATCGCCCGAAATCCAAACTATCGTAGAGACCGCCATCTTTGTCTTGATATATCAACCAGTAGCAGCCTTGACAGCGTTCAACGTTCATGAATATTTTTTGAACGTGTTATTAAACTCTTGCTTGGAAGCTATTGGATAGATGTCACTACGGGCAAAAATACCAACGATATTACATGAATTCATTGCATGGTATAAGCCTGGAGCTAAATATACATTTTATATCTACTTGCGTTTATATCGAATCCCTGAAACTTTATTTATCCGTTGACACGTGTAATAATATTACACTGTTAAATATAACCTTTCTAATTTCAGATCGTCTCGAACAAATGGTGGTATTAGAATAAATATGCCACCGTGATATGTATTCTACCGTACACAGACTCTCTCAACAAAACTTCCAGGACTAACCGGTTTTATATTCAATAAAATACAATAAATGTATGCGTCATAACACTGTGCGCTATGACTACTCCTGCCAATGAATACCAGTGCTCTAATCACGTAAAAGACGAATGAGCTATTTCCACAAAAATTACTCCGCTCTCGTTAATTATTGATTTTACCCTGAATGTGGATTATAAGTTTTATCTAACATCTGATGATTTATTGCGTGAGCTATTATACGAAGAAAAATAATCCGAAGACTTATTAAGCTAGCACTGCGCAACACACACGACTGTTTCTTTATTATATTGCCATCAAATAGATGGAAGATTAGAAATTAATTTGATCTGTACGTATTTAGCTTAATGGAATATAATATTTATTTCATTCGATAATAATCAAAGTTTTCAAATAAATTTAGAAACTTAAACGTCAATTCTTACCTAAATGTGAAAATCTTTCTGGCTTTTGCTGCATGCTTAAAAAACCATCGTAAAACAAAAAACGCTTATTTTTTTTTTATAGTAATTATGGTTTCTAATGAATATTATTAGTAAATAATATCATTATTGCCCGCAGGTTTATCGAATTACGTAAGCATTGTCATGCTTGTCCGCTGTATTAATTAAACTGTTAATATTTACCGGAAGGTCTGAAAAATGTAATTAACATTCTGATGTAACCATACAATGAAAACCAAATTTTTTAAAATGATAAGTGCGTGTGTTACTCCCTGTTGACGCTGCTGGCAGTGGGACTCAAACCTACGATTGTTGGGTTACTGCAAAAATGAGGAGGTATGACACTGTACCCACTGAGCCACCAGTACAATTAATTAATGTTACCTCGATTAAAAAATATTCTAAAATATTATTAATAATTAAGTCTGTCATCATTTTTAGCGATACAGAATCAATTAAATCCATATAAAATTATCTTTGTGTAAAAGCATATTCAGTGCATTGTCTTTATATATTTTATCATGCATTATGCAATGAAAAAACTGCCAGTTTCCCTATCTATAATCAAAATATATGTATATATATATATTTTTTTTTTTCAATTAGCAAATTATCACTTCCATGATGAATTAAATGCTTATTGCATTACGAAATTGCCTAGTAATATCCGAGATACAATAAGTATTAAATCAATTACATACACCTCACGTAATTATACAAATATGTATAAGCATGACTTACATACGTAGCAGAGAAACGTAACGTATAAAGATCTATTGGAAGCAGCGTTAATTCACTTTTCATTAGTATGAATTACATGCGATGGCAGTTTCGAATATTTTTGGCTTAGTAATATGTTAACAGTATGTTTACTACAATTTTCCAGTAAAATTAACATCTTCGAAATTAACAGTAACACAGAAAACAAACATTTTCTAACGAAATTAGCGTAAACATCACTTCATTTTTGTTACTGTCTGAGAAGTAATAATGAACATCACCATTTTTCTCCGTGTATCTTTTGTAAAGTAGTAAATAAACTTTCTTTTTTGTCTTTATTTAATTTTATTCCTTTACCGAAGTCACGTATCAAATACAGTATAGTCCCGCATAAGTTGGCCTCAGTTGACTTCCCCTCTGATGTGAGATGTTTTCCCTACCACATGTCTGTACCTTCGCCGAGCGGACAACTTACGCGGACTGCATCGTAGTAAATCAATGAAAATAAAAATTGCTAAAAACAATCAGTTAATTAAAAAAAAATTCAATAATATCCCTCTATATCTCAAAGTCATCTAGCTCTCGTTCCAAAGGTATAAAAACTAAATTTTAATCATACTCCAGACATTTCATTATTAACTTTATCTCCTTGAAATCCCTTGGTAGGAATTGAGCATCTCGAGTCTTATTCTTTATTTAAATAGTATTTTGTTCCGTTTATAGATCGATTATTATAGTAACGTATGTGGTGACGTTTCCCTCATTTTCTCACGATTCAACCACTTTCAGATTGCCCCTAGCGCAGAACATAGTATGTTTTGTACATACGGTTATTCATGACAAACGCACCACCTGAACATGGTTTTACGATAGAAAGAAATGGACGTCATGTGGTGCCATTATTATTAATAACCCTATATAATTTTATGGTATGACGTTAAACTTTGGACAATTCTGTATCAAAAAATTCTTTCGTTTTTCAAAAATGCAGCTCCCTTTTCGAGAAACTCTGAAATGAAATTGACCAATAAACGAGCGCGAATGCGACCCGCTAACAACTGACCGCACACTACCTCTCGACACTCAATCAACCACATTTAACTATCAAGTCCACTCCGAAGTCTTGTTTATTGTAAATATAAAAAAAAATGATCAGAGTTGACTTCTTATCTACCGAGGGAAACGATAGTCCTTTAGATGGTACTAGATCTGAATATGAATAATTCTCTTGTTATCGGATAAAAACAGACATGAATCCGGATACATGTTTTTAGCGTGAGATATTTTGGATAGTTGAAATACAAGAAGAAATAATGTGATAAGTGATAACTATAACTTTTCAAAAAATTATTAACTTTGACCTTTGATTTAGATTGACTAAACTAGAGTTATAAATTATAATTTATAAAAACTGTGAAACTGAGTTGCTTGCCAGCCGAAAACGATTGGCAAATAATATCTAGCAATTAGTAATATTCTGATGGTCACTTTTTAAGGGGGGGGAGAGGGTGTAAGTAAAAAATTCAGAAAAACCGTGGTTTAATTTTTATTTAAAAAAAATAGCATCGAAAATCCCAAACAAGAGGTTATTCAAAGTGCCTGTTTGGGGTCATTCGCAATTTGTTAATAGTTCATAACCCGTACAGAACTACGACCGCCAAAGACGCTATAGTAGTGATAGGTGGCGCGTGTGTGCTCGCGCGCGCGCGCAAGATGGCGAGTTCGTTCCTTGAAAATAGAATTATTTGCAGTAACAAATATTTGAAATCAATAAATACGATGCATTGAGTAAAAAATTGTTTTATTCATGCAATCTACAACAGTGCCTCTGATCATGTTAAAAAATGTTCAGAGTAATAAACAATTATAAGAGGAGTCCTATTTTTTAAATGATCGATTTAAAAAAAATATATCTCGGCTTACAATTTTTTAAATTTTTTTGAATTTTCGACATGAGTTTTTCTCATTAAATTGAAAAGAAGCTTGGAGTCCCTCCTTAATATTGCAATCTCGGTGCGTTTTATCCAAGCATCCTACTTTGGAAGGGTATTTAAGGTTTAAAGCATCCTACTTTGGAAGGGTATTTTTTAGGCAATTTTTATTAAATGAAAAATAATAAAATAACGATATAAGATTAAGTTAACACTAAACATACGGACAATTTTTTATAAACGTATTTTTGCTTTAAAATAGCCGGTCGATGGTATTTTTTTAGTGTTAAATGTTGTGTAAAATCCGTTAAGTACCTTGTGGTCCAAAAGGACCCTGCACAGATCTTATGGAAGCTGGTTTTCAATGAATTTGCCTAAATTTTTTTGCTGTTGTTCATGTTCTTTTGATCAATAGTTACCATTGTCACGACTGAAAAAAGTAGACATTTTTCTGCATTATGTAGTGTCAAAGAATCTTTTTTCCGTTTCGACATACAACAAACAGACTCACGCACCATTACGCAACGAATCGACATGGACGTACGATTGGTACCAATTCGGTTCGCAAAGAATAATTATATCCGTGTGCATATAGCGTGTTTGTACCCACGTGGTCTGGCAGTCGAACGGGGGATACCCCGAATGCGCGCAGACCCAATTGAACGCAAAATAATCCTCTGAAGAAACAAATGACCGTCCACTAGCCATTTCAACCTGTCATAGCTCGCGTAGAAATTCTATTACGGCCCCGATCAGGGCGTGATCAAGTTGCCTGACTGCCCTAATAGGGCCCTTTTAGGGCAGCCTGATCACGCCCTGACTCGAATTGTAACGTTGTGTCACATATGGCCCTGATCAGGATGCCTGATCGGGCCATTTTAATGTTGGCCTGATTAGGTTGCCTGACCGGGCTATTGCCCATATAGCAAATCCATATACATTTCATATTGTATACTATATATATGATTGCGGATATTGATATACATTAGATATATACATATATGGACGTTGAAGTGACAAACAGGTAACAGTTTTTGAAAATATCGTAGGTATTGGAATAATTCAGCGTGACGTATTAGGCCTTGCTTTTAAGGAGTAGGAGAATTCCTTCTTTGTTGATTCTAAAAAATTTTATATAGAAGCAGTGCGATGGATTGGACTACTAGGTGCTGCAAGTTAGAAGTTTTTATCACCTCTTCGTCTCTTTTTCAGAATTCTATAAAGTTTGGAGCTTATCGGCTCAATGACCCATTTTTGTTTGCGGGTATCCCTGTCCCTCTGGTGGCCGGTGGTTGTATTACATGTATATAGTTTCATATTAGGGCGATTTTAGTGTTGCCTGATTTCACACCTAATACGGCAGCCCTGAATAACGCCTGACTACGGCCTAGTCAGGCTTTCCGTAATAGGGCTAGCCGTGACATTGCCTGATCGGGGCCTGATCATGGTCAGGCAAGCCCTAAGAAATTTCTACGCGGGAAGCTGTCCTAACCTAACTGATCAATGCCTTCAGAATGCCATGCAATCGAAAAATCTATCCACTGACTTCGGAACTTACAGGTATCGGGACATCCACATACAACTCCTCATGTTACCTGAACTGACGAAAAATTATAAATAATAAACACTAATAATAAATAGTTCTTATTTAATTTCCTTTCACCTAAACATCTGTATTCAGAATGTTCTGTGATATGTACTTTGTATCCAACTGGATCTGTGCGCAAATGCATCGTACCCCACGTATACGCAAGACCACGTGGGCACGAGCATGCTTGCATGCACACAGACATAATTATTCTTTGCGATCCGAATTGATATCAGTCACACGTTCATGACATTTCGTTGACGTAATGACGCGTAAACCGATCTATGGAAGAAAAAGTAAAAAATGAATATTTGACAAGCCATAGCGCAAAATCTGCCCATTTTTTGGAATCGTGGCAACGATAACTATTCATAAAAAACGTACGAATTACAAAATTCCAAAAAATCAAGCATTTTCATAGAGAGCCAATTTCCATAAGATATACACGGGTTCCTTTCCGGGCGACATGTGCTACATTATATGATTCGTCTGGTAGCCTGAAATAAATGAATAAAATAGTAGATTGTACAACTAGGGAGGAAAACAGACGATTTCGACGAGTGGGAAGCTTGCCGCCCGAGCGAAGCGAGGGCGGCAATCACACAAGTCGAAATCGTCTTCCTCCTGTGTTGCACACGATATTTTTTTCAATAAGCGCAGAAAAATGGTAGGATAGTTTACAATAAGATATAAATAACTGACGTAAGATTATCATGACATTGATATGAAATTGGGATAAAATGAAGTTAGCGTGATGCTAGTTGTTTGAAATGTATGTATTAACTTTTCGTGGTCTATTAGGGTCCAGGGCGAAGCCCTGGTGGGGTGCAGGGGCGAAGCCCCGCCGGGGGGGTTCGGGGGGCGGAGCCCCCCGACTGTCAAAAAACGAATTTTAAAGATCATTATAGACCAACATTTTTAAAGGAATTTTTTAATTTATTAACGAAATGTATCAATAAAAGCAATGAACAATTTCGTTCCAATTTTTTTAGAATTTTCATTTAAAAGATTTAAAGAGTTCGGTTTTATTTGGAGAGAATGTGAATTAAAAAAAAATAAAAGACAGTGAAATAATAATCAGACTGAACAACACAAAATTTACTCGAAGACTGGTAGTACGTTTTCACTAGACACATTTATTTATCAACAGAGTTGATCAATTATGTCTCATTGTCCTTGGGTAACAACACTCTCGCGCTTTCTGATTGGTTGTTGAGTTATTCTCTCCCTATAAATGGCTACTTTTCTTACCTGCGGGAAGAAAACACGATAACCTTGTGATTGGTCGGAAATCAACTGTTTTCCTCCCGCTAAACAGGCGTGGAAAGTCACCATTTTTATGCGCGTGTTGGAAAAATGTATTTTAATTGCTACAAGTATGGTTATCGTTATTACTAGCATTTCTTTTGCAAAATAAAAGACGGCTAAAGATAATCGACTATATGTAATATTAATATTCTCTATAACATTATGCAGACATAGATCTTTCTTTCTTAGACCTTCCTTCTGAAAATACAGGAACCATAGGCTTCATTATGTGCAAATATTTAAAATTCATTCTTACAATTAAAGATTCGGCAACAGCGGCGTCACGTCCTTATAAGATTTCTCAGAGGTCAAGAAGTTCACGATCTCGAGGTCGTAGGACACGCCAGTACTTTTAACTTTACCCCGATCGTAAATTAACCGACCAGCTAAATTGGACATGAATTTCGCATGAGAAGCGTTCCATTATTCAAAGCCTGAGACGCAGTTCGGTCGAAGAGAGGGAAGAGCCGGACCCTTAGACAAAGATGGAGACGCAATCGGAACGCAGTCTCCGGCGTCGCGACGTTCAATATATTTCAAACGAACGGAATGAAGTGTAAGCAGAATAATTCCGCTTAGATGTATGCAAAATAAAGACATACCATAGAAGTGCAACGAAAAAAAACGACTCTTATTGTTAAATTCATAAAATTCCTAAGACCATTTACATGACAAAGAAAACGTTAAGCTTTAAAGAACTTAGAGGCTTAATCGTACGAATTGGTAACCGCGTTTCTACTGTATAATTTACTGAACCGTTGATCGATAAGTTTTTTCCTTATTTTCAGATTCTAGTTAACTCGCGAAGCTATTTCTCAGGAACAAAGCCAATCGATATTTTAAATCATTCGACACGTCGAACACTTCTCTGAGTACCATGCTTGAATAACATATGTACCAAGTTGGTCCAACTCAGATGGCAGATAGGTGCTAATGAGGGAATCGACCTCCACTCCAATAATTATACTTCACTCCTGCTGGAACGATTCCTTCGTCCCCGTCCAATATTTATAGTAATTTTATAAATCCTTAAATTTACGTGGAAAACTATAACACTATCAATCACTACTCTTTTTTTTCTCATTTTAGGTGAGTCACGTGAATGCCCACTAACACAGATAATCCTTCGAACTCCGAGACACGCAGCAGCAAGGTACACGTAACTACCAGACGCAGCATCCTAACAGCAAGACAACGAGATGAAGCAAGGTAGGTATAAGTGTTTTCACTGATCGTGAGTCAGCTCCGTGAGATCGTGGAGTTTGATCGAAAACTACCCACTGACCGGCCGAGGGAGGATGGAGAGCATTAGCATCAATTACTTCTCTATCGGCACAGGTAATCACCAAGTACCATGCTATGTAGGTACACGCGCGCGCGTATCAAGATCGAGTGACGATGTTCTTGTTTGAAAAACAAGGACATCTGGGTCCATCAGTCGGATCGGGAGGTTTATTTTTAATCTTCGAGTTTTGCGAATCTTTTACCCACATTTTTGGCCGTTCAGTCATTCAAACCTACCGACTATGAATCGCGCTTTTAATTGAGCGTAATAATTCGCGACCGAGCTTACACTTAACAATCGACAAGCTCGTTATTCTTAAGCTGTGTGCTTTTAAACGAGAAAACTGGCTATACCGCCATTAACTGTATTCGATGAAAGAATACTTGTGGCTTGAGGAAAAGTACTAAATTTCTACTCACCAAGCACTTCGCAACTTGCTTCATAACCCACACAAACTTTTCCGTACCACAAAAATTTTGATTTACAACCGTCTGTGTCTAACCATAAAGATGTGCGACGAGAACGAATCTAAAATACATAAAACTAAAATATTACGGCATATTTCGCCAAATATAAAAGACTGAAACATGTACGAGCAGCTCCACTTGGTTTTCTTCAATCACGAATTCTTTCACTTGCTCTTTCTATTGTATGCTTACTTCTTCCCAAAGTCAACACTACTGCTGTCCTTTCATGATAAGACCTTTGTGTATGTACCTGCTCTGTCGGTCCTATCAAATACAACGTGACTATTGATATTGCGCACTTCGACGTAGACATATTGAAATGAATATATACCCCCGAGGGATACGTTAAAAGGACCATATAAGCTTTCAAAGCAGCATCGAGCAGAATAAATATGAATCTTTCGTGTAACTTTTCATCCGGACGTAAATAATGGTATTTTATTTCTGATAGATTTTAAAGCAGCAGCTAACTACCTGGACGTATAATACAATAGTAAATCGGTAAAGTTACAGTCCATACACGTGTGTACATAGATATGCCAACTTGTAGATAGGATTAAGATAAATCATGCCTCATGGCTTGATTTATGAAGGAGCTGGCAAGCGAGATGTCTCGTTGCGCAATCTGCAATGTGCAATGCGCACCCGCACGCACCTTGCCGTATGTACTCATACCAAGTCACTCAGTAACAATTCATTATACAGAATTCATGCGCGAGATATCTATCTGAAACAACTGCGTAAATTAGCCTAAGAGTAGCGCAGACTATCTTAGCGTTCAAATAACGGCTAGATCGACGACAGCTTGTGTAACGGATGAGTAGCTTATTGTATTTACGTTTATATAAATTTTTGAGTCTATCTGTACCTGGATCTTGTTAGGAATACATCATTAGTTAGTAGGATATCATGCGCACCCTGTCATTTCACGAGGAATCTATTTTGCTATTGGCAAAGATGCTATTTGTAGAAATTGTAATAATTCAAATATGAATATGAGTATGATGATCTGTAAGTCACTGAATTACATTTACGATTCTAAATATACATATATCGAAATCGTCCATTACGGCTCGTTCAGCAATTTAAAGTCAGCAGAACTTTACTCCAATGATGGCAGCTAATCATTTAATATTGTTCAATCAATAATGGGCCAGTAAGTGAAATGTTAACGCTTTCCTCTAGTGGCCCTTTGTTGGTATATTATTTTAGACCAATTGTAGTATCCGTCCTAAATTTAATATTTGAATACTACATTGGCCCTATATTGAAATTTCGTACAAAATGCATATTGACAATGATGGTTGGGCCAAAACTATAAATTAATACCAATTCGATTCGCAATCTACTAATCTATTCTCTGAACTAAGCAGCGATCAAGTAGTCAGGGTTTTACAACTAACGATGTTAGTCGAATTTTAATTCGATTATTTTAACATAATTTTATAGCTTTTACTTGACTTACGACTATGCCGGTCATAGTAGAAAACTTACATATCTAAGAGAAATCTGTATGAAATATTAACCATGTTAATTCAACGTACTCTATCCATCATGACAGATATTCCTGACAATACAGCCACGAAAAAACTAGGCATTAATTATATATATTTATTTATGTAAATTTTGGAATTAAAAACATTGTGAAATTTTAATGGATTTCTGTAAGAGAACGTGCGGCCATATTACTTATCCCGACATAAACTTGTATCATATTATGCGCTGATAATAAATGTGACACATCAAGGACTCACAATAGTTAGACCGCGATGGTTGCGCTGGAATGAAATTCTTGCGTGAGAATGAGAAAACGAAGAATGGGAGAGAGAATGCATCTCACGATGACACTGTGAATAGCCTACAAAATGCACTGCGCCATATGCGTTCAATCTAACTGCGTAAAAACGAACATACCAACGAGGATAAAAGACTGAAAGAAAATAAAGTCTAAAGAAATAAAATAAAGAATTGATGATAATTAAATAACATTGAGAGTAGAAATTGTACAAAGAATGAAACATGATGATCCAGTATTAAAGAGATACGAAAGAATAAATCACCGAGAAATGGAAGGAGGAAGAAACATCTTTTAGTAATACGACGTTAACCATACTGTAACCAAACCTAATTACGAACGTCTAAAAAGCAAAGACTCGTCAAGTGTAACGTCTTTTTCTAAACGTGCCTGCTCCACCTGCAGACTTACGCACCGAATTTACGCTAACTTTAGAGACTTCAAGTAATTTACCAAGGCTGAATCCTGCTTACGAGAAACTTTAATTGATTTCGGAGTACCCAACGACTGAACAAGATTAATTTGAATTTCCTCGTAGATCACACGAAACTGAGTATGGTTTTCTCGCAACTGAGGGAAATGTATTCCTAGGTTACCAGTAGTAGAATTAGCTTTTATCAAATGCACATTTTTCGATTTTAAAGATAAGGAGGAAACGGACTTTATAAACGAAACAAGACAGAATTAACCGTAGAGTGATAACAGATAGAATTAACATAAGTATAAATTAAATAAACGAGACATAATAAAAGTAAACGCAATCAACTAATTACAAGAAACGAAGTATAGGAATAAGGACAGATGAACGAAACTTGTAATTTTAACAATAGCTGGAAAAAAGTAGATAAATAAGAAAATAATAATTGGGACGTAAGACAAATAAGAACAACTTTATTAAAATTAATAATAAGAAAAAACACTGCTGGTATCACACTGGGAACAGCAGGGGCCTAGAATAAGGCTTTCCGTTATAGATCCGTTCGCAAACGAAATGTGTTTCCGAGTACGCCAAATTATGATTTTTCGTATAAATGATTCTCCATTGCCAAAAATTGTTGCTTATGAATCGAATACGTGCAATGATTACGATAAGAAGAATTTTCTATTATAGCCACTATACCACTATATAACTATAACTACTATTATCTTCGATATATCGAAATCTTTTTTCGCGTTAATACATTGACAACAATAATTTCTCGTTTTTACTGTGAGCCCATATTTAAAAATCTTCCATCGAATAAGTACTTACCTCGCCTTCTTGCAAGGGCCGTGAAGAAAACTTTCAGATCGCGTGGAGCATGCACTTAAACCAGCTGTACATTGATTGTATAATTAGCATCAATAGCATGCTGGTGCATGTTGTGGCAAAGTAATTGCGTAATTACATTACGGAACCCGTCCAACCTCTAGGCACAGTAATATCGATGCATAATATCTGCAATATGCATCATTTGCGTTGGAAAAGTCCCAATAAATGGGACTCATCATCATTGCTCATTGTTTTGTCTTTTTTTCTCATTATCTCACAGTGGCACCGAAGTGTGTTGTTTCCATTCACACTGACATCTTCATGAATTGCAACGATACGACACCACTGTACGACTATCCGCGTATCTTGAATTCGACGACATTTTACACTTGCATTCTTTACCAATTGCATTCCGCGCGTTTTCTTATCTTCATTCCCTATAGATTAAGCGTTCCGCACTATAAATAGAGACTGATTGAAAAGTATTTATTCATATCGACTAGACTTTAATTTAATCCTTCTATACACACGTATGTGTATTGCCACTCGATTAAATGTTTGACTAATTCGATCCGCCTTGATGTATCGTATAATCAAACCTAATGTTCGAATAAATTATTTGAATCTAGAGCGATCCAAAAATTATTGTTCGTTCAATAAATGCTGGAGTGTCTTCAATCAATCTTCATTAAAATTTCATTAAAGATTAAATTCACTTGTAGAACTTCATTTTATATCTCATCATTTCAGTTTTTTCTCACTATCTACCCATACCCGTAGCTCTGGCATGCAGTATTATTAAATGGGAAACAAGCGAATGCGACCTCAATGAAAATCTTAATTAACGCAGCCAATAGTAAATTAGCAGGAAATAACTCTTCGTCAAAGATGGAGGATGGAGAGTTGGCGGAATAGTCTATTAACTTTTATTTCTACGACAAAGTTTCGTGCACGGCAACTTCACCAAAGCAACTTGTTAGTCAAACTCTAATAAATTCCAAGGGCGAACCGCTTGGGCACGGGGCTTAAAGTTTTACAGCCGTCCAGTTGAGATTGCTAATAATTTCTCAAGTCTCTGTGTTCGTCAAAAGTAAAATTTCCAACAAGTCTGACTCATTACTCAATTAACTTTGCGCTGGTCAGGTTTAATGCATCCTGGTACCATCCAGTCTCCGTTCCTTAAATTACGCGCGTTGCATATATTTTAATACGCAATACCTATATCGAGATTTTTTATTCTAATGGTAAAGACAGACGAATGTTATCACAGGAACACGTCGGAAAAAACCAGATTCTGTATTAGGTTACGTAACTGCCCGGGTTCGACAAGGAACAAGAAACCTTGTATAAGGTCACTAAAGATATGATGCGGTACATAGGATCGAATAGCATAACGAATGTAAACTAGTAACCAGTGAAGGAACGGAAAGACGCATTGAATAGCAGTAAGGAAAGTTAAGTATGGCGATACAAACAAACGAGCCTAAGTCGACCATTCCCATGGCAACAATCTCAATCAGATAGGAGTGAACAGAACAGAACAGAACGGGATAATGTATTCGACACAGGTAATATATAGCGCTCTAGATACAATATTTATGTCCCAGTGTATTTCACTAGCAGCCCATTATTCATTCGCCAGCATTGAATAAGCATTAGTATCATAGATCCAGTCATTTCTTGCTGTATGTATGAACAATCCCAAGTTCCCTTGCAGGAACTTGATGATGGATAAATAATACTCATCTATGCGCATGCGCAATCATGGAATGTCCAGAACGTCATAGCTACGGAATAGCTCAAGAAAACACTTACTCGTTTAAAAAGTTAAAACACTGAAATATCGTCGATCGATAAAAATCTTCTAACTATTATATACGTTTATTTAAACATCAAGAAATCCTTTACGAATTAATCTCCAATGCGGAATGCGAAGTGTGCAGGGTTTATGACGATGCAACCACGTGTTTTACAGCCCATAACATCCCACCCCTGTATCCAGCAGAGCTGATAATCTAAATTACTAGGAGCACCTTACAAAGGACCACCCCAACGGCATAGTCATAATCCCATTCTCTCTCCCATACGCCATCGAGAAATATCTGTCTAGTCTCGTAATACCGTTGTAACGTCTTAATTAGATTACGCACGCGGCCGTAAATTCAATTCGACGCGGACTCGAGGATCGGAGTGGAATTTCTCAATGCAGAGACACTATAGGAATACACATCATTTTTCTAATTGCTTTCTTCATAAGCTATAGTACATATATCTATTGAATTTTTGTAATTGTTACTCGGACTCATGAGTATGGAAATAATTGAAAAATTGATACACCACCAGGAATAAGTTATTTTACACAGCTCAGAGTACTTACGAGGATATGCAATTACGCGACTGTATGTGTTAATAGTTGCGAAACATCGACACGAATCCCACGACACGATTCCCGACATCCCGTAAAATATTCGACCTAATGATACGTCCCGGTTTCGAGGTCGGATTAACATTTTAAACCAAGCATTACGATGATAGTGTTTTGTTGAGTATCATGTGTAAAACAAGTTACTTGCGGCTATACGTTACACTAATCATAATTTTTTTTATTTGATAAAGATCTTCGTTGAATAATTCGCAGCCCGGCAGCTGCGTAGCGTATGTACATTGTACATCCAGGTACACGTTAACGATTTTGCAACTCGTTATTTATATGTGAGAAGCTTATAGCTTAAAGCACAGAAATAAATTCGCGAGGATACTGAGCTTACTGTGTAACGTCCCCAGGCAACAACCCTTCCATTCGCATCCCCTATTTGACTTGTTTTATGACTGACATTTTTCACGATATCCGTGATACCTTTCGCATTCATATAAGGCTGTGCGACAGGTCAGAAGACCTTTTACACATAAAATGAAACTGAACTTTCATTTTATTAAAAACAGATAGTATACCTCGCATTCAAATTTACATGTTTCAGTTTCACGTACATCTTGAAACGTATCGATACCTTTACGCTTCTCTGCAACACGAATCTATTTACCCTTTTCACACAACAATTTTTATTTGAAGGAAACTGAATTTCAATTGACATAATGATGAATGTCTGCTATTCCACCCAATTAAACAATGTTTGTTCTGTATTTGAATAATAGATGTTTTGCTGAGTAGAACATCAGTTTTAAACGTACAATGACCTTGTGATTTTATATGTCCTAATTTTTCAGATTTTGTAACACCGTCCTGGGTTACAAATCGATAGGCTACTGTCTACCTTCACCCGGTTAGCATAGGTAAAATTTTAACGAACGAAATGAGATTTTAGAATGAGCAATAAATAATCTAAAAGAAATAAACTCTTGACGCGAATGCACTTGGGAAATACGGTTTCAATAGAATTAGTGCAGCTGTGATGCAACTCACAGTTTGGAGCTTAGATCGCAATTATTAGTTGATCGTAGACGACATTTATAACTTTCAAGATTACTCTTTTTTTTATAGAACTATATTATTGGTTCACTATTTCCAAAGTGATACCAGACACACGCCAGCTGAAATACACGAAGCACTGATATTCCCACGCAGTTTCAAGCAAAGAAAGTGGATTGTTCTTCAAAGAAGAAAGTATTTTAAAATTCACATTTGGTACGTTACATCTAAGCGTACTGTGCAGTAACTCGTTAGCTAACGTGAGATGACCAACATTAAAACTATTACTGAGTATCAAACTTTATTATCGAATCTTCACACAGAAACGAAAGTTTTAATTAATTCATAATGTTTATGCGTTTTATTCTTATAGATGGAGCAGAATATATATTTACTGAATTCATTTTTTATGCCCCATAACTTTCCTTTAATCCTATGGTATCTATATTTATCAGATCTATTATTATTTCCATACTTAACTGCGAGGAAAATGTAAACATTAATGCAAGTAATCGTAAATATGTTCAAGATATTATTACATTGTTTAATAGAAACATTGTTTTTATTCAAACAAATTTTTTTAACAATATGTTAAAACATGAAATTGTTCATGGTATACTCGACAGTGACAATTAAACAATATGCTTAAAGTACATTGAATATTTTTTAAATACTTAATATTTTTATGATTTATTTGAGGATGAAGATGAACACTGATTTTCAACCTATTGTCTCTTCTATTACTACTGATTGTCGAACAGCGACCCTAAAAGTGAACAGATATTCGATTCTAATACTACGAAATTTCACCTGATTGTCTACGTGGTCGTGACGGCAGAAATGTGAAAAGTATAAAATACGAGGCATTATAAACTTTAAACCATTTGCTGAGATCTACATTCTATATTGTTTCGTTATTTCAATTAACCCTTAACAACATAGATCCGACTTTAGGAACATACTTTACAAGGCGAAGTCTGCAAGACCACAATCTGTGGAACTGAGTAGAGTTTTACGTCGCTCTTCTCTTCGTTTAAACGAATTTAATTACTGGGTATTTAATAATAATTACGTAACAGGTTTTTTAGTTTGTTGTAAAGTAACTTAGAAACAAATTCGATAGGAAGATTAATCATAAGATTGATGAGGTTTGTGAGACCGCATATACATATAAAGTTAAAGGTTTAAATTCTTTAAACCTCAAAAACAAGTATTTTAACCATCTAAAATAAATAAAGTCAAATTAGAAACAAGGACCACACCTGTTTATTGGCTTCGTGAGATACGCTTACCATGACTAGCAATCATTGTAAACATACCACAATTTATTTATACGAAAGTTAGATAATTTTAACATATAGATTTAATCACAAAGCGTTGATCGTGATCTATAAATATAATGACTGTATATTGTACGTGTAGATTATTCGACACAAAGAATTCCTTCCTTCTGACATCGCAATATATAATATATTACGTTCGCATAATTTTTCATTGTGTGAAAAATCAACTTCGGTTTCTCGTTGAATGGCAATTAATTGGATGAAGTCGTAAACATTTCCAATCTAATGAGATTCTCTTCCTCGACGATACATTGCCTTGCTTGAATAATTGGCCCCCGTGGGAAGAGAAAAGATATCGACACATCTCAAACGCCCAACCATACGTATTATCTGCGTATATCATACGCCTACGAAATTTGTGTTACATGACAGGAATGCATTTTACCTCTGACTTCTCATAAGTAATTCTTTTAACTCTTGAAATTGGAAAGTGAAAGATATTGATTATTACTTTTTACTTTTTTTTTAATTTAAAAAATATGAAAACAAAGATTGATACAAACAAATAGGGAAAATGCAATTTAGAGATTTATAAAATTTGTACGATAATGAAGTCCCTTCAAAAGTAAAAATTAACTCGGTGAAAGAAGATGATTACTCTCTTGAATAATCATATACTCTGATCGGGTTTAAACGTCAAGTTAACTCGAGGGAAAAATAAGTCCTTTTTCGATTCTTATTCGTTTTTCTTGGCAGTAGGTACTGAGAAATTTGTAATCGATTGTACGAGAAAATTATATTCAATTTTTATGTTTTCTAGTAGCGCGGGACTTTATTTACGATAGATTCGAATGGATTATTGAACATGGTAAATTTTACGAGAAAATAACTCAACGCAAAGTCCCAAAAAATATTACTGTGTTCTATAATAAAACTTCATACGCGATATGTTAAATCTTATTATATGATACATTATATTATATGATAATATAACAATATATTTTACTAAGGAGTATCGTTAGTTTTAAAATACAAAAATGATATCATTTAAGAGCTAAATTACTATACCTATAGTAAACCTTTATTTTTGCTGTTTATTTAGACTACTTCTTAGCACTTATTTTAATCAATTCCTCGTTACATTAATCGTTAATAATAAGATATACCTCAATACACATTAAGGGGAAACCCTATACTATAAATCGAGTATAAAAAAACTTTTTTTTACATTTTTTTTAAAGACTAATATTTCAAGAATACTCAATTAAAATATTATGGCGGAATTCTAAAAATTGATGGAAATACGAGACTGAAGCAACCTAGCTGTGGCGGATTCGTCGACCCTTCCTGAAAGGGACAGACAAAACGTGTCGATCACAGGTCCAAATTCTTATTGTGTAACTACACAATAATCCAAAATTTAAAAAGAAGTTCCGCGAGTAAACTAAAAAGTACCTACGGTTCCTCAACCGCAGAATAAATGTAAGAAGGATCAATACTGTCTACATGAAAATCGTTCCTCAAACTTTAAACGCGTTTTTCTCGAAACTACATTTATATGGACAGTATATCTCGAGAACTGATCATCCGATCGACTTTAAATTTGTAAGAATACTATAAAACATATTTCTACCGGGGATGAACTTATTTTTATGCTGACTTTTGTAAATTATACTTTTTGATGCGCCCTCAAAGACAAATAGACATTCAAAAATGGTACTGTATGATAGCCGAGCTGTAACTTCCACAATTTTCTGACTTAATTGCTCACAGAGATCCATCCCCTGGACAAAGGTATCCTTTGTAACATGTATTCTTGGTTCTGTCTTCTTGTTTCATACAAAATAACCAGCAGTTATCGTGCCCACCAGGTCAACGCAACCCTTCAGTTGCGGTAGATGTTTTTTCTCATAAGTCAATAAATTAATTTTTTGATCAATAAAAAATCCATGAAATTACGCTAATTTATAATAAATGAATCCTTTAAGTATGAAGGAAATCTACCGGCAAGTTTCTTTAAAAAAATCCCAAAATAAACTCAATTTACGATACAACTGATGCCCCCCCCCCCCCCCCCCCTCTTAATATTTCATTGTTCAGCAGGAAAACGACTATCGTATATAATTGTAATTCCCACTCATAGGTCATTCGTGCCCTCGACAAATCGATCAACTGTAAACTTGTATTTAAATCTCGATCAAAAAAACCATAGTAAAATTAATTTAATTAAACTGTGAAAGTTTCATATTATTTTTAAGAAATATAAAAAATAGTAAATTCTTATGGTATGCTAAAGAACTGAATGCCCTATGTTTGGAGCTACTTGCTGAGTTCCGAAAACAACGATAGTTATTGTTGAATATTATCGATTCAATTAGGTGGTCTATAAGTGATAATTGAAAAAAAAAAAACGAACTTGAACTACAGTCACCACACAACTATAGTCATTTTCACGTAAAAGCAACATGATACGCCGCGGGTGGTATCAAAATCTGCAATCATATTTTTTTTCAAGTGTGCTACACGTTTCTGGCCAAACTTAAATTCACTTTCACTGCGAGACTGAAAAGCGGAATGGAAGAGAATTTATTTTTGTCCAGAAACTTTTGGCACCCTTGAAAACATAAAATTACAGATTTTGCTACCGACTGGACATGGAAAAAGCGGGGCGTAGAGTATACATATTGTATAATAACATCTCCTTAAATATCAAACTACTTACTTACATACATTGTCAAAATTACTATGAGTGCATAGTAATATTTAAGCGGATCTAAAGTATTTTTTACTTACATGTAAATTTACGACGTCCTCATTGTAAATTTTTATAGAAACACGGTGAAAAATTATCGCAAGTGTACTAAATACGGCCATGTTTTCATGATACATTTGTCATTGTTTCAAAGTTTTTTAAAATCAAAAATTACTATATGTCAATAGTAAAAGTAACGACTTATACATATAATAATAATTAATGAAATTAAAGCCTAGAAAATTGAGGCAGGATATAAGTTTGATCCTCTGTTACAATGGTTCCATAGTAAATTTTACAAGAAATTCTTCTCCGTATACTTACTGCCTCCGTGCCGATGAGTTTGATTTTATGCTTCTCACGCTGATCTTGGTCCGGTAGTCCAAAAAGTAGATATTACTTTACAGTCCTGATAAGTCTGATCTTGTCCTTTTGACCCGGATCCAGACGCATTTGTGGCGCATTCCGGCGTGAAACAGAACTTATAAATCCTAAGCTCGTACTGCTGAGAGGAACGAAAATGAGTCAAGACAGGACTTATTTTTTGACTCGATGTCACTCTTTATAAATAGTTTTAGTACCTTGTAGACTTTCTGATTTAATTATGTACATTACAAAAATGTGTTAATGTATAAATATAATTAGCCAGGTTTTGAATTTTAATTACTTTTAATTTACAGAACTGTATTGGCTGAACAACGCGTCTAGCTGAATACATTGCATAACAACTGTTGGCAGCAATATGACGACGGTGACCTCTCAACGAAAATAACAATATCGTACAAATTTACGGGGTTCCATAAATTCAACGTTGGGATGGCAATAAAAGAAAATGTCCAATAGCTCGCCTTGATAATGCTGAATATGAATGAAGGGCGGGGTCGGATTCCATTACACTGTTTTATTCTCTCCCCTTTCCGGTTTCTTCCCTATTTTTATTACCATCCCTTGCCCTCGCCTTCACCCTTGCCATCACCCTGTTCCCTACTCCATTCTCTGTTATCCTCTTCCCCTTCTTCCCCTTTCCATCTCTCTCTCTCTCTCTCTCTCTCTCCTCCACCCCTACCTTCCTACTGCGCACCCCTTCTCGACAACTCTCTACTTTATAACTCTGCCCAACACAATGTACTCTCGATTGTAAATTGCATCTAGTTTTATTTTTCATTTTATCCCTTCTATCCTCATTCCTCGATTCTCGATTACTGTATACGTTGAAAGATCCAAATATTCTTCATTGCAGTGCATCCCAAAATTCACTGTTGACGCTAGGAGCAATTTTATGCTTTTCTTTTATAAAGTTCAGATAAACAGAAATATGACAGGGTAATTTCAGGCCTGATACTAAATTTCAGAGTCTATTAATAAGCAATGTAACACAGTTGCGGAATTAATTGAAACAGATATACAGACTTTAGTGTCGTATAACGTAATACACAGCTGCTTTCATGAGCAATCTAAACAATCAAGATATGTTGCCATTTTATTTTTTATATACTTGATAGAAGTACGTAGCTATGTATTGATGGAGGTTGAAACTTATATAATAATAGATGTACATGGGTAACGGTTCTTGCTAGTCGTAGATAGCGCAGATGGTACATGGTTGTATCAGTGTTCGCCAACACGAAGAGCTTTTACGTCTTTCCGTTTTATCGAGCGAGCATAAAAACGAAATGAGAAAGTGGATATTATGGTAACATTTATATTGCATTTCGCAGGAACTGAAGGGAAGGTGAGGTAGACTGTGAGGGAGAGAGTGAGAGGAAGAATAAATAGAATGCCAAGAAAATGAAAAAGGTAATATGCATACATTTTCATTATGAGGAACGAACTTTTCCAACTTTTATTACGCCACCTCGCACACACCTTTTCAACGTTCAATAGCGGCTTCCCACCTAACCTATCTTATTCAGTCCAGTTACTCCCACCCGCTCTCAGCCACCCCCAAGACACTTGCAAGAATCACTAGCTCAACAAACCATTATCGTCGCGTCCATGTCGATTCGATAAAATTGGAAAGAAAAATAAAAATTCCCACAATAAATTCAAAAGCAATTTTTAAATTTGATTATGTTTTACAGAAAAAGAGATTACCTATATGTGAGGAAATATTTTTTTAAATTGATATCAAAGTTGGCACGAGTTTAAGGGTTAATTGCTAAACTGACGACAGGCAAGATGACGGATATTGCTGTTTCAGCATGTCTACCTGACGTTTTCCAGCCTTAAAATTGGCTAAATAATTTCGTGATAACTAAAAAACAGTATCAAAGAAATTTTAGAGGACGACGTGATATTAATTAACTTTCCGTCGCTCTCAAGCGATTAAAGTCAAGGATTGTATAATCTTTCAAGGAATCACAAAATGGGGCTCATATAGCAGTGAATGCTGGATGACGTCAAGGAATATATTTTGATACATGGAGAAATCAGATCGTTCGGGTATCTTAGACGCTTTGAGCAAAATAACAAGAGAAAAAAGTAGCCATGACGTAAAAATGGAAGTCGAACCATTTTCCGCAACTCGAATAAAAGTTTAATGCAATTCTTCGAGAACGTCGAGACCCTATTATTCCCGACGGTCGCCACAGAACAGTTGTATTGAACTCATTTAAGTTGGAGTCTCTTTGTGTCGGTTAGTGTTCGTTTTGAAAAGTGGATCCTCCGCTCCGGGTCACTGTTTACGGAGACAGCACACCTCCCGAGGGATGATTGGTGCCAGAAAAAGAAATAAATTTAGAGAACATGAAAACGAAGCAACGAAAGAGGAACAGCACGCCGATGCCTGAAATATTGTCGAATTCGGTGTGCATGATTGAAATTGGTATTGTTGAAATAACATGAACAAAGTGCACACCCGCTTTGCTATAACTTACGGCCGTTGCGTTTGTGTCCCCTTGATAGATTCCCATAACTATCATTCACTTTGATGGCGAGATTGAAAGTTCAAATTGAAATGTATTTGGGTTATTGATCCATCGCTGCGATTTCCTCAATTTATTTGTCAGCTACACCTTAGATTAGATTAGTTTTTTGTAGAAAATTGTTTTGTCTTATGTCTCCGGTATCAGCAATATTGTATATAATAAATAAACTAGTACTGTAGCAAATTACCGCGTGGCAGTTTCTAACTTCTTTACGAGTTTACCACGAAAGACAGGCATTATTTCAGTGGGTTATAAAACGTGAGTTTGACCATGAAAAGTTACGATGTTTCATAGTTTCATTGTAACTATTTCATGCGCAACATACTACGCGCATGTGGATGTACGTGTTTATGCATTCATATCCATTACAATACGCTATTTGAATGCACACGCACCCTGTGCTCGGGATATAATTTCGACAGGAAGATTTATGGCGCACAGTGCAACCCCATAAAATCTCACACGATACACGTGAGGCTGAATCCAGTGCCGTTTCAATGTCATTCCATTTCGTGTAGCTCTTTCCATTCAGTCCAAGCTGACTGATACAGTGCTTCGTCCATAGTTTTACGTTCTGTTGATAATCTGCTCCGGTGAAACATAATTGCATGGTGACGAAGTACCAATAACAATAATTTCTCGTCCAGGTATAACGTGAGGCATTGCACCCAAAGCCGACTTACATTTGACTCTCGCCACAGGTGATGTTTTTATATCGCTTAATATACTGTAGAGTGTACAAAAAATATCTTTCACCGTTTAAAAATTTTCTTGACCACGAATTTGATTGTCATTGCTCCAAAAACAGAAAAACCGAATTTCGAGTCATAAGTCCACATGGATTGGCTTGAAATTTATATAATCAATTTTTTGTTAAAAAAATAAACATTTCAAGATCAGTATGAAGATGGACAAGGCTCTGATTCAGAAATCACAAGCACATGAACAGTCAAAAAAATAATGCACCCCATCGTAATAATGAGCACTCGTAGGGTACTTTTTCAGTGTTCATTTGCCTGTAACTTCTAATCTAATAACGTGACCGTACGATACTAAGTAGTCTTATAATTTTCTTTTTACTGTTTTTGGAGCAGTTGCTCAACAAAATACATTTGCACGTGCATCTTTACGAAAGAACTTTAGAGTATTTTCTAAAAAGTGATGAATTCATCCTTGACAGACAATAGTAAATCCAACGAAATTTTATACAAGCAGCAATCAAAAATTTATTTTGAAGTGCAGCTGCAGCTGCAATGCACAGCTAAGATAATCTCTGTGTAAAGGTTGGATGTGGATTTACGAAATCTTGAGGAACCAGATAATCCCAGGAGGAATGAAACAATATAATCTTGGATCAAGAGTGGGGACTCTAAGTAAGGTTTTAGATATATAATCCCTTATTTCAATCCGACCCCTAACAACATCCTCTATCGTTCCACACCGTTAGCTACGATACTTTCCTCGTCCTGCATCCCTTTACGCGTCGCGCCACGCGACGTTCCCTCTCACTCATAACACTATCATCCCCTCTAATATTCTCTTTCTGTTATTTTCATAAGTTTCCACCCTACTTACCCCAGACTGTCTTTATATCTTTTTCTTGCAATTTGCTGTCGTTTCGCAGTAGCCACCTAAAGACTTCGAAATTCGACAGAACGTTTTTTGCGTCTAACGCTATTAAATTTTTTGTTACACTTTATGCCTAACGTACATTCCGAAAGTAAAGGAAATCTGACTTTAGCTTTCATGCCACCCTTATCTCGTATACAACCTATGCCTAAAACGATGGGGTGAAGAACAATGGGGTGGGTGGGCCATGCTTCTCAACGAATTCGCTCGCGCGATTAATCACTGCCGTGTCGAGGGTAGATGCTACGTGATAGAAGGAACCCTATAGTGACGTCACGAGTTAGTCACGTACCACTCGTTGGGAATGAGGTAAGGCAGTTCACGGACAATAATTTAATTGCACCATAAATATCGAGATTTGTGGGATTTAGCTTTCTACTGTATCATTGAATTTATGTGAAATTACAGACTATCTGTCACCATACTCCGGTAATGTTTTAGGATATACGAAGACCATCCAATCTCAACTATTTAATATATTCTCAAGATATCCGAACATTCACGAAAGAGTTCGATATGCTTTACAATTACGAATTCAATGGAAATATTCAGAACTACTGCGACAGCAAACAGAAATTTAATTAATACCATTACTAACGTAACTCAACTGTCTATAGTACATACGTCAGCTAGATTAGATACACGAAGGACTACCTAGGTATGTTGGAGTTTCCTATGTTAAATTACTAGCCAGATATTGCTCCAGCTTACATAACTACTATGTCTGACGTTATTGGCTCAACTCACTAATGTATCCGCGGTGCACCGAATGCCGTGATTTACGTGACTTTCTATTCTCTTACGTGCAAGATGTGCAACGATATATCTCGTAGACACGGCCTTTATTTATAAGCTGTATCTTATTGTTAATACGCGCTATTTCTCGAGCCACTTATAGACTTACATAGCATAGTTATCTGCTAATAGTGCACGAGCGACTCGCAAATACTAAATTTATTGAAGACGTAAGAACATTTTTTTTTAACAAGCGCTGGTAACTGACTGACTTTCAGCTGTAAAACGAATTTAAAGATGATGCTTGTAAAATGCTGTCTTTAATATTTATATCTAGTGGAAACATATCCGTATGCGCATTGTGTAAATATTCGAAACATAGCATGCTGCTAGTTCGCTATGATTGACCTATTAATAAACGTCGACGTTCACAGCCTGGAAGCCTGCCACTATTGGCCTACTAGTAGGCTCTATAGGTAGTACGCGGTCAATCCGGTATTTAGCGTTAAGGAGCATGATAGTCCTGACGTGTTCAAATTCATATTTGAGAAACTCATGATTCTTTTGTTTTGTGATACTAGATTCCAAATGTGTCCCTTTTATGAGCTGTTTGAATAAAATTTACGTAGTTAAACACAAAAAGAATTATACAGACATTTTTTCTTATTTATACTTTAATAAGAGAGCCACCTTACGCTGCGGTCAAAAATTCAAATAATCAAAATAAACCAAATACTATTTAATCCAAGATTTGCCAAAATTGACAGATTTCGCAGGTAAGACAATATTACTTGTATACAATTGCATAATGTAGATTCTCTAAGGAGAGGACAAGAATGTTGAAACGAACTTATTAAAGAAGTAACCGACTAAAAATGTTCTATTAGTGATTATCTTATAATAGATAGTGGGTACAATTATGTAACTAAACTATTATATTTTGCAATAAGGAAAGGTTTACTTTCCATATAACGTATCTAAAAGCAAGCAGAAGTACGACGTTAAAACCGGTTACAACTAGTCAACTATCAGCGAAGAAATAATACGTATAATAATGAACAAAGTCTATTTTACCATAGTGTAATAAATTGAAAACCGGTTTCGGTTTAAGGATTTAAGTGATACTTTCGTTTAATGACAAAAAATCAAAATTCAGTTAAAAGTAATACACATGTATTGATAAAAATAACAAAAAATAACAACTTGCTCTTACGAACGTTCGTAATCAATTTTTATAAACGAATATAATTTGCTGTCCGTTTCGTACGTCAGTAAAATTTTGAAATTCGTTACCATATTTCTATTATTATCAGCTTATACGAGAAGTTCGAGTGCTGCGCACGTTTTGCATGTTTACTCGTATTTTCTTAAACTCCATGAACTTCCTTTCCTCCATCAAATCTAGTTCAATCTCGTTACAAGTTCACGCACATTTTTATATATCTACAAACTGGCACTGTCGTCATCATCCATTATGAAATAAATTAGCTTCGATACAAATTTCGAGTTTTGTGGAATTAGGTCAGATGCCTTGGTAATTTAAAATTTGTGTATACTTCTAAATCGACGCGGCTCTGGAGATAATTACTTTTACGAAATTGAAAGACTCCCATAGGAACTCTCGAGATCCTGTGATCCCCGTATTAATAAACGAGAAATACGTTGGGAATGGAATTGGTCGCCCCTGGATGAAATATGCGAGTATTCCTCATCGACCGTAAATCTTCTCCTAACTTAGATTTAAAAATAACATTTACAAACGAAATATGGCCACGGCGGCACGGAGCGAGGGAACCGGATTGTGTTCCCGCGCTAAATTACCGGAAGCATACCTAAGTTAAAATAATAACTTTTCTGAGTCATGCACTGCGCAGCTCGTTAACAGAGACATAATTATCAAATAATTTTACTAGAAAATACTGTACATAACCAGTCAAATTTGTTGCACGTAATTGAATATTTTTATAACTTCCGGTCACCGAATTCCCCGTTTCTCAAATGCGCGTCAATAATTTCTATAACTAAACTGGTTCCTTTACATCTGCCAGAACCGAAAAAGACCGGAATCAGCCGAACGTGTGTCAAATGGAGATAAACGATAGGCACTTTGGAGACATTGGGACACCCTGTCAAGACGTGCGTGACTAGACTGGAATATTACCATCATTGTTGCCACCAGTTATAAGACAACACCTTTGTAAATTTCTTTAGATACATTTTCAACTTCGTACCTATCACTATTTTGTACTAAAATTGTCTACATTCAGGAACCAAAGTATTCCTTTCTTTATATTTTATCTTTTTTTTTTGTGGATATATCATTTTTATTTCTTCCGTTAGAATTGCGCAATGTCCTCAATATTGATTCTTTGTTACGTCATCTTTAACCATGTCTATATCGTTTACTGCTCCCCCCCCCCCCCCCGCCCCGCCAGCGCCGTCGGCTTGAGTAACGCTGTATTTCCATAAATCTTGAAAAGTTATACTTTTCGGGATAATAGCAGTAATATTTCACCAAGGAGTACATATTAAAGTCGGAGTTATCTTGGCGTATTGCCAATTCAGTAGGTCCCGTGCGCATGAGCACTCATCGCCATCTTCGAAATCATATGAGAAATCGATTGTCAGGAAGGATCACGCCATTTTCTAAAAATACCTAACACTCTCGAAATTTCAATTATAAATTTAAAAAAGAGAAACATTGCTTGAGGAACTTACAAAAATTATTAGAGATATAGGATTGCTTCTCTTTCTTTGTCGCAGCAGTATTTCGGACGTAAAAACTTTCGAAAATGGAATTGAGACGTATGGCCGTTGAAAAGTTTCCTGGTGGGAATTGATGTGAGGCGGCGACGATGGGTTACGTTCCACAGTGGATCGATTCTTCAGACTGAAGTGGAGGCAACTGCAACAAATATACCTATATCTCGCTATATGCGTTATGATATTTTTACTATGATGTAGTATGATGTCATATAGATGCTACATATAATACATTAAAGAGGGGCCATCTTCTTATGAGTTCTAATGTACAAAAATATCCTACGACTCAAACTTTACACGTGAATCAACTGTATGCGTTATATAAAATATAGCCCGATTTAATATCATTGTTCTGAAAATTATTACTTTTTATACAGTGACGTATTTCGATAGCGTTTCACATATCCTTTATCTTTTATTTATCCCATTTGGAACTGTCATTAGGAAAATTGTAATTTTTTAAAAATAATTACGCATAATACATTTGAGTACCATTCTATAATCAAATTTTAGTAATTTGTGATATTCGCGATTCGATACAACCGGCGGTACATTATTCTACTTGATTAAATAATCGTTTCGAAAACTCTGGAAATGGTGCAACGAATCTTCATTGAGATCACATACAAAGAATCAGCTAGGAAAAATATTTGTGTTATAAGAAAGTCTTAATAGGCAGGCATGTGAAATAAAGGGACGTACGAATTCAATAAAATAAAAAATATATTGTATATAAAAATTAACCTTTCAGGAGGGATGATATAAAAATTCATTACTTTTGTATGGAAACATTTTTTACAGTCATTGTATGTTATTGGTTCGCTTCAAAGGCCAACATTTTTTGACTAACAGTGATTAGGAATCCTATGAATTCGTAACTGAATACGAACGATGACTATAATATGATAAACGACAGAATTCTGTCACAACAGATATGATTCATATTCCTGTGAAGATTCATTATTGAAAAAGACTTATAAAGGCAAGATAAATTGAATGTAATATTCACATAATTACGTATCTTATCTAAAGAAAAGAAAAAAATTATTCAGAACGCTAACACACTAAATTACCTTCAAGGCATTCACAAAGACGGCTACAGCATTTACAACTTTATAACGTAATACGTCATTAGCGTTATTACCAAGTTCAGCAGGGTAACTAAATTAGTGATTATGACTAAAGTAAAATATTTATGCTACGTATATATAATGAAGGGCGGATACTGAAAAAGTAAAGTGGAGACCCCGAACCGAATCGATATAGTCAGAACTTGTATAGTATAGGGATTGTGACGGGGTGAACGGCAAGATTGCGCCATTGGTTGGCAGAAGAAAAAAAAGCTGTTTGAAGCAATTCGAAGGATCAAAGGAACGAGTACAAGCAGAGTATGGGGAGATGAGAGGAATTACGTAGAAAGGAGATGAGAGACGATGTTAAAAGGAAAACTCTGAGAGAGAACTTGAGAAATTAAATTTCGTTATCCTCTTTTCGATTACACTAATATGGATCTGTATTGCCAGTATCCATAGTTTACCGTTTATGACTCAGAGAGGACTCTTGGAATCATTCCTCATTGAATTTAAGATCTCTATGGGTCTATCGTTTGATCCGATCATTGAGCATGACTCAACGAAGCGAATTAACGATTTACATTAGTATGTGAGGGCAGAGTGAGCGCATGCGCCATTAAAGAATAAGGAGCGTAACAGAATTATAGACGGGTTTTCAATTTTTTTTTTCACTATCAAGTATAATATTTATCACGTAAATTAATATTCTAGGAGATCGTAAGAATGCAGATAGTATATAAACAGCATCAGATTCCTTCGAGCCGCGTCATCAGCTTGCATTATGGATCGGCGTCAAACACATTTTTATACTCTAGTGTGGCTGCACGCAAAGACACATGAATACCTCTAATTTACTTCTTTCTCTTCTGATAAATTTCCCCCTTAACACGATTTACTGATGTCTCCCTGTTGTACAAAGTTCAGCTGAATTTCCCTTCGTCGATTTATTACGAAACAGTAACGTTATTTTGAAGCGTTAAATCTGTCATGCACTTCCATTTCAATACGGGAATATGTATAGAAACTGGAATCGATCGATCTAACAATAAGTATTTTATTTCCATACATAAAGCCGAACAAATTGCGAATTATAAATTTTACGCGTGCTGACGTAACGCATTGCGAGAAAACGTACTACTTGCCTTTGAATTAGGGATAATTGTACGACCTTTATAATGTCCTCCGTATATGTATACTATTTCTTATTTCATGAAAACTTTCGTTAGCAGTAAAATTACTAACAAACCCCAATAAGTACTTGACGAAAGAGCGCGCTTACAATAACTAATAATTAATACCGTACGGTCGCCTGGAGCGTTTACCTTAGAAACAATGCATTAATTATCCGTCTAATTACTCAGACGTTGTAATGGGTTATTAATTATAGTCCATGTGAGACAAAGAAAACCTCGACGTTAGACTATGTTACAATAGTCCTTTTCGTTCTTGTTCACAATGAAAAAAATTCATTGTAACGTAACGTAACATGGCGGCCGAGTGGCGAAGGAGGAAGGAAGGCAGAATTAAGAGGGGAGCACATCCACAGCACCGCAAGAGAGAACAGAGTAACGAATCCCGAACAAAATTGTCCAAAGTCATTGCTATCGACACAACTAGTTTTACGATCCCATATATCTCACTATTGGCGTAATTTAATGGGATGTAGTAATCCGTAATAGCTTCCCGAACAGATCGATCGTATCGACAATTAAATGACAAAATGAACTGTCGTAATTAATCGATGGACGCGACAGAAAGAGTTCTTTTTATTCTGCGACATTCCGAACCAACAATAGAAATTGGATTACAGCGTAACAATTGGCTTTTTGTAAAAATAATCATTGAGCTCTCCGATTGCTTGCATTTATTATTGACGAGCGCCCACCGATAGGTTTCCTGCCACCGTTGCATGTTTTACGTATTCGGTAGCTTGCGTGTAGTTCACGGTATTGTTATAGCCAAGCAAATGGAATTGCGCAACTTTCTCGTCTTATGTCGTTTAACGACGAACGAAATAGGGTCAAAGTTACGAGATCATAAATTCACAAAGCGAAACGTTTTGACAGTCAGTTAGGTACATAGACAAGTGGGTAGCTTTCTTGGTGTAGTAGGTATGTAATTCGCCGTAGGGTGGTAATAGGTGGTAGGTTGCGCAGATACGTGGGCAGCCAAGTATACTCGAGCCGTTAAGTAGCTTGCAAATTAACACTTGTCGGCGAGTAATACCAGTTTGTCGTTATTAATACCCGCGGCATAGGAACACTGACATTCGTTCCGTTCGGGTGTTTCCTTCGGGATACACAACTACGAATAATAAATGGCATTTCTATGTACCAACAGTGATTTGCGAAATTCCCCTTGCTGAACAGGTGCTACTACGAATTCTTTTGTTAATTAGACCGTTTCCATATGCAAATTAACCGTACAAACAAATTTACATTACAGTTCGGCGTGAATTTAACGTGGCTTAAGAAAACATTATAAAACGATAGTAAGAGCCAACTCGTGTATTTACCTGCGTAGATGCAACCCTGATTGCTTCAGTCTATAATAATAATTGAAAAGCCTCTTGCTGTTTTCTCATATATTACCGGAATAATTTATCGTGGAATCGTGACCAGTATTTATCCCATTATATTGCTATCGTGTCGTTGTTCCAGAACAAGCCAACATTCCATACGAGAATCTTCAACTACGACGATACTTTTGATCGATTGATCATACAATCTGATAATCGCGATATTCCAGAAAACTATGAAATTGGTATTTTATAATTCCATAATCCGGTTCTTCGAACCCTCTCATACTTAATGCGCCATGGCGACTATGGCCAGTATGGCTGCCTTCCTAAAATTAGGTTTCCTCTGACTTGGCGTAATTTCTTTACGAAATATTTCGCCGTAATGGGTCTTTATAACCGAATTTAGGAGCTGATGAAGGCTCGAAGAGCCGTTTCCTTTAACGGCCAGACATTAAAACAAATCGACTGCGTTGTAAAATCCTCCCTCTCGGCAACAACCGACCAACCCTTCCACCCCTCCTGCCCGCGGGGTTGCAACTTGCACAGCTAAATTAATACGTGAATTCAAGAGGGCGTTAATGCTCCTAATTGGTAAGTTTAATATTCAGAGCTGTAATTTGAAGCCGCCAGACTGGCTCTACAGCAAACAAAAAAAAATATGAACGCGCCTCATAATATATGTATAATAATATACCATATGGTCAAGTACTAGAATCAATATTTTTTCATCGCTAAGTTATGTCCTCTGTGTCCTTATTTACACCAGTACTGCTGCATTACACATGAGAGTTTCTCGTTACGAGAGTGACTACCCGTCGGTACTTACAGTCCCTTAACGTTCACTGTCACTTTGTAAGGCGTGTTCGTCACTACCAAACGAGAACAATAGCCCAAGCGTTACTGGGTCCTGTGGGAGCATCGTCGGAATCGTGCACAGGTGGTTGCGCAGGTGCTGTCGATGGTCCAGGTTAACCGAGAGCTTGTATACAGTGCCGTAGGTAGGGGAGCGAGTGGACAACCTTGAACTTCCCGACCATGAATCCCAAGCGAGGTTGAGATTCGCCCCGAACTAATCGAACGAGTGGCACAATGTATTGGCCCAAATCCGGACGAAGCTACAGTGGCTCGGACTACGTTCGATTAACGTGTATATATTCTCGTAGACGTAAGATTATGAGAATTATAGATATCTGCACGTGACAAGATTTATTGAAAAGTTAAAAACAATATTGCTCTTCAAGATCGGTGTGTAAATCAGCCATGTCCTTAATTCTGCAAATTAATATGAGCAAAGGGCATATTATGCATAAGATGACCTTGTACATTCATATTACAAGTAAAAAATTTTATCGAAACAATCGTAGTGGTAGCTTTGTTCTTAGTGGAACTATGCGTGCCGACCAATGTGACAACAACGACGAAAAAGACCAAGAAGATGCCACGTATATATTTGCATTGGCAATCGCGTCCCAACGTCGCGTTTCTTTTGCTGGAACGACCTGCTACCCTAACGCCATTTATCAGATTCGGTTCCTTTGTCCTTTTAACTCTTCGCTTCTGTTTATACATATAGCCCACATCTTCTGGTGGATACTTTTTCTATCCGTCCCACCGTCCCACTCGTTTATAGAAATCACTGTAATCCAATTAGATTAAGGCCATATTGTGGCATGTCGTAGAATCCCTGTGTCAATTGGCCCAAAGATATTACACTTACCAAACCGTTACTGAACCTTACGTTGTCCGTGAAAAAAAACTACCTCTCTGGTTTGCTATTACACATATAAAGGCCCAGTCCATGGTGTTTAATTCGTGGAAGAAAAAAACTTGTACAATTGCCTATTACGTCTTTCGTTGTTCCTACTGCCAGAATGGCTATCTATTACGTAACCACTTTTCCTTTGAACCCTTAAGCACGTCTCATCCGGTCGTCTTCGAACAATTCTTCGTCGTTTCAGATTTTCTTTGTATTGCATTTATTCTCATAATAAGAATAACGATGCATCGTTCCCACAAAATTTTTCTAATAACCCATTACCGTATGCAGTACGGTAGTAGATTGATCAAGTATCAATCGTAATAATCAGGAGTTACATCAGTACGCAGTCGAGTGTTTAAAAGTGTTCGAGCCTTCGGTAAAGCACGTATGCCTAAAGTTTGCGACCCCACGGCGACACGAACAAGTAGCGGGCGACAACAGTCGACGTACCACCTGGCGGTGAAATTCAATCGCGATCGAACTACAGCGACGTCCACGCCGCTGAAGTAGTTAGTGAATCGTGAAAGTGCAGTAGAGTGGAAGGTATAGATACATATAGAGTATGAGCCAAACGGGAAGAAGCTCTCTACAAATATTTAAAAGCAATTTGAATTCAATGCTTTTATTTATAATGAGTCGGTGCACCGGGTTGGCCTGCGAGTGGTTGGTTGGCACTGGAGCTGGTTGTTCCGTTGTTCCAGGGTGAACGACTGAGCCCAGCTACGGCGATGACTCGCTCTTTCAAACTGGTTATTACAGTATTGTGGCTGCAACTTGGCCTGTTCTCTCCGTTGGGTAACTCAATAACTCGGTTCTTCTACTCTCCCGCTAACGTAACTTCTTTCGAGAGGATGCGACCATTATTGATATTTAGAGGCAACTATACGTAGATAGCTCGCTTCTTATTTGCTCTCTTTCGCGATACGTTAAAATATCATGGATTCACGTAAAAATAGGCTTTCATTGTCTCGAAAGTGTTAATACGAACGGACGACCATAATACTTTGGAAACTCGATCACGTCAGGAGGGAACATCGTGCGATCCTTTGTGATAAAATCCGTCTCCCATAAGCCAATAACGATCTTTCAAAAGAAATGAACCATTTATATTCTTAGGATGACTATCTTAATAAACGCTTAAACGTCTCCCATGAGGCAGAGCCTCGATATTTCATACGAGTGGCAGATCTGTCAAAGGCGTCCGGTCCATATTTATGACCGTGCCAAATTAATTCTACCTGTACATACCTATTAAAGAGTCGCTAACGTCATGCAGCGCATGAACGTCAATTTGATCACCGTGAAATAATTTTCACGGTGAACGGTCATTTTTGGAATATGTCTGTGAGTCTCTGCTCTTAATTCACAGCCCACGCGTGAATCACTTTCAGAATAAAAAATTATTCACACAGTAGACAATTTTAAGTAGGATGTCTAAGCTCTTCACCCGTCACCGTTGCCAAGGACATTTTCTAGTGGATACCACGCTGAAATTTAGTTCGTTTTAGTCTATTACGTTATTAGATTGTCAACCTACATCTGAACGTGTTATATCTTTCTTTAAAGGGGACGTGTCTTTATCGTCGAGATACTAGGGACAAAGGTCGAGAATCAGTTACCCGCAAAGCTGCTTTACATTCTGACTCCAAATTTCATGGTAAATAATGCCTACTAGTTTTTGAGTGCGTTAAGAACGATGCACGGCAAACGCATAATAAATAAAGAAAACAGGATTATTAATCATTATTATAAACGATGTAGGTATATGACATGCGCAGCAATTCGTATGAAGTTAATCCTCACAATTTATAGCTACTTTGCTATATTAAAAACCGACAATATTTATACTGCTTATCAAAATTATAACCTGACTGGGGACTGTCAATGGAATGCGCATATTTTAATCTATGATAAAGTATAAATAATTAAATGTGCCATCTCTTGTAAAGTATGATAATTGTAGGAGAAAGTGTATGGCGAAAAAAGTTTCACTGGCTTTTCGATTTGAATGTTAAATACTTTTTACGATTACAGTTGAGAATGTTTGAAGCGGCTGTTCCGCTTCTCTTAATAAATCTTTTATCCGGCACCGTTACGGCATTCTTATGTGATTTTATTTTAAATTATTTTAAAACTTGTATATAAAACTTTTCCTAATTTCCATCGACGAAACCAATGACCATATGGAAAACGAAATCGTTCATATACGATGTACAAAATGGTGTATCTGGATACTTTTACTGTGTATTTTGTTTTTCAGATATCGATCTACTGGAATCCACCAGTCAAATAAAAGCCTCTCATTAGCATGCGAGTAAAATATAAAGGAGAATGATATAGCGTAACAGCATATTAACAGAGATTCTTTCCCAAAGCGGAGTTGAGCGCAGATTCTGCAAGGTCGACAATCATTTTGATACACTGTAACAATAATTAACTCAAAACTGAAGAAGTACTCCGGCCCAAAAATGTTGATGTGAATTTAGAAAACGTCAAAAACTTCGGATTAAATTACTCTTAAAGTTTTTTTTGTCAATTACCACGAAATTGATGTCAAAATGATCGTTAACCTTGCAGAATCTGCACTCAACTTCGCTTTGAGATAGACTGTGTCAAAATCCTATTATTTACAATTTACGTTTACATTTTACTCACATGGTAAATAGTAGTCCGGCGTACCCGTAAAACAACATTCAAATATTCGATTTTAGCGTGAAAGAATTACATGTTCAAATGGCAATTCTTTATCATGTATTATTCTTCTGAAAGCTTACGTACAGTAGTTACGCAACTTCCGTATTCTTCACAGTGATGATAAGAAGAATGAAATAAAAAGAAATCTTTCATTATACTCTAGAACTTATCTCCTAACTATCCTGGATGAAATATTTCCGTTGAGAGAGAGAGAGAGAGAGAGAGAGAGAGAGAGAGAGAATTTTACGAACTCAAGATTATTCGTCTGAGCCGCCCATCTATTAACATTATACATTCAGAAAAAATGTATTCTTTTTCAGTATCAGCCTTATAATGTAGACTGTCAAGAATCAATCTTAAGTTGACCGATAGTCGCGTTGAAAAATGAAAACGAGATGGAAAACAAATCACGTCACATTCGAATGAATGGAATGGTCATAGAAATTGGCATGATACAATGATTACGAGAAACGTTTGAAAAAAAGCTTATGTTCCTGAGAATCAACAAGATTATGGAGTAGCCATTTTTATAGTACTTACTCAGTGCTGACATTACGAATTTCAGCAAGCAAACGTTCTGAAAACTGAGCAAGAAGTAGAAAAAAAGTGACGGCTAAACTAATTAGTGCAGCAAGCAGCGATGATGAGGAGCGTAATCTATACTGCGAATACTACGATGCCCAGATGCAGATAACAAATGTGAAGACGCTATTACGTTAAAAAGCAACATGTGTTCTGGAATACTTAATAGATTAATGTCCCTAAAAAATACAATCTACTTTGCACAATCTTCAAAGAAACTCATTCTTTCGGATGGGATTTAGACCATTTCAATATGACAGTAAAAAAAGGTGCTACCTACTGGCGTGATCGCAACACGTGACTTTCTCATCACTCACGTTACGATTCTGAAATTACTTTATGTTAAGAATTGAGTGATGTAGAGTTGAAATAGAAAATTCTTTTAGGTTAGTCAGTTTTTTATCGAGTTGTGTCTATTGTATCTACATCTAGATATTGACGTATACTGAGGAGACTTTTCAATTGGCTCTCATAAAACTGGTAAAAAAAAGGTCTGTACACTGCAGACTAGAGCATAGTAATTTTTTAATCAGACTATCGATAGAAATTGTTTTTTATTTTTCACGTTTCAGGTAAAGTGCCAGAACGGATTGGTGTTTTGGGTGTTAATTACAATACCAAAACTACATTTTATACACAGATGACACACAATAAATTTCATTGTGATCCGTAGCCTTTTTGGAAAGTTAATGTGTTTTCGGACAGTATTTACCACAGACAGACAGACAGAAATGAGTGAACGCTTTTTTTTTGGAATCTAGGATCCTCAAAATATGTATTTCTATCAAAATCTGGGAGTCGATTTTTTTTTATTCCAATACTTTCTTACATACTTTGTATGTGATGAAAAAATAAAAAAATATTTCACGTCCCATGATCAAGAGTAACGTAGACGGGACTCAAAGTCTGGCACTTTACGAAAATAGAAAAGGACAAATATAATAATTAGAATATGTATACATTTATAGTATATGCTAAGATTCACTAACCCGAGGCATAGTTAAGCGCACCGAATTCGAAAGATTTTGAAAGTCGTTTTTCACAGGGATGAAGCCTGATAGAAAAAAACTTTCGATTAATTTTTTTACACGATGAATTACCTCCTTTTCGATGTTACTACGATTTCCTTCTTGTCCTATATAGTATAGGTATACTATATACTTTAACAACGACAATGATATCGATTGAATGTCAAAAGTATATGCATATATGTGATTCAGGCGTCGTGTGGTTTAAATGGTAAATATTTTAATATATAACAAAGGTATATCGACAGAATTTAAAAACGCCATTGCTCAGCATGATTGAACCAACATTTTATTATTTACAAAATTATCTCTATGTTTAACTTTCTTTCCACAATATTTATTTTAAAATAAAAATGTTAATAACGAAAAACTAGACTGTTTTGTGAAAAAATAAGCAAGCGATTCGTTTTCATAGTATCTCAAAATGTAAAAATCAACAACGTTATTGAACGGATCCTATTTTCTACAGAGAAGTATGCTGGCTATATGGACCATATAGACTGTATTAGTATAGAGAGATATTTATCAAATTTAGTTTCTCAATTTGATAGAAAATTCAAACATCGAATGTCTCCGAAAGTTATAGGTACTTATAAATCATAAATATAGTAACGCCAGTTCGATGACTTTTATCATTATTATATATTGTAAATCTAACTTTGAAAAATTTAAACTAAGTAGATTCAAAGTTTTTTAACGTGCCCTTATAAAATAATACTAATAAGTAAAAATTTTGGTAATTCCCGAGACAGCCTCGCTACATTGAAAACAGATTAGTCAGCGTTATATTCATAAAATTTTATTAAGCTGCGAGAAGGCGCGATATAAGCACTTCTCTCTCACGCAACGCGAATCAACCTATAGAATGACACAGCAGTAAAAGAGAGACGCTAGAAATGACGCTGGTTAAATAATATATGCTAATGTATTCCCGAATTAATGGCATCTTTTTTATATGGAATGTAAAATGTAAAGCTAAAATTTCTAAATTCATACCAAAGCTGTGATATAATTTGAAACAACATGATTGTAACCGGTGAAGGGTATATAAACAATTTCATATTTCAGAAGAGCAAATATTTGTTTGTATAATACAAAAATAATTAATAATCAGGCAAAGAATTGCAAAAGTTCGAAAAAAATTCCACGGCTGCAAGAAGTATACATAGTATCTGTATATTTGATTCATATTGGTATCCGACTATAGTATATAGATTCGAGCCGTGGGATTCGAGTCGAGACAGAAAAGAAGAACGAAGGGATGTTGTTGGTATGGAATAAAAAGAAGTTGAAAAAGGGAAGGAAGAATAAGTGGTAAAAAAAAGTCAGTGTACGGACGTACATCAATCCTGACGGAATGATTTACGTGGGGGCCATCAATTCCAGAATAACTCGGTAATAACTCCGCTAAAATATTGCGCTACGTCGTGAATAAGTCAGACGCGGACCAAGTTCGATTACATTAGCCAAACTGCTGGAATAACGGGAGAAAAATTGAAGTACGACCGGAGATTTTTTCGTTTCTTATTATTTCATTCCTTTCTTACATATTCCAATAGAATCACGATCGAGACATAGATATTGACTCAACGGTAGTTGAAGGTTGAAAATTGAAAAAAAATTCCTCTTTATCGCTTCTGATATTCGAGAGAAATAAATACTACTAGAAGTTTGTTTTAAGTTTTTATAAAGTTTAAGGAGAGGTTTCTTTGGACTCCCCGTCAGACCGTTACGGCGTTGCCAACATCGGAAACGGTCCTGGATAAACTTAACTCATCGTAGAGATCATTTGGTAGCGTTATACGCGCCATGGAAAGTTTTCCAACGGACTTGGAAAGTCATCAAACCTGGCAAACTCTCTCTGCAAATATCAACAAAGCGATTTCTGCTGAGATAATAGTAATTTTCGCCCTCATAATATAACATAGGAAGTAAAGAGAAAAATCTGTGCGAGAGAATTTGAGCGATGAACAGTTAATCAATGAATTAAGAACGATTTAAGGCGCACTTGGATATAAGTAATTTACTTGCAGTATCAAGATGGGCTCGATACGACATTCACTCGCACTCATTTACCCGATAACCATAGGTGATTATCAGCTGTGCAAACGCAAGCAACAAATTTGTAAAATCAATATTTGCTTTGGGCCTTAAAAACACTGTTAATGGATTCTTGAATAAACACATGGAGGAGTGGCCACGCACACTTTCCACCTTAAATAAGCTTTATCAAACGACTCGAAAATCTCTCCATTGCTTTCGACCGCTCCCTTACTGCACTCCTCTTGGAGTTCGCCTTTGGAAAACGAGAGTTTTATCGTTCCTCATCAATGAACGTCAACAGTCAAAATTATTACGTTGTTCAATTATTTCCCTTTTATTTCGATGCAATTTTTAAGATGATCATTACGTAATCGATTTTACATTATATTCTTTATGTAAGAGAGCGAGAGAGAGAAATTTGACATTTTTCTCAAATATTTATACAGGGTGTCCCATTTTAACTTAGACACTGCAATATCTCGGATACAAGGAGTTTTTGGTAAAAAGGTTTGAGACAAAAGTTGTCGGGCTCGAAGGGGATCATCTAGTGAGATACCTACATTTTTAGGTTGGTGCCTGTGTTGGGCTCTGTGAGACCCAAGTCCATTGTTTAAAATGAGAACCCATATTTTTTATTGCAGATTTGTGTTGTATGGAAAAAAAATAAATAAGTTTTGTTCTTGATTACTTTTCGATAAACCCTTTACAAAAGACGCAAAAGGCCCACGAAGTTGAATTTTGAAATACGTTACAAGTTCCAGTTTTTTGTTAGTGATAATAGTAATATGGACTCGGGAGTTGATAACTCGAATTAATGTTGGACCCCGCGACTATTTTGGACTCAACGAGGCCCAAAATTCATTAAACTTAACGTACAAAGATTTGTGGATAGTATACATATTGTGTAATTAGAAAGAAAAAATGGAAAAGCACCTCGGAATTGTGAGGACTCGGAAAAACAAAACCTCGGACTCACAAAAAACAGCCAACCTGAAATTGTAACTTCTGACGTGAAGTTCGAAACCGGGGACCTCAAGAAACCCTTATACCAGGTTTCATATAAATTATGTGAAGTTTTGAAATTTTGGTCACCGTATTGAATTCGCCATTCTGAATTTGGAATTTTTTACTTCAAATTCGAAATCAAAAACTTCAACAACCATCTTATCAAGTTTCATACAAATCAGACGAAATCTTGACTTTTGGCCAGTCTTTTTAGCTTCTATCCCACTGTGTAGTGGCTGGATCGTTCATTGAACTTGCCTTAATTAGCAGGATTAATATCCTGTAGCTTCAATTTAGTCAGATCATTGAACCGCCAGTCCATATTACTATTATCACTAACAAAAAACCGGAATTTCTAACGTATTTCAATTTTCAACTTCGAGGGCCTTTTGCATCTTTTGCAGAAGGTTTATCGAAAAATGATCAAGAACAAAACTTATTTATTTTTGTCCATACAACACAAATCTGCAATAAAAAGTAGGGGTTGTCATTTTAAAAAATGAACCTGGATCTCACAGGGCCCAACACAGGCACCAAGCCAAACATTCAGGTATCTCACTAGATGGCCCCGTTCGGGTCCGACAACTATTGTCTAAAAACATTTTTTCTAAAAGCTCCTTGTTTCCGAGATATTGCAGTGTCTAAGTTAAAATGGGACACCCTGTATATAAAATAAGGTAGATACGGTGAAGGGGATGCTGCGCGAAATAGAGAAAAGTTTAAGGCCTCGAAAAAAAATGTTGACGGTTCGTCATAGATCTTGTCTCGAGTGAATAAGAGACGAAAAGAAAACAGATGAGAATAAAAGAGAAAGGAGGGGAAGGGATCTTGAGAGACAGGAGGAGGAAAGTAAAGAAAGGACGAAGAATAAGAGTTCGCGTAGCGAAATGGGAAGCCTGACCCATGAAATATGTCCATGGCCGTTTATCAATAGTGAAGGAAATAGCTACTGTTTCCCTTCTAAGCCACCCATTCGTATATCAGGTGTATATACGTAAACACCGATAGCAATACCAATTCACGAAGAGTCGATATCAGAAGATACATATATGTACGTCTGGATGTCTATTTATATGCGCAAAAAATCCACTTGTTTATACGTAACACGTATGTGCCTTATATACTGAACAAAATAACGATATACAGTGAAGAATAACGTTCCCTTTGCAATATTGACGTAATATCTTAAATGTCTCGTTCGCAAATAAGATTCTTTTGTAAATTTATTGTCATTGATATTTTTGCTTCATTTTAATCGGTATTTTCATTCGCAAAATACAGCTCGACCATTTGTTTTGAGGCGAAAAAATTCGAATTGCTTTATGTAAATAATATTTTACATTTACTATTGTTACCGTTGTATATATAAAATATACTGATCTTTCTTATCCACCAACCCATGATTTGTATTGTTATCAACCAAGAAATACAATTATCGTTGTGAAATGTAGTCGCCAAAGTATTAAGAACAATACTTGTATTGTATGAGCCTTTCGTTTAGAATTCTCCATACTACGAACCGAGTACTCGAAAGTTTATAAAATTATACAAGATACTTCGTCAGTCTCGAATTCTAAAAATACAAGAGAAAACAAGAATATATGCAAATCCTGTTAACTCTACGGATTTTACAATCTTGCATAAACGCAAATGAATTTTGAAAGAGATACGTCTAGTCACGTATCAGCGTCACTTTCGAAAACAGCAAACTGAAATATCTATTTTGAAATTTATCTACTCTATATATCTATATTCCGTTCATATGGCAGTAATGAATTCGAGACTGCCCGAAAGGCCGTGAATAATTTACTAATTAAAATCGGATTAACAATTAAAATAATAAGTGCAGGATTAATGCTCAGTAACAATAGCATCGATATGTAAAGCTTATGTATTCAAAGCTTATAGTACCTCATCAAAATTTCACCTTTATTGATTTACTTTTTCGTCTGGAATATTAAACGCCAACCCCCCACCCATAGGTATACAACGCATGCGCAGTACGCTCAACAGATTCTCATCAAGAATAACGTACGAAATCATGTTCTTTATGTTTATCCCACTGTAAGGCCTAAAAGCAAAATTAAAAATCGATATTACGTATTAAATTTAAGCCAATGGCATTTAACGTCAATTAATGCATATATTGCTGAAAATAACACATATTAATCGTATCAACATATGGCAACAAGGACAGTATTTGAGTAAGGAGGTAATTTACATTCGTGATTAATGACATAAAACGTAATGAGTTTCTTTGGCAATTGCAATCTTAAAGCTACAAGGTAATCGTAAAAAAGTCACGTATTCAATTTTTTTCCAGTACTAATATATGTATTACTAAGAAAATTACCATAAAAATCGGATTAAAAGTGTTTAGTCAAATATATCTATAAGATAAAGTGAAAGATACAATACGTGACCTATTGTTTTACATTTACAAATGATCTGTGCTATCTAACACTGTGATTAATGCTAGAGCTGATTTACGTGTAAAATGTAAGATTCATAAGGGACTCTTTTACGTTGAAACTAATAAGATAGCGGCCCTTCCGAAACATGTTTTATTCGTGAACGGTTCTATATAGGCTTGGACGAATCACTTTTTGGACTATATAGACCGTAAACCTGACCTAACCCAATAATACATACATTACGATCCTACGTATATTCGTATTGTGAATATAAGTAATAAATATAAATAGAGGGATTATTTCAGATCTCCAACTATATGTAGGTATACCTAAAAGTTCTTACTTAGAAAAAAGTGCAACAGATCGATAGACTTACATGAGAACAATGTAACATCAATATCTTCGCGTACGTACTAGATAAACCAGCTATATTAAAAAAAAATGCAATAACTCTATTTATCTGTACTCTGCGAGGAGAAGTAAATCTGTTTCTAGATAATAGAACCCAGGATCGATCGATCACGCGATTAGTAAGCGGAGCGGAAACTATAGCAAATACAAGTGGAAGTCGTGATCGAGAAATCTTGAGATCTGCCCGATACCAATAATATCGGTATCCGTAAATAATATTATAAAACTTGAATCGCGATAGATCGAGTTTACCGAAGCACGAAAAACTTACGAGCCATACGAAGGGGCGATCAATGTAATGCACGTGTCCCATATAACCATGCAACGAGAATTTTATTAATCGGCACGTGTATTTGCAATGTGAATCCACAGTTGCATTTAACATTTTGAATTTTTTCTTCATTAAACACGCACAGAAATAGAAAGGTATTGCATGCCTGTGTTTCAACAAATTTTATTCCGACAATTTGTATGCATGTATGTAAACTTTACCCCAGCACGTAGATACGTGTGCATAAATTCACGGAATCCCGGTATATTTTTCACGCGTAATTAGATCGGTATTTCGTTCAGACTGGTGTAAAAGTAACTTTAGAATTTTTTTTCTTGGTTGTCTATCACCTAACCTATACATATATGTATACATCAGAATTTGTCTCTTGATCATCCAACTATTTTACAGTCTTTCCATTTTCTATTTTCTCTTTTCTGTCCCTTTCTTTTTATTCGTCTTCTCTATACACGTGCTGAGGGCATGCGTATTCAGCATCTAAGTATATCATCACATATAGTGAAGCACCACTTTTCTCTCCATTTCCTCTTTTTCCTCTCTCCCTCTCTCGTTCTCTTTCGCTTTCTCTTTCTCTCCCATCTCGCTCGCAGTCTCTCGTTAAAGTTTCACAGGCTGCAAGGTGAACCTGCCATTGCTTGCCAATTGACATTAATATAACTCTTACCGTACCTCAGCCTTTTTTACCACGTTGACGAATGCCGAATGAAAACTTATTATGGAAACATGTGGCAAACAAAAAAATATCCGGCAGTACAGTATTACCAACATTTTACATTGAAGATCTCGAAAATCCTACGACCTGCGAGTGATCGCACTCGCTGGCATAATCGCAAAGCGATATGGATGTTGACGAACAAGGTGTGCAAATTAACCGGACACGTTATACATTATACGCATTGTGTACAAAGAATCAGGCTAGTAATCGGCGGTTAAGTGAAATACAGCGAAGCAAAACGCAAGGCAAGTCGAACCGATAGGTTGTTATAGCCGAGAGGAGTCGAATAAGGTCAAAGGGCTCGAAAGCAAATGACGTGCGGCAACGTAGAATGTACTTGTCAGCAGTCGGGAGTCAGGATGGGTAGCGTAAGGTTAGGATTTCAAGAGGCGTGGACCCAACAGGTGCTCCGGGTTCTACCATAATGCGTACCGCATGTGGAGATACATATACTATATACTACGTGTACGTGTAATATAATATATTCATGCATATATATAATACATACTAGGTGTAAATAGTGTATATCTGTATATATTATACATTCACGGTGTTGACGAGGCGTATTTATAAACCGTTGTATATATAGTATATATATATACATATACGTATTATATGTATTTATCGTGAGCGTCCGGTACTTATGTTAGATATAAATAGAGGCAGATACTATCGAACATAGTAAGCATCTGGTACTTCAATAACTAGGCTAGTGACACGAAGTAGGGATGTGGTAAGTCGGAAGTACCAATATCCCTGGGACATGTTCATCAACCTGACCTCGACCCTTTGCATTCTCATGATGCAACGACGTGTTCCTGACAAACGGTTTAAGCCTCTTTCGTAGTTCGTATACATTGGATTCCGTACAAATATATTATATGCGAAAAGCATGGTGTTGATAAGCCGAACCAAACCGTATAATTATTGGAAATTTTATCGGAATTTGTGTGCATTTAGAAAAATTTTTGACATCGGACACGCAGAGCTATACATAAAAATAACGGTGTTTCATGTTGTAACAAGGGTTGCCTCGTCGAGACTTTTAAAATCTCATTTCAACCGTACCAACAATATAATGAGAAATGTCAAAGCCAAAAACGTTCTCAAAGAGAGTACCAGATACGTATCTTGTATCAAGTACGTAACAGAACTTAATAGATGCCGAAATGTGAAAATTAGAGCGAACAGAAAAGGGGATGAGAAAAATCGCGAGCGCACGCGAGAATGAATATTGTGCCAGTAGCTGTGAGGCAGAATAACGGCTTTGAACAACATAGTTGACCGTAGCGACAAAGCACGTTCGACTTTACAGCGTTCACATTGCACCATATATGTGGACTAATATGTACATATATAAGTATATATACATATGGAGACTGATGGACCGATAGTAGGTCAGGCGCTTGTCAGAGTGAAGATTCACTGGACTATGAGAGTGGTTCGATCAGGAGAAGATTTTTTAGAATTATTACCGTCCCGTGACTTCAATTAAAAAAAAAAAAAAAAAAAAAAAAAATCTAAACTCATTCCTATCAATTCTTATCGGTGAACGCTTAAATGCTGCTTTTAGTGGAGTTTCTTCAACTTCCTTATTTCTTGAGCCTCTTTGTTTTATCTTTATTCGCAATCTATGTGGAACGCATTGCTTTTGGGGCAACCGCGGAAATTCGCCCAACTATCTGCGAGTGTGCCGAATTACGGCTTTTCATCTTGAGTTCTGCGCAACGAGAGAATTACGCTAATCACTTTAACCTCGGGAAGAACAATTACAACGAGATTTACCTTAACGATCTCCGCTCAACTTGTACGCGTCTGGCACTTGACTCTCTCGGAGCATAAAGCCAATAGAATCAAGAAGAAGAAGAACGTGTACACGTGTTGTGCCACTTCGTTTCGAGGAATTTCCTTTCTCCGTACGATGCGCGCGCGCGCACGCGTACACCGGCAGGAGCGCATTACGATACAACCGCGTGTGCCTGTTGAATCCAAAGAGGAATCCAATGTTAAAGGTATCAATGTTGCACGAAATTAGAGTGTATCGTATTGCTGAAAAATGCTTGTTTTTTTTTCCGGTGCGCTAACGCTATTCTTAAAAAGGTGAACGTGATCCCAATTATTACATACAAAAAAGTATCCAATGCTTTTGTCAATTGAAAATTAGTTGAAAAATATTTGAAAATTGGAGCAAACTATTGGTGTCGCATTTGCTAATATAATCTTGTTTGCGTTAATACGTTTTTACCGTTCGACGTGCTTACGGCATGGGACGTTTCGACACTCGACAAAAATAAACTCAACGTGTTTAGATAGCGACGAGCAAGCGAACGCTGCTTAGTACCTCCATTTAATATAATTCGCCATTGGATTGTTATGGATATTGAATTGTAATCTCATTGGTAGACTCTTGTATCAGAAATTTTTGTAAGTGACAAAGTTTAAAAATTGTCAAGTGTTGTATAAGCAATGTTTACGAATCATAATAAAAGTGACCGAATTAACGAATTTGACATTTCAAATCAGTAGAGTAATAATTTTTTATTTTGTCACAGAATTACCCTGTTACGTCGCGTACAGAAAAATTAATACTCATTTCTGCTGTTTTTCTTTAATTAGTGGTGAATTCCATTTTTGTGTAAATTTTATTTTCAGCGAATAAATTATAAATAATTCACGTTATGCTTTCATTAGCCTATGGGGTTTTCAATTTGTCTCGTGGCGCAACGTGTTTCGTCATCCTTAGAAACAAAGTAAAACAAGCAAAACCGTAAAAACGATCGATCATGTCGTTCGTTAAACAATCAGAATAAATAATACATGAAACATTGTTCCGAGATTTTGATCCGCATCGTGCATCATTGCTGTAGCATTTTCGGATCAAGATATAATTATTCTATAGCTCGATTTCGTCACGTAATGTAATATAATTGAATAATGACGGGCATGTTTTTATCGAGAATTGCACAACGGCGTAAAAGCATTATCTAGCTATTCCATTATCCAAATGTATAAATTTATCTTATCTTTTCTGAACAAATATTTTTCTCCAAATCGTCTAATAACTGAAGTTCGACTTCTTGCGCAATTCAGTTATCCGTGAAGAGTGCATTGACTTTTTTCGAATCACGAAAAGTAGGGTTTATAAAAAATTCGTGATATACCGCCTGGCATCGTATTTTAGAGGTTGATAAATAATTTGCGTGTTAAAGAGGTGCGACAGCAAGGAAAAAAAAAGTGACAAAGAAAATATAAAATATGCAAACGAGACGAGCAAAGTCTCGGCTCTACAACGTTCGATGAGCGAACAATGTACGCGTGTTGCGCAATATCTTGCTGTGCGGCCCGTCGAACAGTTGTTCAAATAATATTGTTTCATCATGAAAGTGGTTCTCCCATTCGGGCCAAAACCATTACCTCGGGTAGTAGCGTCTGCTTCTCGCCATCAGAGGCTCTCAACTTAAATAAACGTTTTCAGATTTTTACTCACCGCTTACGTAAGCCACATTCCTATAACCTCTTTCTTCGTAAGTTCCTCTTCGGGGGACTTTCTTTAATTCAGCATTTGTGTTGGGACAAAATTATCTTCATTTTTTAATCTTTTCAAGAAATCTTGATTATCTTTGTACCCTTTCAAGTTTAACAATCGTTCTTGACATTCTTTTATTAAAAGGGAATTTTTAATAAATCCTTCTTATCTTAATTTTGTTATATCCCCTCACATTGATATTCATCTATTTTCGCTATGAAACGTATCTGGAATAGCGTGACTCATTGGATGTGGCAATATATTCGACTGTGTCGTCCTTTTAATATTCCATAATTTTTATCTGTAAAGCAAGATCTGATTACATGTTGACATGAATAAGGATGATTGTATACTGGCGTTGGTGTCGAGTGACAAGATTGGCCTAAAGCTTGTCTATGAAGTAATCAATTTATAACCATGACTAAGGTTTCCTCGTGATTATTTGAAATTATTTGTCGGAAATATTTTATGCAATTTTATATATATTTCTTAAAAAGTTATATCGAATTACGAATTACGTGTTCAATTCGCAAAAAGAATCTACCAAAGTAACAAAGGCAATGAGGCAGGCAGTGAAGAAGAAATTTCAACTTCTACCCTATCTTAAGGTATACCTAGCGGAAAGGGGCGTGTTTTGCGGGTGCCTAACTGGGATCCCTAATATTCTCGAGCATGTAAAGTTTGCCGCGAAATGATTTTGATAGGTTTTTATTAAACTCAGGGATGCATGAAATATGCGAAATTTGGAAATTTTATATAATTTTACAAATTTCGATATCCCACGGCCCTGAGACTCCTCGAGCGATCTGGCAACACAGCCTTGGCGTACCATGTGACTGAACGTCATGCGAGCAGCGAGTGTACGAACACGATATAGCTGCCTCTGTCAAAATAATATTTCATGCTGAAACGTTATAAGAAGGTGGAAAGAAAAAAAACGTAAAAAGTGTAAAATCTATGATATATCAGCCGACAGTTCGGCAATGTGATTAATAATTCATTATAACAGTATTAAGAAAATAAATGCAACCTACCCTAACCTATCCTAAAAAATATAGCACACAGCATAGTTTTTTTTTTTTTTTTTTTTTTTTACCGAACAAAGTCCCTGACACTATTGATGCACAGCACTTACAATGAGTATAGTAAAGTGCATTAGCAATAAAAGCAACAGAATTAACCTCAAACAAACTCCGTTGAATATCTCATGAGCCGGCGAAGACGGTGACAGCACAGCTGACGATCTACAGCGTTGCCAACTATCCAACCACGGAAACGGCCAAGAATCTGATATGAGATCGAATTCATTCTTCGATGACTCCACTTTTTTACGCTGCAACATTTAATCTCTGGCATATGCTGAGTCCATTGCATATTTTAAATTTCAGATCTCAAGCTGATTAACATCGAAAAATCTGCAATTGAAATTAGGAATTTAGCATTTTCTATATGTCTCTGCACTAATATTTCATTTTTTAATGACAATTAATCATTAAAAGATCCGCAACCGAATTTTAGATCTCTTAAATACGGTACTGCATTATGAAAATGTAACACAGTAAAAAAAAATGATTAATTTCTGAATACCATCGTTTTACGCTCGGAATACCTTAATCATGACATATCCCTTTTGTCTTAGGCGATACCACCTGTAAATTACAGTTCTTGCCTTATTTCGTTCACACGCTTGCACCAAAGTTCGAGCTTATCACAGGATGAGCATCTAGGTGCGCGAGACAAGACTTACGACGATAAATTCTTACCATGTCAGCCGCAGGATCGCTGCAGGACCCACTTTAAATTCACCCGATTGCCACAACCTTTATGCTTCTGACATTTTAACTTTTAACTGCCGGCTGTTAAAACTTTTATAGTTTCGACTTTATCGCGTATTTGTTCCGCCGTCAAATCAGTTTCAACTTTTGTCGTTTAAACTCTCATGAACCTTCATTGCTTCGGCCTGAGTAGATATTCCTACCTAACTCAATGTTTTTACCTCTCAAACGATACACTGCAGTGTTCCATACTATATCCATATTGTAACCGTGGACTTATGCTTATCGCGAAGAAAATTTTATACAGGATTGAGTCCCACAGAATTATAATAAAGTTAAGATAAACTTTCTACTAACAATAGTTGGTGCAAGTTTTGATAGGAGTTATCGTAATTTTATTACGACTCTACTACCATCTTGTTGAGCTCCACTTTGTACTTGTAGCGACTTCCGTTATGTTTCAAGTATATCCCATCTTTACCGTACTGCAGTAAAAATCATTGCTACGACATTTTTACTATCTATCTGACTATCTGACTATCTGACTACTCATTGCAGTTTAAATATGTGTATGGTAATGTTAATCGAATATGTAGAAACAAGAATTCATTGAAATATTTTCAAGAGCCAATCTGACGATGACTCGACCCTTGTCCGGTTATACAATCTAGCTGACAACCAATAGTCCAATGATTAGTTCCTTATCGCAAGACCCCTATGTCTTTCAACAAATCCAATTCACTTCTTTTACCCGTGCAATGCTATTTCGTATATTTCAGCATTTGCTTTAACGAATCGAAATTAAAATAAATGGGATTTCATTGTCATCGAACCTATTGTACCATTCATCAAACTTACATCTAACATTAGGAACATCGAACAGCTCAAGAGGTAATTCCCTCGTGTCGACGTACTTGATACGCTGCCCTTTGTTGCTCGATAAGTATTCCCTTGAGCGTCCCTTAGTCGATATGCTCGTATAATCCTCCTACGTCGTTTATAGTGAATCTCATGAATTCACTTTGAAGATTCACCTACATAAATAAAAAAAACATTCAGCTCCTTAACTGCGTGTCATGCCTGTTGTCATTGACGTCATTGCGATCTTTGAAATAATGATTCACTAAAATATTAGACATTTAAGACTGTGTACAGCGCGCAGACTATGTTCAAATATTATTGTGAAAAAAATATATTCCCAACATTTTTAGGATTCTTAGAAATTATAATGTAGTTAACACGTGATTAATGAATTTTGAATAGTATACGTTAATCGGATATTCATTAGCCCTTTCGCTCCTAACGCTGGCTATAGTCGTCACTCATGCGTCGATCTGTAGATAATAATGCCGACTATGGCCCGCATATTCTGTAGTGGTACTAACTACTTCTAATGGCTATTCGATCGTAGCTGTCATAGCGAAAAGATCAAATGAAATAATGAGTAATAATTTTATCTTTAACTGTTTTCATCAATTTTTGTTTATTTATATTCACAGTTGAAAAAAATATATAAAATAATTATATGGCTTAATTTAATATATCGATACAAAATTAACTCAATTGTTCATTGGCTGATGTTGACAGTTCTAATCATCAGTCGCTGACCATTCGTTTCTTGCGGGTAATAATAATAGAGTATAAGAAAAAGTTTGGTATCACCGTAAATCTGAGAAAAAAGAGTGTACCTGTAAAGAAATGCGGCAAATGGGATTGCCAACTGTAATGAAGAAATATCTGAGCACTCTATCGTAATCACTCCCCTTTATTACAAACATTAGTAAAAAATTATAGTTTTTGCCAATATTCTGAAGGCTAATAAAATTTTTAAACCGATAATTATACAAAATTGTATTGTCAAATAGAAAATAATAAAATTTAGAAAATTTTATGAAGTATTTATTTAATTTGCGATCAGTCTATATTGGAAATGGGTTACCAAAATGAATATGAAGTACGCAGTACTTATATATTTTAACTTATAGTTTATTAATTCAACAATGTATATAAACTGTCTGAACAGTTTCACTGTATACAAGAGACTCAAACGCTAGGTGAAAAGATAGTTGTCCTATATAAAGTTACCCTATACTATTTCTAAGAAATCTATTGTTTATGTTATCATTCAATGTCGATTTGTTTTGATATTCTAACCATTGTTGGAATAGTTCTACGTATAGGATAAACTTAATAATCCAACAGTCTGCTCACGCAATAATACAAATTTGATTAATACAATAATAATACAAATTTGATATTACAAGTTTTTCAAACGTTATAGCACATAAATATATTGAACCGAAACATTGTCAAAACGTAATAGGTACTAAACATAATTAAATTTTAAAATATTTTCAATTCATATACGCTATACAGGCTGTGCCAATTTAATTAACGTGATCGGATATCTCTAAAGTAAGTAGAAAATGTTTCTGTTATTACGATTTAACGTAAAAATTCGTTTCACTAGCTTTCTGCGACACATTCAGTTTTCAAGAATTCAACAACTGCTCGAATACAGCACCTCCGAAATTTATGCATAATTGAATCCGGCGTTGAAAATGTGTGGATCCATTAATACTTCTTTTACACTGAGAGAAATAGATATTACGGAATAGTAAAAAAATACTACCCGTTAATATATTTAATATTTATTATATAGGTATAAGACAAATTATATTAAGCGTAAATATCTATTTATATCATTAAAAATATATTATCCGATGCAATCTAGCGATACTGTTGCTGCTAGCAATATCACATTGTACAATTGTACATACATATAACAATCTCTGCATAATACATACGATTCTTTATTTCTAATATCTGTGATCCTAAGAATTATTGAAATCTGAAATTGTTTTTAGAGTGCCATGCCTTGTGACTATCATTTTTAAATTTTAAATTCTATTTACTACTTAACCATTACGTGGATTGTTTCGCCCAATACCAATGGACTGTAGTCATAAACACTTGGTTACTAAAAAAACCCTGAAAACATTTTACAATGCGCTGAGTTCACCCATATCTATTTATGATTCTCATGACTAATATTCATATAGTAAGCATTAGTAAATCTTGTTTAGTATCTCGAAGCTGGTGCAGTAACAAACTTATATTGCAGATATGTGATCGCAAGTAGTACCCAGCAATGTCTATGTAGTAACTGTTGTCATCAATGTATTTATTATAATAGATATTAGAATACTTACAATCTATTTCTCTCAGTGTAGCTAAAAATAAAGAGCGCCATACGATAACCGAACTTGAATACACAGATTTAAATTCGTCTCGATCCAACCAACATCTTGACTAAAAAAAAACAAAATTATTTATCATTTAAAAAAGAATTGGCCAGTTCAAATCGTCTAAATGTCTAATACAAATCGTTATTTTTCTAACGATACATCATTAATTGCAATTTGGTGTCTTATCGAAATCGATATGGCCGTATGTGCATCACACAGGAAAGAAAGCTCCATAAATAGATATATAATATCTACAAGAGTAACGTCAAAAACGAGCAAACGTTCAATCGATGGTCATTACCGACGAAACTGGATTCTAAAACGGTCTCTAATGAAATATAATTTGCATACGACGAAAAATAAAAGGAATATATGCGTTCGTATTAAAAGACCGTAATGATGGAAAATAAGAAATAATAAGAGGACTTTCCTTAGAGGGATAATCACGTAAGTATATGGTCCGACGATAGCCACATACCCCCCACTCCGACAGCGCATAGAGCACTATCATTACTAGTCAGCAAAGTGGGAGCTTTTTGTTTTGCTATGTTAGCATAATGACCATTATTGTTTCACAAAGTTGAAGTCAGCTGCCCACCCCGCCGCCCCCTCGCAGTCGCCCACGTCACCACCCCGCGACATTGTGACCACGTGATACAAGGTTGAGAAGTACCATGAATTCCCAATTTGCAATGGGGAACTGGACCAATTTTTTTTTTTTTCGTTTTCCCTAATTGCGGTACCATGGAAACTATGAATATTGACGTCTTAGGTAAATAATATGCGTATGTTTGGTAAAAATTGATATTTAAAATCGTGTTGCACAAATAGCAGTTCAAACGCCCCGTTGAGTCACGTGACAAAATGATCGTAAAACCTCATATACGGATAACGTGTAATGTCCACGACCATGGACATTATCAACCAACGTGCATAGGTTGCCAATGGTTACCAATAACACTTCTCATGTGACGTGACAGGTTATCCTACGAAAAGGTAAAGCCCTGAGAATCCCTGTTCCGTCCTCTTCCCGTCTGTCAAAATTCTCAATGTTTCATAATATCCGGTTCCCTGACTCGTCAGTCATTTAAAATTAGTGTAGTGATAAATTAACTTAATATGTGAAACTTCGTGAAAGTTTGCTTTGTTATTTTGTCTTCGGCAGACATTCCGAATCTCTTTGCTCAACTTGGTTGATTATCCGAATTTGCTCTTTTTTCCGAGATATTCCCGATTGTTTGCTAAGAAGATCAGATTCAAAATTCAAAATTGATATAATACAGCATAGTCTTAAATAGAGTTCGACGAATTATAATAAACCTATATACCTATATCATTGTAATTCGTAATTTTCGTACGTTCTTAATTGTCTCGGTTCCTGTATTACATTCTTTTGCGTTATTAGATATTTGTTGTTCTTCGTTTATCCCTAAATTGTACCTTATCTAACGTATCGATTTTCTTCGACTACACTTACAGCTTGCGGTTCACAGACCCGAGATTGATATTACGAATTCTCGAATGAACGAAGACAAAGCCACTGTAGGTACATATTTATGAACAAAGTATAATCTGCTCAAATGAAATACATAGCTAGGAGAGAAGAGGCTTCCAGTGGTTCGTAATGTCTAGCATATTACTTTCCTCGACTTTATTGCCTTGCGCGTGTATTGTACAATGAATAGAAGACTATAGCTACTCCAGCGTATAACGTAAACTTGCGCTAACTCACTTCGAAGTCTAGCATTCTAATCAGACCTGAATTTGGACCTGGAACTCACATACGCTTGCGCGTAAAACACTAGTGGTTGTGTATATTATTTTTATCGTACTTAAGTATTTTCATAACTTTCGTTCAAATGCAGCTTTTTTTTTCAAAAAAATATTCATAATATTTTTTTATTATACTTTGTGTATGTTTTTTTTTTACTTATTCCTGCTTTTCTTTTAAATTATTTCCTCTGACGTAGCATCATCGCAATTTGTAGTTAACATGCGTTTTTATTTATTACATATATTTTGAAATTTTCTTGATAAGTGGCATAATTAGATATACAGTCTAAGCTCGACGTCAATTCTGCATTTAAGGGATTCGATTAAGCAGTAATTCCCTTGAAGGTGATTCCTTGAAGTGGAACTGCTCTATTACAACAAAACAACTCTGCTCTGACGCTTCCGAACGCGTTACTGCGATTAGCGGACTTGGAGTCAACTAACTTACCCGACTTAACTAGTTTCGGATAACTTAAGCTTGATTCTGATCAATCGTAGATTACGTGCAGGTCGACCGACATTCTCCACTTGAAATTTATCATTACGTATCCACCTCGTTCTATTTAGTTTAAACGTTCACGACTAATTTACTTGAAATGGAAATAGTTTTAAGAATATCTTACTGCTTCTGAAACTGATAATTCGCATAAGTGCATGCATTTAAAAAAAATTAATAACTGACACGTATCAAAGAGAGCATCGGTTTTGTAGAATGTATATACATATATAAGGTGGATGATCCAGTCATCGACCATGTGCCGGGAATCGTCAGTTGTGTTATAATACTGTAGATTTTGCTATAGTCAAAGCACACACTGACGATTTGACTCAAGTTCGAACGTGCCAAAAGTCAATACATCTCTATTCTGTGAGTCGAATGCGTCCTATTTTGGCCATAACCAGTTTGTTTTTGTGAAGTATAATACTATAGTATAGATAAAGGGCGTGCATTCTTAAAAGATAAACAGCACGTAGACCTTCGGGAGTAGTTAATGGAGGCCCAGTGTCAGAACTAAGGTTAATTGCTACTAGAGGTTCATTTTAAACCCAGCTTAGGATTAACCCGCAATAAAGCTCAAGTTTACTTTCAGTTTAAGAAATGAAATTTCTCTTATGGTTGATCGTAATGACCCTATAGTCTAAAAAAGAATATACAACATATACATTTACGTTAAAAAACATGATATAATTTTATTTATATTTTTGCCCAAGCAGAGACTGCTATTCGCATTATGGAGTCGTCTACTTAATGTTTATAGCGCTAAAAGAGTCTTTTTCAATGTAAACCTGTGTCTCAATTTTAAATGACAACGTACCTATAGCACGAGCATAATCAATACTTTTGTTTCCTACGTGTTATCTCAACCAGGAACGATCTTATCGAGTTTCGTGTGCGAATATTTGTAAATAACAAACTTATCGACACATTCCATTTCTCACACGGGCGGCCGCCGATACGTAGGTTGCATCAAATTCATAGTCTAGATCATCGATCTATCCATTCGTCAATCGATTCGCGATCGTTAACTGTCCCTCGCGAAAGAAATCTCCGTTGCTAAGAGACACGTAAAAGAAAGCGAATCAACAGGAAGTCATGCTTGAACGTAGAGAGTATCATTGAAATCGAGAAATTTTCAAGGTTCATTGTCAATTAAGATTATTTATCTAGCCATCAATTTGAGGCTATCGTCGCTCTGTTTGTAAATGAGCTTTATTTCGCACGGCAATAGTGAAAGTGAGAGCAGCAACGTAACGGCAGTACCGATACATTGGTTTTTCATGTACCAGAAGCATGAGGTTGGTTTAGCGGCTACGCCATTGCCCAACGTGTCACGCCAATGAACGATGACTTAAATGCCTTTTTGGTATCAGAATATTTCCTTGCGAATGAGTTCATTCGAGTAGTGTGTGATGCAAATCCAAAGAGGGTGTGACATCACGAAAAACAAGTTTGAAAAAGAGCTGCGTTCACAATATATCGAATGGCTCGAATGGCTGAAACGTTGAGCGCTTCGCACGTGCGCCCACAATAAGGTGCATTGTAAGATACGCCTGAGGGACATAAATTCGGAGCGTACATTAGAACTTTAATAGCCGTCATTGTTATGTAGAGAAATGCTCGAAGGAGAAGGGAATACTTTTGAGTGGAGAGGGCTGAGGAAGTGAGCGAAGAGTGAGAGAGAGAGGCTGAGTGGGAAAGTGGGAAAGTGGGGACACGACGGCACAACACAACGGATTTAATATGGAACTCGAGGAAATTGGATTTAAATAAATTTGAATACTTCTGAAATTAAAGCTCCCCATGATCTCCATAGAAATGTAATAACGCGGGGCGTGGCTCCCTTGTTCTACTTTCTTACAATATTCAGAGCAAGTATCCGCCCACCTACGTGGAGATGCACGTTATTACGCGACTCTGCGCGGTAAACGAAGATGTTATGGGGAGAAGTGGCTCGCGTACCCGAACCAGAAGAACATTGATCCTACGATACATTATAGCGCACGAGAATAGAGGGTTGCGTGTATGTACATACAGTACTCTGATTAGAAGTACCAACCTCTCTCTACTATATCACCATCTCCCGGGGTAGTCTAGCATATCTCCAGCACACTGGCTTTCAAAGAACGTTGATTATCCTAAAAAGCTGTCGAGGGAGGGAGACTTAGTTTCGTTCAACGCAACGTAACTGGGCTCTGGTATTTATAATAAAACATGACTAATCTTTCCAGGGCGCGTTATCTGGGCCAACAGATCTGGCATTATTTACACAATCTCAAGTATTCCTAAAATAAACTCGAATCCTGCGCGATAAATAAACACGCCATATTTAATGTTATCGTTTAAAAATCTCATAAAACATTCCTCCCCCTCCTGCACCTCCTCCTCCTACCATTGTGCCTTCCCCCACTAGCCAGACTCTCCTTCCTCCAGGACCCTTATAACCCCCATCCCCACTACGATAGATGAGGTTTTCTTTCCCCTTCACATTGTACCCATGGTCCCTACCCCCACCACCATTATGTTATTTCCCCTTTCCCCTTACCTCGTGGCCCCTTTCTCTTTCGTCCCCTTTCATCCCACCACATCATGTACAGGGTGCGATTTAACCTGGCTTGTCTCTTTTTCGGGAAGGAACGTTTACATTACCAGCTGGGTGGTCTTTTTGCAGAATACTTTTATCTTTTCTTTCTGGACTCTATTATATTTTTATTTCCTCGAACGTTTTGTCCTTTAAATTTCTAACGAATAGCTGCCAAATTATTCGCTCGGTGGTATTCGTCAGGATGTTACGGCGCTATACTAAAGAAAATTACTATATGTATTTTGATTTATCACGCAAACCGAAACATCTTTGTGCTAGAAGAGAGGTGTTATTGGTCTTGCAGCACAAACTTAGGAAGCGCACCCGGAGTGATTACCGTTCCGTCAATTGTTATAATCTGTCAACCCCATCAAAGTTAGCCAATGGGCCACAATATCGCGGTCGGTTTCCATGCTTGAGTTCTCCTAGCATCCCTCTTTCGCTATATCCTTCCGATGTACCAAACCTGTTTAAGATTTTCGAGTTGTCAGTTCACTTTGTCTAACGACAATCCGAGACAGCCACAATTTCAAGCTTACTAGCTAGAAATGTTAAAAGCGTTTGGCATACACAGTCACACAATAAAAAATTATTAATGCATTTCAAAGACCTTGCAGTGCTATCCGAGTTCACCCAGGGGTCACGAGTAGTCGCTACAGCACTAAGAAGGAATAAGGAACCTGGAATGTCGATGTGTAATTCAACGTTGAAATCGTAGGTCCCGTAGCTAGTGCACGTTCCCTTATACTATACATATATCCCATTCCACTTGTTCCCATGTTCCGATGTACCCCCCACTCCAAATCGCCACCCCCGCCATGGTGGTGATTTGCCATCTCCACTCTCCGTCCGCGAGCCCCTCTTCGTGCTTCTTCGTATCCCTACTACACTTCTTACCCCCACCACTGCTGAGCGCGAGTGCAGCTCTTGAGTCATTCCCGCGCCGACCGCCACGAGGAGTGTGGGTCGTTCTGCCACGCTGTTGTTGCGCCACGAGACTGATTCGTCGCCATCGTTGACGCATTGATTAAAAATTCTCGCTGACTAAATTTTCGCTCACAGTGTACAATAGCCTATCGCGAGTATTGAATTCATTGTTTTTTTTTTGAGAGTGATCAGTGTGCAGTGAGCGGTGACCAGTGAACCACGCATGGATTAGCGTTAGCGCCATCCACGAATTTCGAGCTACGGTGTACAGTGCCCGTGTTAAACTGGATTTCATTCTGTCGACGTGTCTCGCTGCGCCGGTAAGTTCTCACAGAGTTTGCTAAGTTTTGCTATAAAGGTATTGCTACCTCGTGCTCATTCGACTAGCGTGCCGCTTCGGCTGGTGAGATGCTTGGTACTGCAACTGTATGTTTGTGCCGCCATCTTGCGGCGGGACCACGAAACGATAGTACACACGTCCGCGTGGTGGAAAATTCCAAAGCAGTGTTCAGTGAGAATGCTATAACCAGTGCGTTTTTTTTAAGTCTCCCATAATGATTATAATAAGAGCAATGAGCAAGCTTAATCGAACTTGAAGAATTTATTATAGCCTCTATTACCTGTCGTCAATATCCCCGAGGTTCCTTCGTGGGATTGGTTTTTTATTTCCTACTTATCATGTTTTGTGATTGCGTGGCGTGGGATTTATGTGATTTCGTGATTGAAACAAAAAATTGATAAATGTATATGAGGCACGAGGTGTATATTCTTTTTGCACATTGCCCACTTCGATCTTTGCTCATTGCCCGTGTTTATTTTTGCCAAAAACCTGTTGAATATAAACCAGTGTGTTCCGTATATTGATTTTATCATAACATGCCGCTAAGAAAATTGTTTACAATAAACTCTGTCGGCATGAGGTCACTTATCACTTGCGAGGATGAACATTCACAGAGATCCCTTCAATGGCTGATATTGACTCATGTAAAACAAAATGGGGGGTGCTTCTCTCATTGTCAGAAAAAGAATATACTATGCGCATTCTGACCCCAATTTCGAGTTACAACTGCAGGAGACGGCAAAAATATGAAACAAAACATACATCTAAAATAAAATCTACCACATTCTGTTGCCATTGATAATACGAATGATTGATTGGTTGGCGAATGTGTCGATTACTCAGAAAACAGTTTGCGGACGATTGAGCTTGGACGGATAGTTGATTCCGTTGACGATATTTGGAGGATGGAGACAAACTAAGAAAACGAGAAGAAGTACGATGGCAATTAACCGTTATAGTAAAACGACTGAAAACGATTCGCATGATTTGCCCGTAAAGTTATAAACGACCCTGGCGTTTACGATCGTACGGTACACACAGAAGGCAATATACACTAGTAAGTCGTAAAGCCATGAAACCAGATTTCCTGAACGAAGGAAATTAAGAGAAAGAAAAAGGAAAAAAAAGGAAGAAAAAAACCGGTTTAGAATTAGTTACTGTCGAAGAAGAGAACTGTAGGTATCTATTAGATCTGCCCATCAGGGTTCAGAATACAAGGCAGGTAGACATCTGTTCTATCAACACGCCACGGAAATGGCCTCTCTCTAGGCTAGCTAGTTCTATGTTTTCATTTTTTACTCCTTCGTTTCTTTTATTTTTTATTCTTTATACTTTTCTTATTTTCTGTTCATGCACTTCACGGAACATCAAAATTGTGTAAACAATCCACGATGAATCTACAACACCGTTGTGCTCATTTCTTAACTCTCGTGCGCGTATTTTTACTTCCCCCCCCCCCCCCCCCCCCCACCATTTTATTTGTATCCATAAGATTTTGTTATTGTTATTAGGACAGGTAAGATCAGTAGAATAAATCCATGTCCCGCTTCCAATTTATCGAAAGCTTTTACCGGGAATGATTTATCTGTCGTTTGCTTATATAGATTGTGCGGTTCTGCAGTATATTCACACGAATATTCTAGAGGTTCCTGGTCATGAAAAGGCCGCTATTGAAAATGTCTTTCTCGTTTCTTTTTTCTTTCTTTTTCTTTCATTTCTTTTTTTTTCTATCGCTGTTACCCAAACTCACAGACATACAAAAGAGTGTATTGTTGTCTTCCGGGTTTATTGAGCCAGTGAATTTTCGAAATATCAAATTTCTCAACATGCAAACACTGGTCTAACCAATCGTACATTATTGGCACGACCTTCAAAGAGGTATCATTAAATTAACTGGAGCTACGTGAAAACCATAACTGGAGCTGTACGGAATTTTTTTGACAATCGCAAGTTAACAATACTCCAATCGGCAGTTAGCCGTCAAAAGAACCGTAAAACTATTGTTCACTGTAACGAGACAATAACTTGGAAGACTGAAGTGATATCCGCTCAGTCTCGAATTACTTAACAAAAATAGTCTGTGCGGTCAAATAAATTCATACTGGCAAGATTTTTTTCTATGAGCAATATAAAATTAAAAAATATAATTTTATTCGGCATGATTTCGATATTTAAAAATATTTTTTGCCTTGTAGTTACAATGACGTACAATGATTCACGACGATGCCGTTACATTCATAATAAAAAGCAAAGAAGATTTATGTTGGATAATACGATGGCGATGGAAATGCGCTGGGACGATGGAAGCGATGAAACGAGGCATGATCTTGTGACAGAACGTATAACGTAATAAATGACGCGTGATACTATCTGATTTGTTGAACATTTTCTCACAGTAATGACATGTAATTAATCAATTAATTACGACAGCTAGGCGAAGTAGGTTAATTGTATGCTTCAATGTAGATTATACTTGTCTATGAACATGAAGTAAGGATAATTTAACGTTATAATTCCTGATAGAGCGCACGTACTGTGTCGGGAGACAGAATTGAAAATTAAAAGAATCGAGTGATGTCGATAGCGAAGTTTGCATAATAAAGTGTAATAAGAGACGATCTTAAATTCATAACGACTGTGACGCGAAAGTAGAAAGCTATCGATGCACTTTGAATGTAAATTTAAATCATGAAATATTTTTCAGATGCATGAGTGTTTGCGAAATAAAGATTTGACCAAGTGAATTGAAGAGCTTAGATGGAATTTCATGAACTTTCCAAGTAACAGTATCTTTTTGAAGAAATTGCCCGCAGTAAAGACACGAGAATCCTTTTTTTTTCTTTCTTTGGAAGTTATAAAAAAATGCTTCAAAAACAAACTTTCGTTACGGTTTGACGTAGATTCGTCATGGTATCTCCTGCATAGATTCCTTTAACTTTCTCGAAGCTTTCTTTGATGTCTCGGAGCAGTTTTACACTTTTAATTGCAATTAACACTATAAAAGAGAAGATCGCTTTGATAGTCCCATAATGCACGCACGGCCGCATATTTATCTCGACAAGGATCCCATCAACCAACCAGCGAATCCCGTAGTACCAACCCACCGTGTGAAAAAATTCTGCGTGTTTTATATTTCCATGAATACGGAATGAATCTTATGCCCGAGGCGTTTCGGAAACTGGCCTGATTAAACTTACAAAGGTTTCGACGTTAGTTCTACCCAACAAAGTTGAGCCTCCGTAATACTTTTTTAGTTTTTTAGTTTTTTTTTTTTTGCGTTTTTCCTCTTTTTACTCTCCCGTCATATTCAAACTGCTATATAATCTTTTCATTTGACGTGCACACTACATCACGCCATCAATTTTGAATACATCATGACAGGTTTTATAAGGAAAATTTTGTGGCGTCGCCATGAAAGCGATCGAAAATATGAGAATGAAAGTGGTGCGCATGCGCGTGTATTTTATTTACACGACACACAATTGAGGAAGAAACGACGCGATTTTGATAGTTTAACATTGCAAGCAAGTAACGCGTACGTAAGAGGTTTTTCGAGTTAGCGTCCACGAATATACAATGGGATCTATAGAACAGACTGGGTCCTACCTGCGTGTATAATTGTCTGACCCAAGGGGTCCCATTGTGTGTAGCTCTCGGCTTGCCTGCTGTTGCTCATGCTGGAAAGAGAGGCTCCCTCTTAGTGGACTGTTAAATCTCACCGCAGGGATTTCGGAAAAGATATACACGGAACACGTGTAAATTCCACACAGAAATTCACATAGGCATTATGCATAAATACTTAAAATATTGATCTCAAACAATATTAACCTCCACGAGAAAAAGATCATGCAGATACTTTAAAGATTTTCTCGTTTCTAGGTTTTTGTTTCCCTTCGTTCAATCTCCACTCCTCGTAGTTAATATATGGTCGAGTTGCCAGATGTTAAGTCCCGAAAGGCTATTTCCTTATGACTTACAATGTTAAAGTGATTCCCCTCAATGTGTAACTCATGCCGAGACCCAACTATTCATGTAGGGACTATACATGTCCTGCAGGATCTGTCACGTGTCCAAGCTTCACAAGACTCTTACAGTTGTTTTCCCTGAATATTAATTTTCTTATACCTCAAATATATTATAAACACATGAAAATGCAGCGCATTTTCCTACAGTCTAAATTTACTCCCGTACTAACTCGTGATACTTGAACAAACGAAAACTCTTTTTCCCGCTTTACATCCCCCCCCCCCCCCCCTAAATCCATAAACACCGATAGTCACAATCCCTCCCTGTCAAGCGTTCCCGCTTCATCGCATGGGACTCAGTGCATTTACTTTAGTTCCTAAGAAGGCACAGGTATAACAACGTACGACACAAAGCATCCGCAGAACGCGAAATGACATTCGAGTCTCACTCAAAGGGGAAAACAGGACAAGAGGAAATAAAGCCAAAGTTGTAAAACTCAACGTAACGCAAACTTGTGCGAGGGACACATAGTACCGTGACAATGCAGCACGAGACGAAGAAGTGTACGAAGTGTTGCTTCTCTGTTCCCCCACCACTCGCATCAATACGTCCCCCTCTCACCGCCGACCCTACCTCTAGCGTTTAGTCCTACGAATCCCTACTCTCGTACGTACCAGATCCTCATGCCGCTACCGCACAACCACCATCCTCGTGACACCCCACTCTCTCGCGCGACTTCGCTCATAACCGTATAACTCCGACTATACCTAGTTAGTGCACGGAACATAAATAACTGCGTCGGTGGAATTTTAAGTGGTAATTCAAGGAGAGAGAGGCAATGGAAATTTCCCACTTTCAGTGCGTATTACGTATATTATTACAGTAAGCCTTCCTTCCTTTCCTTCAGCTGTTGATTCAACAGGAACCCGCCTGGCATTGTCTTCAAAATTGTTCGAATGTCATTGACACGCGACGCGTCTGAACTACTTTCGAAAGCGTGACTCTCGTGATGCTTCAGACAGATGCGTGGGGGGGACAGTCGGATTATGTGAGATGAGATAAGACGAGGTAGTACCGATGGTACGTCGTCGAGCGTAGTTTACTCTTGAATCGACTCGTGGCTGTTTTCCTTTTTAACAGCTTGTTGTCTCCTTTGCTGGGGGAGATAAAAAATCAAATATTTGTTTGGTGCAATGCGTAAGAAAGTCCTTGGTCGAATGAATTAAATCTACGGCTGCCGGGTGGCCAATTAAAATACTTAGTTGATTGAACGTAATCACAGTTAATTTGATGTATGCTTCGTTGAATTTAACATATATGTTTCATTGAATTGAGTATCCGTTTATTTGCTTGTACAACTATTGCGTTGAATCAACGAAATACTTTATCGACTGCCCGCAACCGCAGATTCAGTCGACTCGAGCGCCGCCGCGTCTCTCTTTGGTGTAGCTTTTGAAACGAGTGCAATTAAGATAATTGATTTAATTTATTGGAAGTATGATATGCACGGAATTACGTAGATAAGTGAATATAGATTATGTTAGTCTGCTGCCGCACTGCGCGACTCTGTAGAGAGAAGTTGAGAGATTGTGTTGCGGAATACGAGTCACGTTCGAACTCGGTTCTTATATTATATATTAAAAATGTAGGAGGAAGTTGTGTCGTTGAAGACTGTAAACTGTTTTTCAAGGGTGTCCGCCATTTCGTTGCGTCCTTCGTATCTATGAGATAGACGCATTTACAATTCTGACAATCAAAGAGAAGAGAAATAACGTTGGGAGATAACGAGTCGAGGAGATTTATGATGCTGAAATTAGTCATGCGCAATGCTCCTTTTTTGCGACCTGGATATGGGACGCCATTACGTGAAAACGTTATTGCCGGGAACGTAATTATTTTTCCAGCTAATAAATAACACGCGAACTATTGCGCCGCCACCGATCCGTGTGCAATATAATATTCAATTAACTTTATCGGTTTCCCTTATCGGAGTCTCTTTGCGATAGTCATTGTTTGAAATTTATGGGTCAATTCCCAAACTCGTGCACGTTTTTCACTAAGGAATTCCACTCGCGGTGTCCTTGCAACTACTTTGCCGATTCGTCAAATTCCTTTACGTCTGCCGTACCCAGTCCATATTCCCAATCGCGAATCATATATTTGAGCGCAATCGACTTCGCAATATCTAACGTCGATTACGTTTGCACCGAAGTCATTTTATTATTTTGCGACCCCATTTAACGATTCGTGTCAGCAAATCAATGTTGTACGCATTCCGTATTGATTACGTATCGTGCACGGTGCTTGCCTTTCTTGCTGCATTCAAACTTCAAAATTAATGCGATCGAGAAGGAATGCTAACGTTATCGTACATTTATAAGTTTCCTTAACGCGTCTTGGGCGATTTCTCAAGTAGTAGGAACGCGACACGTGGAAGGAAAGACAAGCGATCCAAGAAATATGAATATTTTCAAGGGACTAATTAAACCGGGAGATTGAATTTTTTTTTCTCTTCTCTCCATCGATTCATTCGCCGGTGAGGGTTGCCTGTTATACCGTGCGGCACTGTGGACCTAACGCACCTTACGCATTCATCTCGTAGGAGCTCGAAGGAGAGCTATCCCTTGTATTCAGCCATATATGGGATCGTATAATGAGAGGGCAGCTCATATTCCGTTTATTTGAGCCAATGCGAGGGTCGAGAACCCTGAATGCCACTGGACTTGAAATACGGCGAAGAGTGGGTAGGCAGGTTGGCTGCGTTGTTGCCGGGCAAAACCACTTAAAACTAAAGAAAACAATTCCAATCCAACTTTTTCTTTCTTCAGTTCCCTCGGCCCCCGTCTCTCTGTGTGTTCCTCTCCTTTTTTCTTTGTTGCCCGCGCCAACACAAAGAGATTATTCGATAGAGCAGCTCGTTGCGCGATACCGGAAAAACTTTTTTCTTACTTTTATATGTCTTTGTAGCTCCCTTGTTTACCAAGCTCTGTATTTTAACTTACATACTTCCACCTCTCCGCGTCTAGACGAAACTCCCTCACTGTACGAGCTACACTTTTATCTTTTGATTCATTCTTCTCTCGTTCCTACATTTTCTCGTATTTCTTTGTTAACATTCGAGGGGTGGGGGTATTCTAAATCAATTCCTATGCAATCACTTGGGAAATTGCTTATACCATTACATGCTGTTTCATAGAAGTTAAGAAAGAAAATGAAATTCTTCAAAGTTATTTCTCAAATTTTTATTTCTCTCGATGATTATCCATTATTTTCTTTCGAATTCGAATCTTAATAATGTAAATGTGGTGATGCACATTTTCACACTTTTGTGAAGTTGGCCCCTCATTATACAACTTTAAAAATAATAATAATAATAATTTGAGTTATGTTTGTCCCCGGAAGAGTTCTGGAGTTTCTCACAGTTTTCAGAAATAGTTCCGTCGATTAATTGCAAAAGATAGCGATATTTGGAAAAAGGGGAAAGTTCCGAATAGATTAACAGTAGTTCTGCGAAGTTAAAATTGAAAGAGGTGCGGGACTTTGGGCCCGTTGATAGGAATTTGACGAAGTTCCACGTCGAAAAATTTATTAAGTTCGAATAGTTCGAATAGTCAAGTGTCAGCATTCTAGTATCGTTTCAAATAGTTTAGCAAATGTACCGTGTGACGTAGTAAAAAATACCAATAGCCGTCGAAAACGTTGTATATGAGAACTACTTTCATCTGCGCCACCCGGTATTGGGATTTTTACAGAGTATTAGGGCATGTCTGGATAAGACTTCGAAATGTAGCATAAGGAATGTTGCACACAAAGGAATTGCACATGGCAGTTGCGTCACAAGTTGTTTCGATTATTTTATGCGTTTTCACACTATAGTTAGTTTTACTATACATCAAATTATTCTTATCATTAACGGTTAAAACGTTAGGCGTGCTTAACGGCCTGATTAACATTTCGATCGTCGCTCGCAACGTTCAAAATGTTGGTCGTTATTTTTATCGTTCCTGTACATAATTTAGTCTGGATATTGCAAACAGAATTACCATGAAATCTTTGGAAGGCGAATATCACCTAGACGCGACTGCCTTTAGCGTTCTTTCTGTCGTTTACAAATGTGTATTAAAAAAACTTTAACGCGATACCAAGATACACGATAAAGTCTGACGCCGCAAGCGTATGGCAAATTCAAATTCCAGTCTTACCTACTTTCTTTGCGTACGTTCGCAACTTCAATTTTATTAGTTATATTTATTTTTCATAGGTATAACGTGTTTGATGGAACAAGCGGAAAAATCTTATGATTTTTATTATCTCTTGTGGCACTCTGTGCTTACATTGCTTTGTTTCGTTTCCCTTGAACAAAAAACTCCACAGTCTATCCTGCAATGAAAAATAATTATAATAATTATTTAATTTTTTTTCTGTTTTAATTTTCCATTCACACTCCACACGTCTCCATAGCAATTAGGCATATAGTAGGGCCTTACAAATCTGTCCACAGTTCGTCCATAAGTAAAGTAACTTTTCAAGGGGTCATCTCTTTATGATCTTCAAGGCAAAGAAGTCCCCTAGTCAGGAACGCAGTGTGTCAGTACCCAGTCTCTCTCACCGAGGCAAGGGTCATCTTAAATTTTGTTATAAGCCTCATCAAATTTGGTTATTCAGTAACCAGAGTATAGCATTATTTACCTTGACTGGTTCCTTAAAAAAATATTGAAGAAAAGACTCCTACCTGGAAGTGCTTCTTGCGAAGTGTCGCACGAATAAATGTGACTGCTTGGAAGGCGACTTTCACGTGACCTAGTATCGGGATTCGTTGCAATATTAGTTTTTTCCAATTAATCCGTAAAAAAAAATGTTGACCGTTGTTGTATAATTCCATTTACGATTTCGCCAACGCAACGCCACGTTATGAAATATGATTACCGTCTCTAAAAAAAAAAAAAAATAGCTTTTATAAACAGTTGTTCAATCAGACAACGTGTATACTTACATTAGGCATCCCTTTCTCTCCCTCCAACCGTGTTTCATGTCGCCATCTCATCGGTACCTACTTTTACTACTAGATATCGCATATTAAATTTATATCTCGCACACTAACGCTTGGTTGTATTTTTTATTTCAACTTGCGATTGTCTCTCTCGCGCACGTGTCGTATGCTTGCGAGTAATAAATTATAACTATAATCCTCTATCCGAAGTATAGTCCGCCCAGATTTAACGTGAAAGCTGCTCGTTGAGATAGGTTCGGAACAAGGAAGAGACAGCTGAAGTTTTGGGTCCCGAGACAAATGACGGACACAGATGTTACTTTACGCTGCTGGCTGAGCCGTATGACTCGATGCCTTCAGGGCCGCAGGGCCAAACAAGAGGATTGGAATCTTTTGCTGAACGACTATTATTTTCTATACGAAGAGATAGGTGCAGTGACGAAGCTCCTTATAAGTTTATAATGAAAAAGGTACTGACACGCGTGTTACTAAAGCCCGACTGATTTCTCAATCCATTTTAGTGTCAATGGTGACCTTTGCGTCTGTAATAAGTACAGAAAAAATTGTCTCAAATACTGTACACAAAAGTCGACATCATTAATTCTCTCTGACAGGTACCAGGATCCTTTTTCACGTTGGGCATATCTGTACTCGGCTGTTTGACTGTTGCGTTAGAACGTCAGGGAACAAAAGCTGCGCTGCCAGGAAGAGAAAAAAAAGGACGGAACAATGTTGAGCATGCCACTTGGTGGCAAGGGCATACGCGAACGATTGAGCGATTTAGCGATTTAAAAATAATATTGTAATAACTAGATTATGGAATTACGAAAGTGGTTGCTCCTTTTTGTTTCAATCTTTGACGCGTTAGCACAGACTGGAATTTCCTGCAGACACCGTGAACGACGTTTCGGAATACACGAAATATGGGTAACTCGCAGCTTTACACAGCTGATACACCAACCAACTGTATTGATATTAATGTAATTTGAAATGACAACACTGCAAAGGCATGTCTCAAATAAATTTTACTTTTATCTAAGAAAACGTATATAAAAACGGTTGAATAAAACGAAACGCTTTTTATTCTATTATTTTCATATCAGGAATAAAATTCCTTATTTTCACTTTTTTTTTTCTCCCGTAGACTAGGAATGATTTTTGTTAATGCCTAACGTGCTCGGCGTGTCCGTTTGTACGTTAACTGCACAGCCACCAATTGCCATCGCGAGGTCCCTGCTGTTGAATCTGACACTAACGGAAGGCTCGCGTGATGCGAACAATAAGTATATCGTGTACTATTATTGTGGCATGAAAATTGTCGGGAATATTAAATAAACCGGTTGGCCAATAAAGCATTAAAACTCAACTAACCTAATGCATGTCATTAGAGCTCGTCGTGCAGTACGCACTAAACACACATGCCTCGATGTGCCCTGAGTTCGCAAGCGCGAAACTTTCTTACAACGTTCAACTGGACTCAAAACTTATCGGCGGTATAGGTAATAACAACTCGTGAGATGAGCCTGGCAAAAGTTTCTTGAACTTCTTTCATTTGTTTTCTTTCGTGCCCGAATCTTCTGCGTCTTCTTGCTTTCTTTATTCTCCCATCCCTTCTCTTCCCCCCGCCCTCATTCCTTCCTTTCTTCCCCCCCTCTCTCTCTCGCGACATATACTCTAGCCTTTATGGCAACGGAGCTTCACGTTGGCAATGTGGCTTCTCCTTGCCATGTTATTGCTACCCCTTTGTTACTTCTTCTTTCATTCTCTCTCAAGTTTGCTTCTTTTTATTCTTCTCTTTTTCTCTTCTTTCGCAGTTACCGCGGGAACGCTCGCTGATAAAACCCGACATTATCTACGCTGGGATAATATACGGTGGAGATACTCATGATTACTGTACCATCTTTCGGACGTAAAGGTTGAAGAAATGCACTTATCGAATCGTGTCAGGACGTGGCACTGTTTTTTTTTTTTTTTTTTTTTTTAAATTTACGACCATCGAATTCAAAACGATATGCATTCAGTTTTCTTCGCGATATCGTGGACGGATTAATTCTATCTTTTGTCACTCGAGACTTTATTGCCTCTTCGACATCGGAAGGCCGAGAGAATGCGCAGACGCAATAAACTTGAATATTGCAAAGTAGTACGAAGACAATAAAGTATAGGGAGACGAGGAAACGCTCAATCTTACTTTCTTGAAGTTGGCCATTTTTCAGAAGCAAGTTTTACCATGGGATATATATTACCGGAAATCTCATTACGTCATCCGCGTAATTCTTCATGCTTGTTTTCACTTTCTCGAACAATATTCATCTTCGTTATCCTTTATTAGCTCATAGGTGAGGTATAGTCTCGTTGCGTCGAAACGAATGTATTTTTCACGAAGTAGAATTAAATCAATGTCTTAAAGAAAAATTATTTCCATAGAACAAAGAGATTGCGTATCTTGGCCCGGTAAAGGCTCACTTCCGAGTCCTGCAAATAATTCGTTCGAAGACGTAAAGGAAACAAAAGTTTGTCCGCTGTGCCTCGGCGCGCACTCACACGCTTCCGACAGGTGTGACCCCAACATCAATGTAGTCAAACAAGCATTCCTTGAATCTTCTATGAATGATTTATTTGAATTTTAGAGATCTCATTGCCCATTAGTAGTAAGTCTCGTCTTCCTAGGCAAATAAACTGCAAGATCCTGGCAAACGTAGGTATTTCGAAAGTCATTTGTCTATATTTTTTGTGGATTCTTTCTTCGGAAGGATTGCGCAATATTCAATTCTCTTAACAAACGTATAATAACGTTGAATTGTTGGATGTCACGTACGTATCGTTATTTATGTACGTTTCATTCCGAATAAATTGATTGAACATTCTTTTCCCTAGAATAATCGTCTATTGCGTAAGTGAAAAAGAGAAAACGAGAAACAATCGACGAATGCACGACGCGCGAGTCCGCTAGGAGGAGAAACAAAGGAGCGATCGAAAGACGAATAAGATATAACGTTAGAAGGTGGGAGAGGTCATAGGTCCTAAGTGGTGGCAGGGTCGTAGGGCGATAGGGCGATGGGGGGGGGGGCGGTAGGGCGATAGGGCGTCCCTTATCGAGGCGCGTTAAGCGAAATGAAAACGTTTCGGTTAACAGCTCATTTCCTTCGTGTTAATCGAAGCATAACGCATTGCCGGCCGGTTGAGTAATACGGCAGCATGATAAAGCAGGTTTTCACTTGTCAGACCGGATATACCCGGATTGCCATACAGCTAGAAATAAGAAAAATGCAGAGGAAGACACTACTATCGGGGCTTCGTGCAAAGTAAGAAAAATTGTGGGAATCGAACTGATGCCTCGTATAGAAATACAGCAAGACCCTTCGTCACTGTCTCGAGAAATTTCTTCATGCGAGACAAATTATACAGATTCGTTTTATTATTCGTATACCGTTGCGAACATCGCTTTCTGATATGAACGTCCACCTATTAATTCCGATAATTAAAGCGTTGCACAAGTGCCTCAGTTGTCCCTGTTAATGCCACGCTCCTTGTACAACCTACTGGCATTTTCATTTATAATTCAGTCTTTCCGCAGTTGCTCGTGATTCATGATCATCTTTTATTAAAACAGCTCTCCGCCGTGGCTTTACATCGACGCGCTGGAAGATTCAACCGGCAAGTCGCGAAGGAGAAAGGAAAAGCCTTTTGGTTGCTTGAAGTTGCATTGAAAGCGAGCGACGCTCTCGTACCCAAAATTTCTTTTCCTTGACAACCTTTTGGTAATCGGCAAAGTTTCCGCAGCGACAAGAATATTGTACAATTTATAATCATTTGTCAAGATGATTTTCAAGGTTATTTTAACGAGACAAACGCAAAGTTGGTGAAAGTAGTTCGATCCGGCTTTATATTCGACTTCCTCTCGCCTATCCTTCCAGGCGAATGCGCAAAGTGCTTCGCTTTCGTGCACCCGTGGAACAATAAGATAACGATGAAGGCTGCGAGGAATTTTCATTCTACCCCCCTGCTATAGGTATGTCTTTTCGTTGAGGCGTTACGTAACGCTGCGCAGCGGGCACCGGCCAGAAAGGCGACGGATCGGAAAGCTCTCGTGGAACCCGTTAACGCAGCCTTCAGTCACTCTCCCGTTAATCGCTTTGGTGGCATAGGTGGCGTACCATGTTATTTACGATGATCGCTGATCGATAACTCCTCCTATTATCTCGTGACTCGATCTCTATATTTCTTTCGTTGACGGTGGCTCAATATATTCGCTCGTCAAGGATGAAATTTGCAGGGGAAAAAAAAGGCAAAGTTAGTTAATATCTACAAATTTCATTCTTGACGACCCAACAATTACATGATAAATTTCTGCATCCTCTTCGCTCGTGTAAGCGACCTCTTAAAGTTACGTGGCAAAAATGTAATTTGTCAGCGCAATGTTATTACTGTCGGTATCTCGATGTCGCTTTTAAATTTCATTTAATTCACCGTCAAATTCCTAGGAGAAATCTTGGAGGAATCGTTAACCTTTTAAGGACGGGACTGGTCGATATATCGACCACTTCGGTATCATATTATTTTGGAATTGTTTCGGGGGTAATATTATATGTTAAATACAGGAAACATAGTGTTATTATTCTAAAAAGCATATTTGACCTTGAAATAGTGATTTCAAGGTCAAATTTTTTATTCGGTATTTCGACCTGAAAATTGGTATACTAACGTATTTTGATGCTTTGAATACGAAACAAATAGTGTTGCGTTTGATAAAACGCATTTTCATAGTGATTATTTGAACTATTTATTACTATTAGTTTCTTGGCAGATCAACACTTAGTTATTTTTTCTTGCGGAAGATTTTTTATTGATAATATTCTTTTTATTTCATCATTCTCTTTATTTACTAAGTTGTCAAAAAATTACAAGCAATTACTTTTGATAAAATGGCTGATATTGAAGCTTGGAGTAGTGGCGAGTCTGAACCTGAAATACAAGATTTGGAGAATGAGGAAATTCATGAAGTTGATTTGGTAGAAAATGATTATGATGAGACTCAAATTTTTGAAAACGCGTATTTTTATCCATCAATCAAAGATTTTCAAGGTACTTCAAGATATCATTTTTGGACTAAAAAAGTACAAGTAATGAAGTTGACCTTGAAATGCAATTTTCAAGGTCACGGATGTCTCCTGAACATTTTTTGATATTTTTTTCGTATTCAGCGCATCCAAATACGTCTAAAAGCACTCCTAACTCGCCAAATTAAATTTTTAACATTGGACTTTACGTTCCAGACGGGACTGGTCGATATATCGACCACCAATTTTGTCAGGCACTCCACGTGACATATTCTTTCATTTTATGCACAAGTATTGTGTTAAAAAAAAGTCGAATTTCAACGTCAAAATTCCCGTCCTTAAAAGGTTAAGATACGATGTAGTTGGTCGCAATTTTCTTTGGCAAGTCAAGAGCCTCTTTAGGTGCCTACTGAACCAAATTTGGATTAGCTTCGGACATCGACGGGTCCTCGATTTTTGAAATTTTTAGAATTTTTATTATGGCTCTTCGTACCCTCATCCTTATACATCTTGGAGCACGATGTTCACTCTTTCTGTCGACATCCTCTGTTTTAGGAACTTTCGTTTAGGCCAATTTTATTTAGCTTCTTTTCCTTCCCGACGTGAAATTTATATGGCCGTCGTACCTTATTTTCAGTGCGATTAAAACATACAGGATGAAGATGAAACAGATTAAAGTATTTATGCGTGTACTGGACTACGTACACTCGCTGACATAGGCAGCTAACTCGCGTGTATCTACACTTGCATCGATACATTTCGTAAATAACCCATGCCGTAACTTGTTTTTGTGATAAGAAGCGTTACGAGTTGGTAAACAGGATATTAACCTCATTTCAGGAAAGTTTCAGACAGCACACTCAGCGCTCGAGTACGGTAATCATTAACAACACTCAGGATTTCAAACTAAAGCCATGCTGATTAATTAATTCGAAGCATTAAGCAGGGAGACTCACTAAACTTTTAAACCTTTTAAATGTCGAATTAAAAATTCACGAAACGTCGCAGTACGTTCCACTCGGTCGGCCGTTTGTTTTTAATTACTTTCTTATCGCCTTATGGATTACGATAGGCGCATAAATTGCAATCAGTTCATCCCCGGCCCCTTCTCTTTTGATATACGTAAATCATTTTGTCTCCAAGATGATGAATTATCGTATAAAATCGGATCTCGATTCATCAATTGTACAGCGATTTTCGTATACGGTAGACTCCCGTCAAGTATACGATTTTGAGAGTGTAGGGTAACGCGATTCAAAGTAAAGTAACAATTATCGGGTCGTGTTACGAGTGGGTGGCCACCCTTAAAGAGATCATTATTCGAATTTATTGTCTTTACTTGTTTCTGAAACACGCACTGCTTCCGGCCGTTCGAAACAATACGCTGGGTGGGTGATAGAGTGGGGATTATCCGAATGCCCCAAGGCGCGAGCAGAAGGCGAGCGACCGAAGGAGAATCGAGCACTTATCGGAGTGACACTCGTCGAGAGTCACCCGTAAAACTACGTATCGGCAACTCTATATGAATCTCAAGTAAGATGAGAGTTATAATACGTAAAGGCACGCCGAAGAAGTTTATGTCCTGTGCAGATGGAAATGAGTTATAATTTCATTAGAAAATTCTTTATGCTAATTCGTGTTTCGTTAGCTGACCTTTAGAACCGTAGTGGCGAAGGGGCCATAAAATGTTCGATTCAAAGTACACGGGACCAACTAGAGTCTGTGAAGTATTTCGAATGTAAAAGTGTCGTAAATAATGGCGATCAAGGTCGAAGGAGGAATGAACTCATCAGGACACATTGGCTCAATGGCGCGTTCGCCGTTTGTCCTCTAAGGCGAATTCCTTTCTACAGCAGTACGTACATGACCCTCGTCACTTGCTATCGTGATAATTAATCTTGTCCATTTGTTCGAGCAGGAAGCGTCATAGTTTACTATTTAACCCTTATGAAAAGATTAAAATGTCTTCCTTGTAGTTGTAACTGTATTTTTTAATTTTTCATTGTACAATAACGAATAAATGGTGTTTTTTTTTTTTGTTGCGATTCTTCTCCGTCTCTCGTTAGTCCTTTCTTTGAATCGTTGCACACATTTTATCCTTGGCTCTCTCCCCCGTCCCTATTTCTAAAAATTTATTCATTTTCCTCATTTGTACCTGCGTCATGCTCGTCAGCATTCATGTCACACTTCGTACGTCCGTAGGTTCATTTTTGTCAAATTACCTAGCACTCGTTTATATTTTTCTCGTTACGCTCCGTCTATATTGACTTCAGAGCAATCACGATCCTGCAGTGCGATACCACGATAATCGCTGATTGTACCAATCAGTCGTCGTCACTGTACGCATAGTCCGTTCATGCAACTGCGTCACTGATACACAGCGCTGACGCTATGATTTCATTTAGATTTGTGTACCGTCTCGAGAAGACAGTCGGGTAGGAAATAGTATTCTGCAATTCAAACGAAACCTAAAGTGGAATGACGTCCGATAATGTTCATTTTACGATACCAATGTAAATTTACGAGTGGAGATATCTTTATACAGTACATTACAAGAAGTTACATTTTTTAACGCTATCGTCTTACACTGTACAGCAATGTATCGCATCGTATGACCAAACGGTAACGCACTAAATAGAAAACCGTTACTGTCTGATAAAATGGACAGGTAATAAGTCACTTTTGCTAAGTCCGCGTTCTGCAAGGAATTTTTCAACTACGTCACGAGAATCATTACATTAACTGGCAGTAGATCTTCGTACGTGGCGCGTAAATAAAACATTTATATAATGACTACCTTGCGTGCATGGAGTCGAATGGCAAGAGCTGGTACACCGATTAATCTAAACTTAAATTTAACCGCAGCCCTTTGTATTTCGATTTATTTTCGTAAATTTCATTTACGCAATCGTTAACCCTAAAATTCATTAAGTTTAATTGACGAATTCATTTCATTGACTATACATGATTATTACATCATGATTACGCCAGCCCGAGCCTATAACGTAAATTAAACCTCTCGACCTCGGTATCTTTAGAATTCCGGGATGTGATCTCATAATGACACGACATTCCGCGCGGGGTTGACCCAATTACGAGCGAGCCGTATTAATAAGCGTCGTAACCCGATCTAGGAGCGATCGTTAACGTTCGGATACTCGGACTGCTCTGGTTTCAGTGAAAATGTTGATTTCGTCTCGTTGCTCATTGTTATTAACTTATTATATATTATTGTATTTTTCTTATTGCGATATAAGCCGTAGTCAACTGCCGGATTTTAATTATAATATACTCCCGGTTTATTAAGTTAATTAACGGGTTTATCTGTTTTCGCTTATAATTGACATAAGTGAGATTAATTAGACGCTGAGGCTATCACGTTTATTTTATTCGTATCTCGAAGCTTCTCTTGCGTGCTCGCTCAGACATTGCCTTTAATTCGTGTCAACCTAACTTGATCATTCTGTATATAGGCCCCTAGGGCGTTTATAAAAATATCCTTATTTTTCTTTATGACTCTCAATGGTATTAATAGATTTAATTTAATCTATTTGAATGTCGCTGACGAATGGCTTACACGATATTGAAACGTCACCGTCCTCAGAAATACCGAGGTGAATTAATATGGTGTACTAATTTGTTTTTCTTTCCTTATCGCCAAGGCGTACCTGCCGCGTATGCTTCTTCTCTTGTATTAATGTTTTTCATTCCAAAGGGACGTCCGGTGCTAATAAATCTAAAAACAGAGCTTGCCGATCGATACGAACGAACGCATTTGTCCCGATCCGTTAATGAAATTTATTTAACGATCGAAGTTAACGCATTTACTGTGTAATTGATCGTTACTGTCGTAGAATACTCGAATGGCCTGCCGGATGCGCCAATAAAGCCAGGACGTAATAATTTAAAGGTATAATCGGTGCTTTGCTAATGCACGGTATATCATAACAGTATGATAAACCGCGGGAATTGAGTGACTCCATTATCCTTGTCAACAAGTTAACATTCTTCGTATACGAAATGATTTCTTCCGTTTATCCCCGATCTATAGTGTCAGAGACAAATATAAGTAAAATCGTACCGTATTGAGATCAGTCTTACTATTTGGGCTGGGGATTTCATCCTTTTGTAACGTGCAATTGTAAATGACACCGTTCAAGCGGCACATTGATGTATGATGAATTCGTCATTAGCAACGATCTTTTCAATGGTACCTCGTAAGGTCACGGTGTGGACACACCCTAACAATTGCCAAGACTCCTCCTATTCTCGTTCGGTTCTTCGCGATCCTTCATTCGCTTAGTCATTTCAGTCATGTCTTTATTGCTGATAATGATAGTGCGTACTGGTACTCGACAATAAGTATAGCTATAGATGCGTATAGTGAAATAAACATATGTGTAAAAAATGTATGCGAAAATATAACCAATCTATATGACTATTATACGAACTCATACATTTGAAGGGATATATGTCAATGTTTTGCCGTTTCTATTATATATTCAACACGTGTCATAACTCATAACAGAAATATGACTTTTTGCAGTTCGAGAAATAAGGTTAACCAACAGAACCTCAGCAAGAATCAAAGAGTCAGGGTTCAAGTCTGCGCGGAATAGACTCGAACCCTGGAACATACGCTTATATCCATATTTTTGACGTACGTTTTTTTTCCACGTGGACTACAGTAGAAAAAATAATTGTGATGAAAAATAGTCTAACCTTACGAAAACTATCCTTATGCAATGCGCAAGTAGAATAGAAAATCGTGGGAAAGAAATGATAATTCTTAAGGATTGAAATCCTTGTTGCATCTCTTACTGATGCGCGTGTCTGATGAATCTATAATTTTATGGTCGACCTCTCTGAACCATAAGAATTTAATGCATAGTCGATAATTCAATCTCGTCCTTGGATCCTTGTACGTTCCTAGAACCTCTGAGACCGTAATGAACGGAAAGCGTTTCTCCAGTTACACTTTCAGGTTCACTGCTAAACATTTATTTTCGTTTTATACCTTTTTTTTCTTTCTATTACGCGAAACGCGTATTCAATTATTTCATTGTTAATGTTGTGAAGCCTTTTTTTGTTACTTTGGAAAAAGTTTCAATTATTTTGGTTTTATGGTAGTAGTGGAAAAAAAACATCATCGTAACAATACAAAAATATAACTACATCCGTCCTACTTCTCTGTTTCACCACAGACCGTAATAAAGTAATAATTAATGTGTAATAACAATAGTTCTGATTTTGCGAGCGCGTCGAGCGCAACCAACTCTCTATACCGAGTGTTTTTAATTACATTTCATTTCGCTCAATAACTGAATAGGTAACCTTACTGAAAATACGACTGGTAACTCGTGCACCAGTCAAATCTGAATATCGGGCGCAATGTTATATTTTCCTCTTTGAGAAAGATTAGAAAGAGTGGAGTAGGTGGGTATGTACGGAAAAGAAATGAAGGGAAAGAAGAAGAGCGTCCAGAAGAGGAAATCCTGGTCCAGAGAGGGGTGTGTGTCTGTAAAGGCGTGGGGGAGTAGAATAAGATGCTAGTTAAGATTAAATTAAAGAAGAATAGTACAAGAATAAGGAATTGTAAAGGGGAATCAATAAAGATATATATGTTTATGTATATATATTCCTCTACATAATTTTTCAGTTGAATTGGTTTGAACGAGTAATCAAAGATATAAAAAATGCGTGTAAATTATTATTTTCTTATAAAAATTGCGTAGATACCAATGAAATAGTCTAGTTCCATAATCGAATAACAAAAAAGATAATAAGTAACGTTGTGATAATTTTTTCTCATTGATCACACAAACGAATTAACTGTCTGTTCGTTTTCTACGTGCAATATCATCGTTTGTCTTTGCCACAGAATATGATTCCTGCCATAACCTCATTTCGTAAGTTCATTCATAACTTACCGTTGCCAGCATTTTATTTATTCTTTTTTCCCTAGTAGGTACCTCTAGGGAGCTCCCTTTTCTTTGTCTTTCGCCGACCGCTATACGTAAACAATATTTTCTGCTATCGTTCTAGCTTCAAAAATTGTCACGTAATGCGGATCGACCAGCGCTCGGAGAAATTAAAGCACGAATAATGAAAATTACCTTTGACAAAAAAATACCTTTAATACATCACTGTGTTTAATGATTGTTGCTTCTGGCGAGTTTTAATGTCAAACGAAACGATTGCGATACGTGTATCATAATGGTTTGCAGCTATGTGAACTTGGCACCCGACTTTGGAAAATCAAATTTTTTTTTATAGACTTATAGATTTAGGTATGTAGTTGTTTGTAGTACCACTTTTTTCGTTTGTAGTAGACCCAAAAAAAAGTTATAGCATCATAAAAAAAGCCCATCCACCGACTTTGAAAAAAATAAAATCTAATCACTGGTTCCTGCAGAGAATCGTTTGTAGTTGATTGTAGTGAAAAAATTTCCGTTTGTAGTAGCATAGAAAAAAAGTTAGAATTTTTTTTTTCTTCAATTTTTTTTTTCGTTTGTAGTAGCTTCATTTCGTTTATAGTTGTTTGTAGTAACGTCTATTTCGTTTGTAGTAGCTTCGTTTCGTTTGTAGTAGCGTCTATTTCGTTTGTAGTAGCTTTGTTTCGTTTGTAGTTGTTTGTAGTAACGTCTATGTCGTTTGTAGTAGCTTTGTTTCGTTTGTAGTTGTTTGTAGTAACGTCTATTTCGTTTGTAGCATCTGGTGACAATATATAAAAACAATTTGGTATGAGCTGAACGTTTAACATAATTTTTAATTTTATGCAGTAGCGTTTATTTCATTTTTGTTTTCGCGAAATAGTATATTATATACAAGGACGGCAAAGAAGGACTTTCTTGAGGATAATATATTTTGAGTACGAATCGTAAGTGAGCCCCTTCCTCCCTCTTGGAGTTCGAGGAACTACAAACGAAACAAATGTTACTACAAACAACTACAAACGAAACGAAGCTACTACAAACGAAATAGACGCTACTACAAACAACTACAAACGAAACAAAGCTACTACAAACGACATAGACGTTACTACAAACAACTACAAACGAAACAAAGCTACTACAAACGACATAGACGTTACTACAAACGAAACAAAGCTACTACAAACGAAATAGACGTTACTACAAACAACTACAAACGAAATGAAGCTACTACAAACGAAAAAAAAAAAATTGAAGAAAAAAAAAATTCTAACTTTTTTTCTATGCTACTACAAACGGAAATTTTTTCACTACAATCAACTACAAACGATTCTCTGCAGGAACCAGTGATTAGATTTTATTTTTTTCAAAGTCGGTGGATGGGCTTTTTTTATGATGCTATAACTTTTTTTTGGGTCTACTACAAACGAAAAAATTGGTACTACAAACAACTACATACCTAAATCTATAAGTCTATAAAAAAAAAATTTGATTTTCCAAAGTCGGGTGCCAAGTTCACATAGCTATGGTTTGCGTACGCAAATCATTTGATGAAAATATGCCCTGATAGAAATCAAACCGGGCAGGCCCAGATACTAGCGCCAGTGCCTCGTCAGAATATTTAGGGAAAGCCGTGACTTCTTAACCCGAGGGCAGACTAGCTAGTGCCTGGTTAGGTGCGAGTCACCATTTAGACTCGGCAAATAGTCATACTTCTGTATAGGATTAATATAAACAAGATTTATCAATAAACTAGATCATAATATTTTTGTCATGTTGAACACTATATTTCAACTTCTGCGATTACAAATTAACTTCTTTTTTAAAATTCAACCAAACACTGTACAACTGACTGTACAAAATATATATGTTAAACATATTAACTTAATCAGATTATTTTTTTTATATCAATTTTAATAATTTCAAACGAGTCGGCAGAGTCGACGATTTCCAGCTTCGCATTACGCTGACGCGAACTTCTTACTTCTCGATGTGTATCGTGGCTGATTAAATCCTCTTGTACGTGTAATTGGACGTAATCTGCAAATTTGCTCGAACCGCTTACACCGCAGTCGCCTGAATGCTGCTGCTTTGCAAAGTAGTTTTACATTAAATGCCATGATAATTTAGTGTTTCATTACTTTTCATAATGATTATCCAGTGGCTGCTCTCTCCTCGAGCACATGCATATGTATAGGTCTCTACGCACGCGTGTACAACGAGCATACACGCTACACATGATTATCGTTCACGACTGTTAGCAAGCAAGCAAATATCAACGTGCAGATATACGCATGCATTTTTCATAGATCGCACTGGGATGCAAACGCATGCTTCGGCTTTTGACGGTGGGAATGAATTATTTATTGGGAATATTTTTGCATTTTATAGAGATCGTGTTTGCTGGTCATGCAAAGTGTTTGAATATTATGCACCGAGTCCGAATACACTTCTTTTTTTCTTCTCTCTCTCTCTCTCTCTCTCTCGATCGCTCTCCCCCTCTATAATTTCAAAATGGATCTTCATTCCGCATTCGAACGCAGACGTTACGATCATTGTCACGCGCCCGTCGAAATATATACGATATTCAAAAAAACACGAGTCTGCGCGAAGCTCGCGAAGCCCCTACACGCCTTGTGTATTCACGTCGCACGGAGCGCAGATCACAAACAAGCCTGAAGGTAGGGAGGGGCGAGGAAGGCAAACACGAATTAACAGTTCAAACATTGCCGTTCGACTCGAACGAAAAAACGTAGTCCGAAAATAAATGAAATATTGTAGAGGCAGGTCCTCTTTTGCTAGCCCTCGATGCCATTGGTTGCAACCCCTACATAATACGGCCCTGTCTGCTCTCCCACCCTTCTAATGCACCCCTGCCGCCCTCTGCTACCCTCGTGCTTCATTCACCCTGGCGAAGGTTCTCCCTCCGTCGCCACCATTGCTCACGGGCTCCTCCTAGGTACACGCAATATTGGTAGCAAACAAAAAGTAATTTTAAATATACATCTGCGCGAGGAGATGCTCGCTACGCCGACGTGCACAGGGGATGAATGCTCGAGAGCGACTGGCTGTGTTTTTATTCAATTTTTTTTCTTTCGTAGTTTGAAAAATTTCCAATTAAATTTTCCCCTTTGCTGGTTTTTTTTTACCCTCCCAACAATCCTTTCGCTGCTATTTATTTTACTCGTGCTTATTAAATGAAACGAGTCGAGGCAATACGACCAAATCCAAAAACTGTCCGGTTTATCATGGAACTGAAATACGATAAAATGAGTACTAAACTTTGAGTTCGTCAGATGTCCTATTCATTGATACGTGAGTTCCATTTGCGATAAATGTGTCGGTGTATTCATAAACGAAATATTGAGATGAAGACGCGTCTCAAATGTATCGTGTCATTTGATTCCGCTAAGATTGCATCATACATATGTTGTAAATAATCTAGAAACTTTTCGAATATCTGTTTTTCTCATTCGGTGATAACCATGGTTATCTATCTGGGTGATTTACTGTTGCCTCGTTGCTTACGCTAGGATTATACAAACGATATTTTATTTCTTTTTTTATGTAATTTTTGAAATATTGTCAAGTTTTTATGAAATTTTTAGGAAATAACAATCTGTAACAAACTCCGTAAGTCGATACTGTTGGTCGAGTGCACGCGTACCCTATTAACATTTAAACTCTATTTTCTTTAAATTTTAGTCTCGTAGAGAACAAATTTATTCTGGAATTTCGATTAACTTTTCCATTAGGAATCCCCTACTGTATATTACGAGAAGAAAATTTGGTATTGGCAAACTATAGTTTGAGTATTTAAGGGATCTCGTACGGTGGCTAGCTATGTATGTAATATAATGAGAAATTTAATGAGAATTCATAACAATAATCCACTTATAGCACATTATCGATCCAGTAGTAAAAACAAATTTACACCGTCCTCACTTGTTATAACTAACATAATACCCTACATTATATAATATAACTGATAATAATAAGATACGATCTACTATGTAGCACACATTACAAAATGAATATATATTCTCCACGTGCTGTCTTCAACGGAATGAATTGCCTAATACGTTATCTTACTCTTTGTAGATCCCTTTCTATTCGTTTAAAATGTATTGTTTTTACGCCATTACGTCTTTTTATGTATTACGGATTTATGGATGAAAATATGAAAAATGATCTTCTTGTACGAAACTTTGTATTATTTAAGTAAAATACAAAAGTTGGATCTCGAACTGCAGATATTGCGAATGTACTCGATGCAAGAGTTGAATGTGTATTTTTGACAGATCGAAAAAGCATCTAGTCTCTAGCAAGCCGCGCGTGGCTGTGTTAACAATTTTATAATCAAAATCTATAACAATAAGACTTTAACAATTTTTATTACAAAATTTGACTACAAGTTTGTCAGTCATTACGTGATCTTCTATAGAGCCACGTGCTAAGGATTGCATTGTTTACGATCTGTCAAAAAAAAAAAAAAGAAAACACGTACTCTCGGACCGACTATAGCTCTATGTATTAAGGTTTGTCCGTGTCATGACTATGTAGTGTTTATCGTCAGGTTTTAGTCTGAAGGTAAGATTATGGAAAACAATTTTTTGCCTCCACACGTCAGTCTCAGCGTCACTCTGAATAGATGCATCGAGATGCATTCTACGTAGAAGAATATTTTCCTTGATCGTCAGTCATCGACCTTAATCAGTTTGAACTGACAATGAGCGTATAGCCACAGTGCGAATGAATCTTTACAGTCTACCGTATCGAATCGCATAAACCGGTTTCATTGAGTCTCGCATGCATGCAATTAAATACCTATGTACTCAACTTATACCTAGCGAAACGAGCGCAATGTTATAATTACATCCGGTAACGATGTGTTAACAGTCAAACTCAACGACGCTGACAAGCCCGATGATTCGTTACATTCTGACTGCGTTTGGCCCTGGAATAAACGAGAATGAGATTGGTCGACCCTGCTGGTGCATTTACAACGCACTATTGGCACCTCAAGGAACCCGTGCATAATCCGTGTATAATACGGCCGTAACCACTCTCGACACGCAGTCTTAGCTATGTGAACTTGGCACCAGACTTTGGAAAATAACATTTTTTTTTTAGACTTATAGATTTGTAGTTGTTTGTAGTACCAATTTTTTCGTTTGTAGTAGCTCTAAAAAAGAGTTATAGTACCTTGAAAAAAGCACATCCATCGACTTTGAAAAAAATAAAATCTAACCATTGATTCCTACAGAGAATCGTTTGCAGTTGATTGTAGTGAAAGAATTTACGTTTGTAGTAGCAAAGAAAAAAAGTTCGATTTTTTTTTTTTTTTTTTTTTTTTTTTTCTTAAAGTTGTTTGTAGTCGTATATAGTTACATTCATTTCCACTGTAGTTTTTTGAAACTCACGTGTAATCGATATAATACGAGCACTTGCTCTAACATCGTTTACATTTGTTTGTAACAGCATTTATTTTGTTTGAAGCTTTTCGAAAACTAATGGGAAGTCAATATACTGCGAATTCTGGCTCTAAGATCATTTCTAGTTGTATGTAGGAACGTCTATTTCGTTTGTAAATGATCGTAAAAAAGTTTGAAGATAATATATTGCAAGCTGAGACTGTAAAATCGTTTATAGTTGTTTGTAGTAGCTTTGTTTAGTTTGTACTTTGTCGTAAACAACTACAAACGATTTTTGAGGCAAAGCTCGACGCCGATATATCGACGTCAAGTTAGTTGTTAACGAACTACAAATGAAATATCAATCACTACAATCAATTACAAACGATGTTGGAGCTAGAACTCGCTGTATTTTGACTTCCGGTTAGTTTTCAAGAAACTACCAACGAAATAATCACTACTACATACAACTGCAAATGATTCTATAGCCCCGACTACAAGTATAGTGACAAAATTTTTATTTTAGACGAAGTACAAACGAAATAATCACGACCACGTACAACTGCAAATGAAACAAAGTTATTACAAACAAGTACAAACGACATAGACGTTACTACAAACAACTACAAACAAAAGAAACGGCACTACAATCAACTACAAACAATTCTCTGTAGGAATCAGTGATTGGATTTTAGTTTTTTCAAAGTCGATGGATGGGCTTTTTATGGTACTATAACTTTTTTTGGAGCTACTAGAAACGAAAAAATTGGTATTACAAATAACTGCATACCAAAATCTATAAGTCTAAAAAAAATTAATTTTCCAAAGTCGGGTGCCAAGTTCACATAGCTAGTCTTCATAATATGAGACAGACACATTAACCTACTCCTTTCGTACTTGTGTACTCTGGGACCTGTCGCGAAACTTTATTTCATTCTTGGTATTTCCCCAGTTTATTTTTATTCTTTCGATAGCATGTAAAAAATAAATTTTTCTCATTTAATTTGGGAACCTTAATTGCATCATATTCTTTTTTTAAAGGATAACGCCTATGCGATAATGAATTATATTTCTGTCCACCTATATTAATTTTCTTCGTGCAATAATCTTATCTGATTTTTTGATCTGAAAATTTTGATTCATGTGTTTGGCTTAAAAAAAATTTATTATGCACCTGTCACACGAGAATATGAAACTGGTTAGCATTTTTGCAAAATTAATATGTTAAGACGAGCAGGTTTGGGACGTGTTTCTGGTTGTGTTAATTTTTCAAAGTTTTTTACGATACATCAAAGTACATACAAAAAATATGTGATATTTGTATATTCTTTGTACGCGATTGCATAATAATTGGTAAATGGCTTTAGATTCAAAATGATTAATTTTTTTGTTTTAATAATTAAACTCCGAGTTTGTAAGAATCAGAATATTCGAAGAACTCGCTAGAGATGTGAACGCGGCTTGTGAGCTGCTTGGTGTTCAGCATCGGGATAGTAGACGAACGCGCGTGTCGAATTCCTTGGGTCCCCGGAACACGCCGAGCGGCATTGTTCTCGTTCCACCCCTCTTCCAACTGTTACCTGTTTTCCCTCTAACCCCTCTAGGCCCGCCGTTCTCTCCGTTACCACTGTTCGAACACACCTCGTCGCAAATATACGAAATACCAGGACGACAACGAGAACGCATCGCATTCGTCCGTAAGATACACGAGAAAATTTGATCACGAGACTTGCATATTCCAAAAACTTATGGAACCACCAAATTATGAATGGAATACTCGGTAGGGCAAGAATGCGTGTTTTATTCAAAATTACAAGCCTGGGTCTTGTATCGATTCCACACGAAATAACGAGCTCAAAAGTGTTTCTCTTTTTATATCACAAGATAAGATTAAAATTGCAGTGGTGATAGAAGTATCTTCGTTAAGATAAGCACCTTGTCCAACCCGATAAAAATATTAATATCCAAGAACTTGTTGAACCATCTAGTAAGTGTTCAAGTCAACCTGAAGAGACTCGTGCCTAAACGTGAAACCTCCAAATGAAAATGATTTAAGATATAGGAAGAAGAAATTTATTAATTTCACTATTGTTGTGTGAAATGTGTTGGATGTGAGGCTCTTTTGTTTTTACGAAACTGTACTTAATAATGGATGTCCGATCGTAATCAGAAGTGCACCGATTATTACGGAAAAGAAAGGATAAGTTCAAAGAGCTAATTTTGCTCCACTAAAGATGGAATCAAAGGATCTCAAAAGTGATACAGTTTAAGTTTTTCTTTCTGGTACACTACAAGACCCCTCGTAATTTACTAATGAATCTGACATTACAATTGGCTCAATTGTTCCGAATTGCCAGAGGCTTATGCTCATATTTCAAGGTCTAATCATTCGATGATGATGAAATCGTAGATGGGATTCTTCTCAAAGATCGAGTCTTCTATTATTCTGCTTTACAGTCGCCCCGAGAATTGATTTTTATTACCGCAAAGTAAATCGACTCGACGTATAATTGTGTAATTGTCATTGTAAAAAAAAAAAAAAGTTTTTAATTTCAACAGAGAAACTTTGGATTACGTAAATTTTGTTTGTATCCTAAAATCTATTTGTTTCACAGTAAAAATATTAGAAAGTTAATATGACTCAAAATTTGTTAACTGATCGGGTCAATATTGAATTGGTCATTTTAAAAATATCTTTTCTTTTTTGTAACTTGTCAAAATAACATGCTGTAAACGTAATATTTGAAATAATAAATTCTCCATTGGGATTACGACATCTATTGGGTTGGTAAGAAAGTCTTGCGATACTGAAAGATTTGCTCTGACAAATTTTTACATGTTATTACATTTTATATATTTATATTTCATACCTGTGAAGACGAAGCTTCCGCAATGTTCAAACAATTTTCTCTTTAGAATGTTCTCGACCTCCTTTGATAAAATGAGTGTGTAGTGTGAAGAAAGAGTGTCGCAAGACTTTCTTACCAACCCAATATTACCCGACGAGATACAGACGGAGACATGAATTTTTCATTTTCAACGCACAGTCTCAGAATTCTTATGTAGTTGAGGTCTACGCCACCGGCAGTGCGCTCGACTAATTGTAAGTTTCTATTTAACGAAATATTTATGAACTCGCGCGGTAAGTCGTTTGTTAACCGTAACACGCCGTGAATCGTAATTTACGATGAGTCTGATTTGTATATTTTTCAATTTGTTTACAATAAATTTTCACCGGAATGACATATGAATAATCGTTGGACTTGAAGTTAAATGCTCTTGCTGCAAAAGACTGCGAGTCGTGACGCAAAATCGAACGATTTGTTTTCCTGAGTAGGTGTATTGACCTGTCAGTTTACGTGAAACTTAGCTATTTTAATTAACGAAAACCCTAGCTAGGTTAGGAAATGCTTTTTTGCAAAGGCAAATTTTACAAATAATTTTTGACGCCTGAAATACAATTAACCTCAAAATTGTTTATAGTACAATGATGGACAGTAACTTCGCGTATAATTATATAGCGACTAATTGTATGTCAACCGATTAATTGGTTGAAGCGTGATATTAATAAAAAGCAGGAGATTTAATGCATTTCTAATAATCCGTAAGCAATTAGGAAAGGAGTGACGACACTTTTATAATTTTTTCTTAACTCGCTCCGACTGATTTTTCGTAAAATTAATTGAGTTAATTGATTATCAAAATGTCTTATGTTTATGTGGAGCAGCCACAATGAATAGCAATACGAGTTTTATGAGCATACTTCATCGGTATAGTAAACCGTTCATTTGTTTCGGCGTGTGGCAAATAGAAATTTACGGAATATGCAATTTGCATATTTAATCATAAATCGTTAGGAAAGTGAAATTGTAAGAAACAGTTAAAGTTAAAATTAAGCTTCGGATTCGAGAGGTACAAGATTTGACCTAAGCTCCACTCGTGTCATAAAATTTTTTCCCGTTATGTGTCTTGACACGTATCATTATCGTTTCGTGCGAAACCTTAGTACTTTACATCTAATGGGATGACCGAGCGTAAATTTTGTACACAGGAGAAGTTTCAAACATTTTTTGATATCTCGAGTATCGTTAACCAGAAAATGAGACGTTCCGTAAATTTCCTCGTGCAAATCGCGTTATTTTTCAATTTGGCACCGGCAAGACCAATGCCTCTTAAATTGCTAATTTCATGCAAATTCCGAAAAACTCAATCTGTAATCCTGTCGTATCTTAATTGAAAAGTGATCTATCATAAATAAACATTTATCACTTATGTATGTATGGAATTCTTTGAACAAAGTTAAAAATGTAAATAAAAAAAATAATTTAATCAATTAATATTACAAATTTATTTAATCCTCTATTTAAGGCGCAGAGTTAGAGGTCGGGGTATTTCTACTTATTTTGAAAAAACAGAGGTACAACTTGAAATTCGATAACGTTTACCAATATTCCAATTAAATATCAAGATGGCTTCGAACAACCACGGTTTAATCCCCACCTTGGTGACGCGGACGAAAAAGAAATAGACGAAACTAATGAGAATTTTTTTTTTGAATTTTCTGTGATTGATTGCTTCCGATTTCAAAATAATAAAATATATTTTTATCGTAATATTCCGTAAACTCCACCATCGCCATGTAACCTGGGGTCATACGCGTTATCTGCATCACGATTAAAAATACTCGATAAGTAAAATGCATCGACAGTTTTGTTGTTATCATTCTCAATTATTGTTCGTAATTTCTTTTCTTGTTCTTTGCCAAACCTCATTTTGAATTTAACACTTTTGTACCTACCCCCCCCCCCCCCCCGCACTGGCCCTCCCGTTGGAGCTACACTATCGTGTAACTTGACAGCTAAATAGATCGGTAAATCGTTCGTATGGAAAGATTCGTTCGAGAGCACATCGGTTAGCTCGACAATTGCCATTAATTCTGTAGCCAAGTTACGTAACGATACAGTCTGTTTACCGTGTCGTGCGTTTCTCTCGCTGTCGCACTATTGTAACTGTTCAAGAATCGTGGCGAAGGACTCGCAGCAGTAACAGTTATACCTGTATAGGACTATAGGTATAGCCGATTCACGCTTAAAATTGGATGTCAGGGTCCTTTTCCGCAGAAAATCGTAGAAACGTATTTCTACAGTTCGCTCGTGAGTTTTCCTCTGTACACGTGTTACGTACAACTAAGGTCCATATACAAATGTAATATTTACCTTGTCTCCCCATTATCGCGTATCGTGCATTATAACGTTTTTTCACTAAGCAGCTGTGTTCGAGATATCTGAAAGTGTAGCACTGGCTTTGATCTTTGACCGATTTCATTTTTTGGAATAAATTATGAATACGCGACGAAATTAGAAAGGTGAAAGTCGTTTCACAATTGCGCCACGGCATGAGAAAGTAAAGTAAATTGTGCGATGCTCGTTCGATAACTTTCGTGTAGATATTAATTACAGGCTGGATAATTACGTAAAATTCCGACCATTTTTTGAGCTCTTGAACGAGAGAGCACGTGAATGACTCATGCCCGTAGATTTGAATCATTCTGATGCGATAACCAGTGCCAGGTGATTGATACCATGAAACAATGTTCAATTATGCATGCTACAATCAGCTAGCTCTCGTTATCACGAAAACGTTAAAAAATTTTTTTCCTCACATTTTAATCCGCATTTATATATGTATTTTATTTATTTTCATCATTTACAACTAGTCGTATACGCTTAGCGAGCTAAAATCTGTCAATAGAATCTGTCATCCTAACATGATATTAGATAATTACCAAAGGCTCGTTACAAAAAGATAAGATTATTATCACTTCCAGTTTAACAAAAAAAAAAAGGTCCCTTCGAAGAAAATGTTTTATTACGTCACATTCTGTCCCAGCTTGACTTACAAAAACTGACTCGTTACGTCGTCCGTTACGTGAAATTAATAAAACGCTCTTTCTCTTTGCATTGCAGAGAAGCGACAATCTCGACTTGTCTCTGAGCGTGCCACAGCATCACCAGACGTCATATCACGACGGCTACAGTATGACTGACCAGGTAAGATGACTCATTTATACGACTAATATATTTTACAACAGGTATACGTCATTACGAAATTCAAACCAAGAGCGGAATAATATTCAGTAATAAGATTTAACGTGAATAGGGCGGAAAGTAAAGCTCGAATCACCTTACGAGTCACCTTACGATAAGAACCAACTTTAACGTTGCTAATCCCTATTGTCGGCAAAATATACATACGATGGGAAACTCGGGACACAAACGATACAGTTGACTCTGGCTATGTGGAAGGACTCCGTATACTTAGTCCCGTTTCCCCTGAGCTGTCTTTCCAAGCCGTCGCGTCAAGAGGGGAAGACTTTTTCCCCTACCTTTCTGTGTCTACTATCAGCACGCGTGTTAATCGCGGTCTGTCGAACGTTCGATCTATTACCGTGTAGTGGAGGCTCTCTCCGTAATATCGCACTCTCGCTAGTTAGCACGTTTTAGAGTGACGGGTGGGCGATTATAAAGAGAGTCGACTGTAATAATACGTCAGAGTTATCTATCATCGACGAACAAAAGAAGATGACGGTGATTCTTGCTTTCTTTCTCTGTCTCTGTTCAGCCCGCAGGCTGGAACGTCACCCCACTACTCTCGCGACCCCCCTCCCTCCTCCCCCTAACCCCTCCACAGCTCCGATACCACTGAACATGATGGCGAGGGTTGACGACGAAGAAGCGAGGGGAATAACGCAACGTGTTGGAACGCCTTACGAGACTTAAAATAGGCGAAATGAAAATAACATATAACACCCGAGGCACCGGTTTCCGGTTTCGGGCCAATATATCCGGCGACAATTAGCCGATGTATCCTGCACATACTTTACGAACTTGAAAGATTTGTACTTCCTTCCTGTTGAGTGAAGTAACGCGTTAGCCTCTCTAGTGCTCTGACTTTCTAGTTCAATTTTCGATTCGTAGAAATATAATCTATCTGCTTCTATTGTTTCTGATATTCTCCATTATGAACGGGTGATTCGGCATGATGATATGCTGCTATATACGTTATCTGGGACGGAAACATTCTATGAGCTAACTTTTCTAAGTGTAAGGTTATCAGAAGACTAGTACTTTGTTCTTGTATATGGATAGCAACATTTATGAGGAATAGGAATAGGCGAATATCGTGTCATTAATTTTTTCGTATTGCTTAAACATTTCGTAGCAATGCTTTCGAGGAGCAGATATTGAGAGATGATAATTTCCTGTGAGTATTATTAAAGTCGTAACTTCTTAACTTTGGTTTGTTATACGGGAATTCATTTTTTTAAGGCATGCTGACGGGGGCCGTTTTGACATAGCAACGAAGACCTTCTTAGATTACGTCTAAGAGACTCCGATAGGGTACCAGCGGTATCCTCTAATTATTATTAGAATTCGCTGTAAATGGAAAGAAAAAAATTAAGCCTCGTTGCGAGCTGAAAGAGCAAAAGTATTTTTCCCTGCCATCGTTAAACAAACTTAAAGAGACGATAAAAAGACCTTTTAAAAAACGGACTCAGCATTTCTACCAGACATCTGGAATCTTTAGTCTGAAAAATCGTAAATAAAACAGAATTATATTATCTTCGTCAAGATGAAGTTGGTGCATATTTTTGTCAGATTTTACGATTGCTGACGGGAAACTTTTATTAGAAATAATTTAGAGCCTGAAACGTGAAATGAATCTAACATTTTTATACAGACAGGTTTATACGTTGTACAATTATATGACCGAGTACGAATTTTTGATTTTGTAATGATCTATACGGAAATTTATAAATCTGAAACAGACTCACAAAAAGACTATAAAGTCATCAATTTGGTCTTAATGATTCCCATTTCGTCTTTATACCTAGACTGATATGGACTTTCAAGAACATTTTTCTAATCAGAGAACACAGAGACTGTTGTGGATATACTTATGAAACAGACCAATGAAAAATAATGATCATTTTGATGCTGCTTAGAGACTAAACTATTTTAACTCAGAAAAACATATGTTCTCATTTTTCCATTATTTATAATAAAAATATGCATGTATCTAAAGCATTAAAAACGTAAATTACTAAAATCATGTAACTATAGAATTTTGATTTCGAAATTGTGGTGTATCCAATTCGCTTAAGAAAATTCGAGCGCATCAAATTAGTCAAATATATATCTCAAAATATTAGAAAGACCTATATGTAATGCTTTTTTTTTTTCAAATTATTGAACAGTTTAAAAACCACATTATTTGTGGGTACTGCTAGTATTTAAGTAAGCAGTTCACAAATCACATCTTAAGTGATAATTATCCTTCTCGTAAAGTATGCTGTAACATGCGCAACGTATTTTAAAAAATATTTTTTTTTGCTCTCTGACGAAACCGAAAGTACTTACTCTGTATATAATTGCTAAAGAAACTCTTTACATGTGTTCATTGAGATTCATACATTTTGATGGCTTTATGTCTAATTAATAGTAGAAACTCAAAAGTACCGATGCATGTGCGACTTAGCATCTTGATATTTTTGTATAATGACGGTAGCATTTTGCCAATATTGAAATGAGTCTTCAGCAGTATGATCAGGTATGATGCACGAATACTCGACTAATCAATTCGACAGTTCAAGGCAGTTGTCGAATGTGTTTAATTAGATTGCGAAATAATAATTACTATAATTTTTCTATCAATCATTTTAATTGACACTTTGACGTTTCAATTAATGAATAAGCACCGGGAGCATAAAGTCTAATCAATACTACAAAAATATCATATTTACATTATTTCCCTTCCTCTTAGTGTGAATCAGCCTTATAGGGTAACATATGTAAAGAAGATTCATTTTTAGGTGACAGTTAACAATGACAACTGCTATAATATTAATAATAACTTTGCTTCCCCCTTTTGATTAGGTTAGATTAGATACTGGACTGGTACATAATCGTTCAACATGAATTTAAAGTTTCAAGAATGAAATTAATTTTTGAAATTGTGACATTGCATTTTTCTCTTTTCTAAGTAGGCTTCAAGCAAGCACACTGCATATCGAAGCGTACATACAGTGAAGTGTTTTATTTCTAATCTCTTCTATGATAGTCACTTTTTACACACTTACAAGTGCGTGCTGTTCCCACGTATTCCAATGTAAAAACAACATGCTTGTAAGTATATAAAAGGTGACTACCATAACAAAGATAAGCAATAACACACCTCGCTGCACCACCGGGGTTTGCAGTGCATAGCCTTCAATAATAGCCCATGTTTTTTCTCCAATTTTCTTGCTTCTTAATCTTATTTTATTTCATCGCAACACGCATACCTAATAAGGAGCTCATTCATAATAGCTCATATTTTAATACGTCATATTTAGTTACTCACCGCGGCAAGCTATTTAAGTCTATAGCCTTCTTAATCGTGCAAAAGCAAAGCTCAAACACTACAGAAAGGAACAGAAAACAAGACGATTAGAAAGTGAAACGTAGAGTCACTAATAGCCCAAGTTCATCTACCCAATTAGCCTATCCGCTGGCAATACTATATTTATATGTATATATGAACGTTATACAGTCGATCGACAAATAAATGCGACAGTCACGGGTCTCTTTTACTTTGAAAGTCATCGAAGAAAGGCCCCTGCGAAATATATTATATCGATGGTCAGATTGCAATGCCTTATTCCTATATTTTTTGCTAGGGGATACTTTGGGGACTATTTCATTTACGAAGTCGCTATTTTGAGGACAAGTAGCTGTTTTGGAGACCGTCCTCAAAGATTTTCCAGCGTAATGACTGTTTTGAGGACCATAAAGCGGACTGTCTCACCAAATTTGTTTATATTTTTTTCAAGTTAGGCACTCAGCATCTGTGACGGGCTTAGAAATGTTTCATTAGGTTGAATTAAGTCAGAACTCAAATACTGTGATTTCCCAAGGTAGTTTAAAAAAAAAAAATTAGCTTGCTATTGTGAATGCCCCTTGATTTTTCGTGTCCCTAAGTCGTCTCATTGGCAAACGTATACAGGGTGTTCGTTATGAAACGCACTGTAGTAACACCGTTACATTCCTTTTCAAATTCTAATGAATACGTGGATTTTCATTTTTTATTTCATATATCAAAATTTCGAGATAATCAAGGTTGAAGTTGCAGTAATGCGACCAATCAGAACGCGTTTAAACGGAGCGTAGATGACGTCGCGAGCCAGCCCGCAAGGCCTGCTTACAGTAGACCAATAACACTACGTCGTAGTGTCCCTGTTTATCTGCATGTAATTGAGTAAAATACAAGAGACGATACTTTTAGTGTTATTGGCCCATTGTAAGCAGGCCTTGCGGGCTGGCTCGCGACGTCATCTACGCTCCGTTTCAACGCGTTCTGATTGGTCGCGTTACTGCAACTTCAACCTTGATTATCTCGAAATTTTGATATATGAAATAAAAAATGACAATACGCGTATTCATTAGAATTTGAAAAGGAATGTAACGGTGTTACTACAGTGCGTTTCATAACGAACACCCTGTATATGTATACGTATATCTTGTAATGAATCAGTTTATATCATTATGGAACTCTAGTATATCTATAAAGAATCGAATATTTACTGCAACAGCCAACAGCTGCGATATCGTTCGCCTCGTTCAGCAATAATTTTGTAATTATCACCATCTTGTAGTCGTTTTGAAATTCCAACAATTGTGTTTACCGATAAGAGTGATTATCGCCTTGTGCATGACTTTACCAAAGCTATGACTCCTTACTAATGTGTACGATAACGAAAATTGCATGACAATGAAAATTAAATCCTGGCTATTATTTTTCTTCATTATTAATTTTTACATAGACCTATGACCAATAGCCTCACCTTAACTTTTTATGATCATTTTCTTTATGAGCAGTCTCCGTCGTAATAAACTCACAGACCAGTACAGCGAGTGTTATCGCACGTGTACTATAGCTCTTGGGGCGGAGCTGAATTTTAATGAGTCCCTCGCAAAATACAAATATTGAATATATTCTATGGATACTCGTTTTTTGTATTTGCATTAATCGTGTAAGTAGTACTTGAGAGCGAGCGAGGGAACATACTATATGCGCGAATGAAGGAAGCAAGAACTTGACGAAGCCAATATACCAACGGTATAGGCAAATGCAGAATTCTTCATTCCGACGGTATAAAATCTTCCATTGTAATCACTTCCCGTGCACTGTTTCTAAAATTCTTGGGATTCTGCGAATGTGAAAGTTTCCAAAAATCGTAAGCGCTTAGATAATTAAAAAATAAAAAGATTGAGCAAATAACTTTCTTAAAATGCACACAGTATATCACAGACGTGACTGTTAATGCTATTCGCATTAATTGCATCCAGAATAACGTTAGCTTGACGTTATCACGCGAGAGATAAAGTTCCGCGACGGAGCAGAAAGACGACTAGTTTTAATTTACGAGCTGAATTTATAGCTTGAGCTAACGCCGATACGAGTATCGACGAAGCGTCCAATGCGGCGTGATTCATTTCAATGATGATCGACCGATGGCGTTCCGCAGACTAAACATTTATTTTTCTATTTTTTTCTACTTCAAGGGTATTTCACAATTTTTCAAATGTAACATTGAATATATCACTCACCATCTCTTTCTCGATAATATTCCAATTTTTAACTGGTCGCTCAATTTCTAGGAATTCAATTCGTTTACTCTGTGTACAGAGCAAAGCAAAAGCAGAGGAGAGAAACATTTTTTGTACAATTGAATATGATATCATCGTAAACGAGGACCAAACTGACATTCTGCCTCAATTTTCTGAGTTTTAATTTCATTAGTATTACGTAAGGCGTTACTTTGAATATTGGCACGTAGCCATTTTTCAAATAGAAAAATGCGTAAAATATAAAAATAAATTTAACTCTGAAATAATAAAAAATGTATCATAAAAACATAGTCGTATTTACTACGGTTGCGATAGTTTTTACCGTATTCCTATACAAATTTACTACGGGGATATCATAAATTTACATGTAAGCAAGAAATACTTTAGACCTGTCTAAATATTACTATGCACTCATAGTCATTTTAACAGTGTACGTAGTGAGTTATATGACATTTAAAGTGAAAATTACTATAGTTGTGCGGTGACCGTAGTTCATTTTTTTTTTATTACTTATAGAATACTTCATTGTATGGCATTGCACTACATGAGTTCGAGCTTTCGAAATTATAGTCATTCATACGAAATGTAGATTTCGATCTTGTGTTCCTGTCTCGTTCTCTTCCCTCTCTCTCTTTCTTCAAATCGCATAAATAAAGTGCGTCGGTACAAAAGAAAACAAAACGTTGGAAAGGAAAGCTGGTATAAGTTTTAGAAATCGTTGAATGATCATAACCAGTTTGTAGAAAATATACATTGTACTTGTTACATGCTTTTAAAAATTCAAGGAAAATATATTTTCTGACTGCATATATTTAAATCGCGTTTAGAAAATACCACTTAAATAGTTTTATAATTTATCGCGTAAAAAGGGACTCGAGTAAAAAAAAGTGCCGCGTAAATAGCGGGACGGATGTATCTTGCTGAGAAGTAGTCCAAATACACAGTAAAAATGAATTTTTATTGGGAACAACAATTCTGCTCTTGACCGATGTCCTTTTTCTATTTTAAAACTAACGATACTCCTCGGTGAAATTTATTATGTTACATCGCAATAGCTGGTGTGCACAATATAAGATTACTTATACCGAGTGTGCAGTTTTACCAAGGAACAGAGTAATTTTTTGTAGGCTCAGGTTACTTTGTCGTAAAATGTACTACGTTCGATAGTAGATTCCACTCTAATGTGAGTATAATCCGCGTTGCTGTAAAAAACATAGTAAAATAGAATATAATTTTGTCGTTAAATTTACTACAACATCTAATTGATAGATTCTCAAATGAAATTTCTATAAACCTGCTTCTAAACACGAATTCTCACGTAACGGACATGTATGCTTTTTAAAACTCTGAAGAAATCTTTTCAATCTTACATTTTATTTTGTCTTCAAAATTACTCTGACTGCCGTGGGCAACATCGATTGAACATTTTTCAAGATTTGTTTTGATATCCCGTGTCAGCTAATGAAAAATGGCTTTTAATTGCCATACTTTTCGATAAGCTTTGTGTAGGTTTCCTTGACGGGAGCGTAATCGTGTGGAATTTTAATGTTTACTTCGTAGTCCATCCTCCTTGACAGTTTACGGTTAAAGCACGTTTCCTTCAGCACGCTCCTGCTTCTCACACTTGGCTTGATTTATGCTCGACTAACGACATCTCGATGATCTTCGCCTCTTAGCAACTAACTCTACTAGCCTGCCGTTCACTTCTCGTTTTACCTCATGAGTCGTTTTTATTAGCTCATCTTTTCTACCGTTAGTCACAATTTAATGCTACCCTGTACAAGTATCCTACATTTTTTGTTGTCTGACACGCTTAAAATTATATAATCTTTCTGCAATGAATTTGTTCCAAATAAAAAAAAAGTATCTATCTCCTCTCGTTAAGCCAATGATTAAAACAAGTTAGTTTTGTATCCGCGTTCAATAGCTTCTATGTACACTGTTATTGGTTATGTTTAACGGTTCGTGGAAGTAACCATAATACTCTTGCTCTGCACTATATAAACTTTAAACGTAAATGTCTGCAGGATAAGAATAATATGCTTTTATAAATTAATAATATGAGGTAATGGTGCACATTGAATATTTTTTTTTTTTTTTTTTTTTTTCACGTGTTATTAAAAACACAACATAATTGTGCGCTTCGTATTTTCGCGCGTTCAGCAATTCTTACAGTTGTAATGATAAAGCTTAGAAATGCATAAATTTAATACTCGTATAAAGAGGATAAAAATTGAAGAATCTGCAATGCTTCAACCGCACGTTAATGTGTATTGGTACGTTCGGACGTTCTCTAGTCACCTGCATTTAGTAATTTAGTGAGGGGTATTACTGTTTTGATCAAACGGCAAATAAGATCATATAACAGTAACTTCGATTATACTTAGCTCAAAGTCATAATTCGAGACGAATCGAATGGCGAAATACATTTAATCAGTGACGATTAATAAAGAAACTAGTCAGTGCATAAGCGTATATTCTAATACAGTTAGTAATTATCACGTGTCTAAGTTACTAATCACAGATACTTTTTTATATTTTCAAATGTATAAATCCAAAATTACTATAAGAACATCGAACGAGACTCTCAGCTAATCCTTAAATTACGGTTTGGTTGATCAGGGTTTTGCAGCATAGATTTGTTCGAGCAGAATTTTATGGGTTCCTTTATCCAGCATCAATCAATTAGCAGTGGTTTGATTTGATTAGTAGAAATCTGACAAGAAATTATTAATTCAACTTATTCCTATTTCATATTTTGAAAATAGTCACGATTACCAATTTGAAAATGTTTAAAGACTATTTATAGGAAAAATGCATATTTCGGATCAGCTCCTTAATTCGGATTTAAAAAAAATTCAATTGCCTTCCAAGCCATTGTGTTGCTATACTTACGGCTGAAGACTGTGGTGAAAAAAACAAGCTGCAAGTTGAAACTTGCAATTTGCTTCCTCCGAATCGTAAGTAGTGTACGAAGTCCTTATATGAGGAAGCATTTTCATTTTTTTTTTAATCTTTGGCTTCCTGATAGACGAATCTTCATCTACTACCCACGATTCAGAGGAAGCAAATTGCAAAATTAAAATTCTTAGCTTCCTCATATAGGGACTTCGTACGCTACTTACGATTCGGAGGAAGCAAATTGCAAGTTTCAACTTGCAGCTTGTTTAACGTGAGTCCCCATGTCTCTCGCAACTTGGGGTGCTTCATACTGTAGAGAACGCATGTAAGGATAAATCTCTTGCATGATCTATTCGGGCCTAATATTTTTGAATTGGCTGAAATTCAAGAACTTGCATATACGTATAATCAGATCCGTTTTTCCGATCTCGGCCAAATTTGAGACACATCACGGCTAAATGATGTTCTATACTTTTGGAAAATTGGAGCTCAATCGGTCAAAGTTGACGGGAGTTATATTGATAAATTTAATTTTTCGAAAAATTCAAAATATCATAAAATCAAAACTTCTCGATCGATTCGGTCCAAATGCAATACCAACCAACCTTGGATACATATCTCTTTGTCAAGAACTATTTAGACGATTATCACAAAATTTGCGATTGCTAGAGTGCGAACGTCCTTTTTTTGGAATTTTGAAAATGACATAAATTTTGAGCCACAGCTTGAATCATGACAAAAATTATAGTAAATGAAGGGATTATACAGCTGCACATACCTGCAAAATTGGGGGGATGTAGCTAAAACCGTTCTCGAGTTATACACGTTTGAATTTCGAGAGGCCATTACACACACACACACACACACACACACACACACACACACACACACACACACACACATCCAGACATTTTCTCCAAACGCGTTTTCTCGACGTTTTGGAACATTCTAAGCATGGTGGCATAATAATCTCGGCATGAAAATTTTTCACCGTCACATAGCTTCCTCTATGAGGAAGCAAAAAAAATATTTACGGATGATTTAGTCGGCTTGGAAGGAAATTAAATTTTTTAAATCTAAATTAGAGAACTGAACGGAAATAGGCACTTTACCCAATGTATGATCTTACGTAAGTAAAATATATTGACAGAGTGTCAGTTAACATAGTGATAATTGAAATCCCATGTATACCGAACATATATACACTTCTTTTTATTGTACCGAGAATAGACTGATAACATTTGATTGTATTAAGACCGATGACACATTCTCATTCGGATAAGTTTTCTGGAATTTATGATTAATAATAAAGTATTTACACAACGTCAGTTCACGTTGCCTAGCTAACAATGTTTATGGTGTTTTTTCCATATATAAGTACCAACAAGTACCTTCTTATCATGCCAAAAGGAAAAAAGCATTAAGAACAAAAATAATTATGCAGTTTGCCTTCCCATGCCACGATTACTCTCGTAGATTTATCGTGCGCTTTATTGGTAACCTAATTTAGAAGTTGAAAAGTACCTTGAATCCTTCTATCGGATTTATAACCGAGTCCAGTGCGCATGAGCACATTGCGCCATTCTGGGTGCGGTATTGTGAGCTACCATTCTTGAGAAAACAATATTTTCTTAGCAGACAGGTTATTTCGTTCATTTATCTTGATTGTTATCGTGCTCATAACAACCCTTTATTTTCATTTAGTTTGTTGGAACTTTGGACAGCGGGATGAAAAACCCTTTCGAAAAAAGTAAGTCTAAACTTTCAGACGTTCTATTCTCGTCGCCCACTAACTTTGCTTCTTTTAATTAATTGTCAGCATTCGGCATTTTTATTGCAATCGCCATGAGTCACTTTGGTGCGAAACAATTTTAAAAGTACGTAGATCATGTATTTAATATATTCTAGTCGATATTTATATACATATATAGCTCTGGTGCCCATGACGTTCTAAGTTTTTCTGTCTCCCCTACAATCCTACTGTTGAAGATTGTATCGTTGAAAAATTGCGATTCGTCTCTGTGCACCTTAAATAATATTACAGGTACGAGCACGATTTTTGTTTAAGGTTCGATTATATCTAACAGAGCAAATAAACGTGATTCCCCAGTATCCCCGCGTCAAGCTGCCATTTCGTAACTGGTATTCTTTGTCGTGGTGTTATGGCCTTGGCACGTAGGGACGACAAAAACGAGTTCTAACGGGTTTTCACGAGAGTCGAACGACCGACCGCTTTATTCCACCTTATGAGATTCCTTTACTTTTTTTTTGTTTTCAAGACTTTTCATGCAGTACCATCGCTCACCAAACAATCAGTGAAACTTACAGAAATCTTGCGGACTGATAATACGACCGTCACGACGTTACACGTCATCCATGTTTACCGTGAGTCGTGACTTTTAATTACATTACACGATTGAAATATAACGGACAGTATTTCTCATCGTTATCTTGATCATGAATTAATGCCCCTTTCGCATGTCACTCACGATCGTAGTTACCTAGCATTGATTTACCACTTTGTGGAATTTATCGTGTCTCGCTGTGTATATTCAACGAAGATGTTTTCTTCTTCAATTCTCCAACGTCATTCTACTCCAATTGCAGTACGCCGACTAAGTAATTGTGAGATTACTCGTTAGCGAGTGCAATGTCTCTGCCTCTGTCATTTTCTCTATTACTCCTTCGATAGCATCTCTCCCACGTTGCCTGAGGCTTCTCTCAAGATTACCGAAGGACTATCGCAGCCTGTGTCGATGGTTGAGAGCCGTCTATTTTTAATTTTATCAATAACAATATCTCAAGGCAATGGCCCATAATGCACTGGCATTTACGGCTTCAGGGCCCTCGTAGCATTTCTTCAATAAAATATTTTAATGCCGCCACTACATTGGTTATTATGTGGGCTTAGCGTCGCGTTACACTACACTCCGTATATATACCTTTTCTCATTGCTTAACTCTCTTTCCAATCTGTGTAGTTTTCAAAGAGAAACCATTCACGCGTTTTCTTTTCGTATGCTGCTTCAACGATTTCACGGGCAAATAGGAATTTAACAATTTCTTAACTTTAATTTGTTTCATTCTTGGCCAAGTGAAATTAGTGTTTTTACTTTAATCTCGAGTCCAAATGGATTTACGTGTCCAAAACAGAAATGGGATGTCGAGAGTTATGCTGGCTGAATTTTAGACGGCACAAGCTGCTACACTCGGTGCACCCTAACCTCATGAACGTTCAATCATATTCTCCTTTCCAGCTTTCGCGGACTACTTTCTTGGCAAAGTGTGTTTGCGCAAGAGACGCCGAGACACGGATTTCCAGTTCCACGCTCGCAATGGTATTGCGACCAATTGCATATTACTGCGTATAATTTGGAAAATGGAAAATCGCTAAAATTTCGTGGACTTCGAGTATGCGATATCGTAAGATGGCTGCTCGCAATTAATTACTCGTTGGGGTTTGTCGAGGAATTAATTCTCCATTCACCTCGTAACGCATCGTAATACCGAGCACGTGAGCTCATCTCCCCCAATATGGGATCCGCTCAATCGGTACGGCGCAATCTATAAGAGCGGTAATTGCCAATCTGCAATAAATATCCCTCGGCTATAATTTCATTGTTTTAACGAAGCCTCCAACTACCTTTCGAGCCGATTGGACGATGTGTAGATAGGTAGAATGTGTATCGGTATAGACGAAGGATGGCTGCGCGCCTGCGCAGGTGCGCACGCGTATGTATGTACGATCGACTATATGATATGTGGTGATACAGTGGTTATATAATACATACGTGCCACTTGCATGAACACTATAGCGAACAAAATATTGTACTTCCTTTTATATATAATCAAATTTCGTTGAATTTTATTATGTTCCGCGGTAACTCGGAAATATACTGACAATGGAATTTATCCTATCAGGAAACGTAGGATATTTTACAATAGAATTCGATGCAAAGTTACGAATGAAATTATTGCAGTCTATGAAAACTGTGTTGCGCCATAGTCGACATGAAGTAAAAGTGAAATGATTATATCTATACAATGTTGGAAATAATTTGTGTTAAATGTTAAATTTGTCGCGTGTGAAATTTTTTTCTTAAAATTAATCCTTACTTAGTGATGATTTAATATTACCTATTTATGCTAAGTCGTTAGAAAATGTTAAATGCAAAGTTGTACATAAATCTACAAACTTCTATCCGAAACGAATGTCAGCCAATTTAAACGGGATGAAAATATGAAATTTGGGTAATTTTAATAATACGACACAATTTTTGATTTGGCATATATCACGAAATTTCAAATAAAAAATTACCAACTAATAATGTTGCGCGGAACACTTGGAATGTGCTATTTTGACATTATAATGACGTTTCTCTATCCTTTGAATAATCCACTGTGGTCAAATTAACACAAAAGTCTATGAGATTTTATTCAGTGTATCATTGACGACTTATTTTGAAAGGCTGCATGCAAATGGTTGTTTCATTTTTGCCATGATCTGATTGCCTACTCTATTGGAGCAAACCAATCACGAGCGTTGTTATGTATGCGAATATGCATGCAGTAGATATTACCACTGCCGAGATTTTGCCAACCTTATCCGTTAGTCATTTAACACTTTTTCTCTGATATATTATTTTAATTTAGAAACCTCCAACGTGTATTATATATTACAGAAACGAAATGTGGCGTTAGTGTTAAATATCTGACAAATCTCCTTCATTAACCCGTGACGTCAAAGTTTTATGTTGAATCAGCATGCCTTATACATATATAATGGGGCATGCAAGAAATGTTAAAATTAACATTTTTTTCTAGTCGCTTATAGAAAAAATTAATTTGCAATCGATGCAAATGTGTCATAACATAATTCTTTTTGTATTTTGAAACTAATCAAATTAAAAATACTCAATATTACTTTGAGAATTCTCACCTAAAAATTAATATACAAGGAGAGTACGTACTAATGGGTATCAGCTTTTAGTTAACGTCTATAAATACATATCTGAGATTGATAAGCTAACGGTGGTAGTTAACATCATTGAGGTTAAGTTGTAATTAAAGCACGTGTTACATTTTTTCAGAGTCTACGTATAACACTCAAATCTATATGCAACAGAAAATCAGAGAATACACTGACATTGATATGATAATATTCCAATTACATTTAATTGGAAATGTAATCAACTCCGCACTGCTCGATACTACGTCGCATGATTCTCGCTTCGTTCAAAGTAGCCTGAAAATAGTGTAGGGCTCTTGGCGGGATAGAAAAATGACCGAGTGAATAGCTGCCGTTGATCAAACAAAAATTTAATGATTATGACCGTAGGTTTTGTAGGTGCTTCACATAGTATAATATTTGAACAGTTATTAACGAATTGTTGTACAAACGATGGGAAAGCTTTTCGATATCTATATAGTAATATTTGTATGGACATGCTAAAAAATATTTTAAATTATTATTCTAGTAACATTTACACTCATATTTTATGCTTAATGACGCAGGAAAATGGCTGTACTTGAATAATACCATCCGAAATGTCTCACATCACTTATGACATAGGAGCACACTAAATTGATACAGAATGCAAATATATTTCTTATTAGAGAAATTTTTTTTATTTTAGTAAAAAAACATCTGTCCGTGTGTACATGATTTATAATACAGTCGAGCAATCGTCACAACCTTAATTAGCTCTTGTTTTGTCGCAAATTGAATTATGGAACTGTACTAAATGATCAACTGAACCAAGAGCTAAGAAATATTTAAAAATATTTAAATTTCAATGGTAGATCGTAAATTTCATTTTTATTTGCTAAACTGTGAGGACGTAGTGACGAGCGAACATGCCTCATGGCTGTGTTTTTGACACGTGTTTCGCATTACAACGGTTTTTGACTTTTTTTTTTCTTTTCCTTTTCCTTTTCATTAGAGACAGTCGTTTCCAACGAATCTGTCCACACCGCGGGTGTTCCTAAACGCATATTCTTGTTTGACGAAAATTACCTCGGAAAAGATTTCAGGTATATAATTTATTATTAATTAGCCAGCTCATATATAGATATATATATATATATTATATATAATAAATATCATTAGCACGACAATAACCTCAAGTCTATTATAAATTGTTGAGTGCGCGTGTTTACTTCTAATTAAGAGGAGGATTTGTCGAGTTGCGATGTAGCTGGTACCGTTGACGGATTCATTTTCCTTTTAATCGCTACGAAGGGATCACTCTACGCTAATGAAACTTCGTTATCTCGTTGCTTCATCAAATTTTCATTAATTAGCCACTGTGCGCAACCTTCTAAATCCAGCTAACGACTTACCAAAGCTGTACTGCTTGTTCGCTTCCATCTTTGGCAAGCTATTGCGAATCCAAAATAAAAATGACAGAAAGAGAAAGAAAGTACGAAATATCGGTATTTAAAATTTGAGCAGTCAAAATATCCACTGGTATATCGTTACTCAGCCCCGTATCACGTATCATACTTACAGGTTACGTTCCTGTTTTACGACCCTGTTTTATCTACCGTGTAAAACTTCATCTACTATCTCGTGTTTTACGGCCATTCTATTTTGTTGTTCATGCTGAAACCTTTAAGGATCAGTACTTTCGATTTTTTGAACACTTTATTCAGCTTTTTGTTCTTAACTTTTTTTTTCTTTTAACTTTACCTTACGATGGATCTAAAACATTGAATACCTATCGTATCGCAACCAGTTGGTAATATGATGAGGTTTATGAAAAAAGATCTATAAACAAAACATCCAGTGGCTGCAATTCAGTTGGGCGTGCGCGCGCGCGCGCGTCTGTGTATGCGTGCGTATGTAAAGGATACTTACGCACCTACAAATCATAACAACAATGGTTCTTTTATAAATTACATAGCTCTCAAATATACATATACGTTGCTACATTCAATTCTTCGCTGTATTTTATTAGTACCTTTTGTATGTAATTTAATTCTGTTTACTCTATATTTTGTTATTACTCGATCCATCATTAGAACTCTTGATTGCATTCTCCTAAGCTAATTATATGGTAGACGTAGGCATGGATACTCGATGTATCGATCCTCCGTTCGACCTTGAGTTTATCGACATCGCTAGACTCAATAACGTACCCTAATTGTATAGATACATACGTAGGAACGGCTTGAAAGGCGTTTTACATATTAACGGTAATGAAGACTGAGAAATCGTCATCAAACAGTCTCTTTGCGATGATACCTATAATTTTAGCGTGGTCGGGCCGGCACGTGCCGCAGACCCGTTGCCGGCGGACTGCTGTCCTCCTTAACCTTCCAGTAGACGCTATGACCAGGCGGAGATCTGTCACGTATAAATAAAGAATGCTTTAAAAATTAGCTTTCCAGTGGTGCACTGTTTTCTTTCTCTAAGAAATGTATTCCTATCGCGTCTGTCACGCCTGACGCTACCACTGGAACATTAACGGCTCGTTTTCACATGCAGATTTATAATGTTGATAACCGATGAGCCTACATCATTTTACTGCAATCGCTAATTAGTGGGAGACCGATTGCCATTTTCATCGTGCGATTATACTGTTTCTTAGTGCTTATATTTTTAATCGTGTCATCGCAATGTGTGGTGTTCCCCTTTTTTGTTGTGTAATAAATTTTCCGAATTGGCAAAAAGACGATAAAATGCTAATACCACAACTTGCGAAACCAATTAATAATTCTGCAAGTCATTGCTTATGTTAACTAAATATAATTAACTTTGCTTTACGCCATCGTCTCAACTTCTCCTACAGACCCCCCTCCCCCCTTCCCGTTGTTAATTTAGCGAAGTTCATCGATATCCGTGCTATTAAACTTTAGGTACAAGTTTCTAGTCATTCGCTCGGCTCTCGGTCTTGCAATCCTTTTACAAGAGACTCCGCATCGATCGCTACGGGCACCACCCAGTGGGGTGCGCGGTCGTATTTACCTCCAGCAATTTTCACGATTCAAACTGGATTATAAAATGTACGCAAGAGCGAAATCGAAGTTGAATTTAAAACAAAACTCGTAGCGAGAGGTAGAAGGAAGAGGGATGGTGTAAAGCAGAAACGTGAGCGACAAAGAAGGAGAATGGAAGAAGGGAAAGCCGATAAACCGACGGCCGCAGAAGTCCGGGAACGGCGACGGAATAATCCGGTAACCATCCAAATAATATTTCCTCGGAAAGTAACTTTTCCAACAGAACTTTTAACGAGATGGAGAAATAACTTTAGTTTCCACAGAAAGAAAGATGGCGTATTTTCAACCACCTTCTCGCTCAGTACGAGCGGGTTAGCTATACCGATGCTCTCTATATGCATTCATCTAGATCCCTACGTCTCTATGTCTCTACAAGGTCGTAACATAAAAAGTTAGGTTGGGTTGACTCAAGATGAAACCTAACGTCGACAGTTCGTACAGTCCTGTGATAACGTCGAGCGTAGCCGCGCACGAAGCCAGAAATTAATATATTAAAAATTAAATGATACGTAACATCGACTCGCAAATACGACAAATGCGATACCCCACTTGTCTCGGCGTAACCTCGGATTAGCTTGTTCGCTCCGGAGATAAGGAAGGGGGTTGCCAGTAGACGAGAAACACTAAGAGAGGTTGTGACCTCCACTTTCCGTCGCGTAAAGTGAAAATACGGTTACGTCTGCAATCCTCTTAGCGGCTATAGCGACCCGTCATCGTTAACGTTATCTCACTCACGCACCGCACGAGATTTCACTTGTGTGCAACACTGCAACCCTTTGCAACGGTACAAGCAAAGCGACTACACCGGGAAACTGTCTTCCCTGAAACTGCCTGATCGTAGCCAATAACTGCAAGTACTTCTGTTGCCATTCTGCACTTCCCTTATAGCATTATAACGTCGTGTCTCTATAGTCTTACGGCGCTAGGTTTTTACCGATGCGTCAGATTTTCTTATTACTCTCGTAACGACCCTAGTCAAGATGTTTAAATGTCAGAGATATCTCGGAACAGTCTCGCGTACATCTCTATCGTAAAAAAAAAAGACAGAATGGGAAAAGGTCTCAATCAAATACTGAACTCAATTGTTTATTAATAAGTCTTTGCATTGATTCTTGTCTCGCGGAAATCTTGTTACAATCCCCTGCTCAAATTGCTCTATGCGGACGATATCATACTTTCGTAAGGGGAATTTTTGCAGAAAGATTTAAAATCTTTGAAAAGTATTGGACAGTCCGCGATTTGATCAGGATCGTAATGAGACTTCAGTGACGTGAAAATCAATGCAAAGACTTGACTAATAGTCAATTGAGCTGATTAATAGTAGTACCTGCTCGAGACTTTTTTCCAATTTTCTTTTTCTACGCGGCATTTGTACCTGAGACTGTTCTGAGACATCCCTGATATTTTTCAATTTTTTACTCGGCCATGCACGCGAGAGAAAGAGGAGGAACGTACACATATGGCACTTGGCTTGTGCATCATATGCATGTACGTAGCGTGCAATAGCAAGAATACGCTATCTCTGTTATCGACAGAACAATTGATGCTGCACGTCGTACATATTGAATCGTTTAAACAACTTCAATAACTAGTTCAAAAGCTTTCCGTAGAAATTCAATTATCAACTACTTTTTCAATTTTACCGCAGTACCTATTCGTATTCGTTGAATCGAAGTGAAGGAGCTGCTCTAGAAAAGCGAAATAATTGAAATGAAAACCCGAATAAAAATGAGAGTTAGATTTTTAATGATTTCTAAGTGTCACGTCCATCATTTATTTCGTTTCCTATTACATTAGTCGCGGCGAGCAAGCATGACGATTAGTATGTAAATATTATTACGCGTACGGACAATACACAAGGAAAGGTGCACCCAGCACGCACAAGCGACTGACTTAATTGATTCAATCAGTTTTCCTTACTACCTGCGATGCTCGAAGTCCATAAACAGTCCAAAAGCATTAACTGCTGAAACACGAGATTTATGCAAATATATATTAGCTATCGGCAGCCCCGGAGCGGCTTATCCATTCTCCGTATCAATTTCGCAAATGGTCAAGCGCGCACCCTCTCGGTCAAAGCTAGAACCACCTGAGAAGTCATTTCTTATCGAAGGAAGTGCGTGGAGGCATAACAGCTTAAACGTCATGCGAATCAAATTGACATTCATTATCCTAGGGTCTTTTTCGATACTTTCATCTCACTCTTTGACATTATTTTTTATTGTTTTTCATACCACTGTCATTGTATTTCTTACAACGTACACGATGTTCTAATTATATCTGATTAATAAAAATTGTTTTTATTCCAATTAATGTAACGAGCGAACTACTTCTCTAATAGCAATTAGAACGTAGCTCTGATATTCTGACTCGGTAAATTTTTTTTAAAGGCTTTTGAAATATATACAAGTTCTCCGGGTATAACATTTCAGTAATAAAGAAGTTCCCTGGTGTTATTTTTTTTTCCCCACTTCCCGCCCATTTCTCTTATACACAGTTAGTCAGTCTCTTTCCTGTAATACCTTCTATTACCATATCTCTTGAGCTCACACATACCGGCGCTAGGCACGTGTAATATATTCCGTTTTCTTCTATCACCTGCTCGAGGAATTCCTGATTGTGTTTCCTGAGGCGCTGCACTACGATACGACGTGTTCCCATCGTGTTTCGTCGATGTAGAAACCAACGAGTCACGGCCTCCTTTCCTCCAATGCCAGCAATACTTGAAGTTCTGTGTACACGAGGATGACGAGTCTTGCTGATGAGTCAACTAGCGATAGATGTTTCTACAATGATCGTTGACCGATGTCCATTCTTCTTCTCCTTTTCACTTTTTCACTTTAGAAATCCTCAATAACAATTACATTGTCTCGTCATCAAACACACGCTAGTTTCCAATCAGTCGCACTGCTACAGCGACAATGTCAAATTAATCGCAACGAAAAATCGTTTCGTGTCATTATTTCACGTAAAGTTACACGCGACTTATACTTAGTGAAAATAATTCCATTTTTTCATTATGCTAATTCTAATTTAGCAGCATTGCACAAAGGATAAGCAATATCTATAGATCGCACCGTAAAATATATGGCCGCCATTATTGCGTCCGTTATTAATTAGCTCCGCGGAATTTCGAAACATTCCATGAAATAAATTGGTAGAAAAATTATAGGAGAATGTGAGCAATGCGTGGAGCTCGAGGAACGGGGCGAGGAAAGAAGGGGGGGGGGGAGGGGGGGCCGGGCGCGGAGAGAGGGGCGGAGAAAAGAGGAGAACTCGATCAATAGGTACTCGGGGGCCTTCAAAGGAAAATTCCTGACGCTATTAAATCCAATTTAAAAACTTTTACCCCTCCCCCCCTCTCTTTTCTCCCACCATTCCTCGCTCTACCCTCCACCTCCTCCGCCTCCTCCTCCTCCTCTACATCCTCAGCGCCCCCTTGTCCTTCCTTCCCTCCACACCACTCTTCAGCTCCCTCGCTATCCAGCAGTAAATTTATTTTCTTTTGCTCCCCCGTGAAAGAGGGAATAAATTGCTAAAAGGATTTTGAACAATATAATGCTATCTATCATCTACGTGGGTCGAGGGTGAATTCTTTGATTCGACTTTCTTTTTTCTCCTTTCTTCCCATCTCACCCTCTCGCCAACTCTTCGCATGCATTCTTGACGTTCCTCTCACGTCCGTCTATCTGCTATCTCGTACTTGTATATCCATATCCTTGTATTCATATAGCATATCTATAGTAGGTTGCTATTCTACTTACGAGTTTGTACCTAACTATAGAGCACAGAGTATATATTATATGTTCGAAATCGCAATAAGCTTTGGAAATTCCATGAATACCGGAAATTCCGTTGTCGATCGTTAGGTTAGGTTACAATATGCAGCAGACTGCTGCCGCGAGTGGACCTGCGTCTAATGGAGAACTATGACCTTTCTGTTGCAGACATTCCACACGCCCAGTTTTGGAGACGAGGATTTCGACATCCCGGCCATTCATCCTCATCCACATCAGCAGCACCAACAACATCAGCAGCAACATCATCAACAGCACGATCAGATGCACACGTATCAATCACAGGTGAACTAACTGTTTTACTTCGGTTATCGAATACCTTTATCCTTACGAAGTCACCTGCACGCGCGCGCGCGCGCGCGCCCGCAAATGTAAAAGAAAAGAGGAATTCCATCCCGGGTCGCATAATTGACATTTTTACTTGGGATGTAATTGCATGACGAGAATTTTAATGACGGCGATGATGAGAACGATAGCAAGCTCAGTTAATGATGTTAGACGGATTTGACGGAAGTGGGAATAAAAACAGTGGCGGAGGCACTTCCTTCCGAGTAGGGAAAGAACGTGATGGGTGAGGGCGCGCAAGGAGCGGTACGTACGGTGATCTGGCCTCTAAAAATAACCGCGCATGAATAATGCCCGAACGCGGAAGTTGTTAAATAGTTAATACATCATCCTGACGTGTACCATTTTAATGCGCCGTGAAACCCGACAAGGACGTATTCCCAAGTCAAATATTGTGGAATGTACCGCGAAGGCAGATGTTGTCTGTGTTACGATTCTCCGAATGTCGATCTGCAGGAGTTGGTGCTGCTTCGAGACGGCGCACCTCGGATTTTTACTCAATTCACGGATCTCTTTTGTTCCAGATGATGCAAGGAAATGGCATGCAGCAATCTCCGGACGGGCTGAGTCTTGATCCTGGCGGATACCAACAGCCACTTTACATGCAACAGGAGCATCCCATGCAGCCCATCAATGTCAGGTGCGCATTTCTATCGGTAGAACTCGGTCAGAATTATTGACTTTTTTAAACCAGCAATTACTGTCGATCCTTGCAACACTTACAACCTAACCTAACCTTAATTGAACAAGCAGCAGCAACTTAAGGATCCTTAATGATTCGTTTCGAATTATCGTGAAAATAATTATAGTGGTCAATCCACATTAAATCGATATTCCCGAAATTTTAATTGTGAACCGTAAAGAGATTCGTGGAAATCATTGTGATACGACGACTAGGTATAGAGTACATTCCAAAATTCGCTGTCAGTATCAAGCACATCAATTACGTCTTTTTATAATTTTGTAAACCAAGGAATCTTAAAATTCTCAACGAAGATTTTAAATTTCTGTATGTACCCACGAAAATTTCGACATCTCAACGACTTTACTTACCCAGTGAGCATTTGCTCCATATCTCAAAATATTAAGATGACAAAAAAAAATTCAAAAATATCCTACCGTTTGCCATGTAATAATTATATGTCACGAAAAAAAAAAGATTGTAAATATCTGATTTTGTGATATAAGAATTAGGTACTCCGTCACGCAGAAGGCACGTAGGAAACACTCGAAGCGGATACGCACACATCGATGGAACTGCTGTATCAATAATAGAAACGAACCACACGATGTTTCTATATGAATAACCTTGATTCGTGTATTTTGAGACTCATACACAGCATATTAAGTTTTATGCCCGAATACCCGATCCGTAAATTTCAATCTAGGTTACCTACTTTTCTACAATTCCACGCGATGACAACGATCTTACATAGAAAATTTAGGCGGCTTGTTACGAATCTCAAAAAATTTAATGAAAAAAAAAAATAAATTCTACAATCCCGCGAGTGTAAATGTGAGAATAACAAAATATAAATAGAGAGCATGCATAAATACTTAGTCGATTTTTACTATGCTAATAATACAGCACTCGCCCGATATTATTTTTCTCCGGTTCCGATGACTTAATGCCGTTTTATTTTAGGACACGTTTCTTGCTCGCTTATGCAATCACGCATAGTTTTTTTTGTCCTAACTCTTGCGTGTAAATATGAGAATACACGCTTTTGATCTGCAGGTGCAAGTTAAATGGACACATACCTACCTGCTGTGTTTACTCCTCGCGTGACTGGTGTCAGTGGCCGGCGCGACCATCACATGTCGGTGCAAAGAATCTAATATTTTTTTCCACTCGATATTTATAAGAAAATTGCTCATTCTACTCCACTCCTATTATTAATTCTACGATTCGTTGAACTTTCGAAAGTTATTTACATTTAATTACATGTTGGTAATTTTTTGGTCAAATTTCTTGTGTAATTCAATACCAAAAATTTCTGCATAATAAATTAGTAATCAAACTAAAATTGAAAAGGACAAATCATAACGCCACGCAATTATAGGACTAGACTTTGATTACTTATTCAAATAAATTGCAAAGCACTTAAACATATCGAAAATTGGACAAACTCCCCAAAAAAATTGCGCTGATCCAGAGGCTATTTATTTATTTTCTAATATTTTATTATTATTTATTATAATTATACAGTCGGCGAACTCGACTTATACTGCTCTAGATGCACTAGGCGCATACTTTAAAAAAAATATATAAAATACTTATATCACGAGATCTTTATTTTTGAGCGAAACAATGGAAGCAGAGGAAGGCGTGGATGAAAATGGTAATGGTAATGGTTTCGGTAATGGCTTTAGTAATGTTAGCGAAGGTATATGGTAGGCGAAGGAAATGTAAAAGATATAGAAGGTGGAAAATGAAAAAAAGGAGTAATACGAGGGTGTAGAGAAGTTCGAGGGGATGAGACTGATGTAGAGTAGGCCGTAAATCGTCCTCCGCTGACGCAGCGCCGGCCATATCTCAAAAGTTATCCAATTTGTGTTAAAATAGCATTCAGCCACTAGATACTGGCAACCCTCGCGCAGTCGCCAACCATCGTCTTTCTCTGAACCACAACCTGTCCCGAAGTATTTCCGAATCTCTCGAAAACCGCGCACCGAATTATAAGCTCAAAAGGGTGCGCCATTTAGAATTTTAACAAGACAGTAAGAAGAGGGTTCGCCTCGATATTTCGGTACCCTTTGCTCTCGAGGTGGGACATCTTTTATTTTTTGTTTCTCTCTTTCTCCACTCTCAACAAAACAATGATCCTGGCTCCCGAACACGAGTCGAGTTCCTTCTCGGAATGCTGACCTGAGAGAAATACTTCGTTAGCCCCATCGAGAGCTCTCTTCCTAGAATATTGAATATCAATTAAGGTCACGAAAGGGCCTAAACCATAAATCAGCGGTTGTCGTCCTTGAATGCAACCCGAATGAATTAACCAAAATCTTTGTTCTGATAATAAACTGAAAATGGATGATTAGATTTTTCGTTTGATTTCAGCTCAGCATATAGCAGTCCCCAGGGTAATTACTCGACTATAACGTCACCGGGTCAGCAACATCCTGGGCAGCAGCTGCTTCTGCTTCAGCAACACCCACATCAACAACAGCAACAACAGCAGCAACAACAACAACAGCAGCAGCAGCAGCAGCAGCAACAACAGCAGCAGCAGCAACATCAGCAACAGGTGCAAATGCAACAACACATACAGTACATGCACCCCCAGCAACAGATGCAGCAACAACAGCAGCAGCAACAACAGCAGATGCAGTATCGGAGTCCGACAGGAGGTAGTCCACCTGCTATCCAACCAAATGCCATTCCGGAGAACAACAACACTACCACCAGCGAAGATAGCGATGACAGTACTCCACACTCCGCGATGGTGAGTTCAGTCAAACTTTAACAAACTGATAAATTTACTCCTTACACTAAACTTCTTTTCTTTTCCCAGTTCCTCATCGTCATTTTCTATCTGCTTCCTTCCATCTTCATCACTTTGATCGATTTTGAAACACGGTTTACTATACGTGACACAAGACTTTCTTTGTGCTACGATTCGTTGCGGACAGTACACTCGATCCTCTTGACGCTCTAATATACAGGAATAGTCATGCTTATCGAAATTAGTTTTTCTTTATTTTACTTTTTCTGTTTCTTCTATCTTCCTTCTTTTTTTTTACATTTCCACTCTATATTATTAGAGAGTAATGGTACGGAACTTAAAACAAGAAGATGATATAAGTTATCCATGTCGGACCGCACAGTCATTGTTAACAACATAGAGATCATGAAGGACAATGCACTTGAGAAAGTGGGCCGAGTCCAATAAACAGATACGCGTTCACATTTCTAGCACTGTGTGTAAATCAGGTATAAAGCGCTTAACCTTAACTCCTTACTTGACCGACTGTCGCTATATACGTTTCTTCATATTGCGAGCGCAGCACGCGTGAGCTTAACTTTAGAAAAGAAATGTTTAACTCGAAGTCGGTTAATTTCATAGCCTTTTGGAAACTCATAGCCACCGTAACTATAATGCGAGACATTATCAATGGAAAGATAATATTGTCGAAATCGATACACGGATAATCCATCCGCTCATCATACTTCCATGTCTCAAAAAAGGTCCCTTGGTTAATTTATGTTGATTCTTACGGGAAACAGGAATCGCATGGTTATTGTTTTCAAAAATAGTCGGACTATCTGTTAGTAATATTTTTTTAAATAAATAAATATTATGGAAAGCAAATTACGGATAGAGAAATACGGTTTTTTAAATATTAAAATTTTCGTTGAATCAAGCGAAGCAATTGCTTTTTTTTTTTTTACTTTTGTCGATATCTTTATTCTAGGTAGTGAGGTGTTAACGGTTGAACATTCGGACACTTGCCGCTCTGGACTGTACACGGCCGGGCATTATAGCTCATAACTCTGCGTCCATTCAATTTACGATAATGAGTAAAAGCGCATGAGAAACGAGAAAACTCAAGCTTTCAAATGGCTACAAAGTTATGTCTCTAAATAAAATATTGAAAGAGTTATCACCGTTTATAAGCCAAAAGTACTTAAAAAATACACGACTGTACGCAGTTATTGCCCTTTACACTTGGAGTTTTACTGTTTTCGATACGTTGCATTATGCGCATGCTCCACGCCTTTCGTTAAAAGTCATGCTTTGGCTTTCTCTCACAAATCCTTGCATAAACCAGTATATTTATTTCTTATATATTTCGTTATTGTTTACTTTGTACATTCAGAGATTCCTGCACAATAGTGACGTGCGGAACTATACATGTTTTTTATCGATATCTAACAGCTTCATAGCGTACTCTTAGTATTATTTTTATATGATTACATTGCGTTTTCGTTTTCTTCTACACCGAAGAAGAATCACTAACTGGTACCAGGCCGTAATTGTAAAACTTAATCAATCAGCATAGGCAAGATTTTTAATTGTTAATTAAATATTTGCGAGGTCCTTTATTTTGTAATCTCGATCGAATGTATATACTGATTAAAATTCTTCTGTATATATCAGTTAACAGCTATCTCACAGAACCGATAATTGCGGTAATAGTGGAAGTATGAAAGACAATAACTTTTAAGCCACTCAACTCAACCACAATCAGGATCACATTAACAGATTGCGTATATTTTCTACTTTCAAATGCAATTTTGTGAACAATAATCCAATAAATGTCTATTGACTTACTATAAAAAACATTGATTCGTGTTTTTTTAAAAGCACTTTTGCCTTTTAAGCGATGATAAATTTTACAATTTTTCATTTAAGAAGATAACTTAAAAGTCATTTTAAAGCTTGAGTTTTCTCGTTTTTCATTCGCTTTTACAGATCATTGCAAATTGTATGGAAATAAAGTTACGAGCGTTAATGTCCGGTCACGCGCGATTCAGAACATCAAATGTGCCTAAAGCGATTGATCAAAGATTAAAATCATTAATATTTCAATAACTAATAAAGATATCGACATAATTCCAAATGGTAATTACTCCATAAGATTCACGAACATATAAATATTTTAACAAAATTTCTAAGTCTTTATCTCGTTTTCCATAATATTTATATAAACAAAAGAAATGCTAGTAACAAATGTATGTTAGCAGTATGCATAAAAACAATGTCTTTTTGTGCGGTAATAAAGGCCACAATATTTTTTGTGCTTCGTTGGAACGATACTTACCAAGCTATCAGTTACAGTGAGGAGAGAGAAGATATATAAATCGTAATTTACCAGAGCGGAATATTGCAGAGTTGTTAAAATAATAAAATTATGTTCATGGAGGTTATTAGGTACCGGCGCGGAGAGTTTCATCAATTTTTTGTTATTTCTTTTAACGGTAACACAAAAGAAAGGAAATAAAGAACAAGAACTATGAAAGATTACGAAGGCCAAAGTAGAAAGAGGAAACGTGAGAGCTGACACAATACCTTTTTTCGTATTCTGGAGCTCTCATTATTTCACTGTACAAATATTCTCTTTCCGTCCACCTCCCATTCACCCTTTCATTTCCTCCCTAACTCCCTCCCCCTCTGCCCCCCCCCCCGTTCTCCTTTTATTTGTTTAGCCTCTCGCGCAAAAATAGATCGTATTTGTATGCAACTGTTGTTCCGCCTGGAACAAGTCAGTTTTACAAAACTAGCTCATCCCCTCTCTCCTCGACATTTTGATAGTGCATGCACAAGCACTTTCGCGAATTTTTTAATTTGCAACATGAAAAACGTCAGACGAAAGATTTAGCATTGTAGAGTACATTGCAGAATGATGTGTCTTTGAATTTCATGAAAGTGCACTTTCATGCTTAAAAATTTTTTCTATTTATAATTTGACATTTTTTAGAACTTTTTTTTTACCCGGATTCGATGATATATTATGTAGCCTCTGGTTCGTGTATGAAAATGAAGGCTTAAAAATGGAGCCTCTTAAAAATATCCATGAATCATAGTCACAATCTTTCTTTTTTTTTTTTTTTAACTTTTAGACAAACTGTCAAATATTAATGTTACCTATCTAAATAACGCATTCCTTGATAAAATTACGTTTACGTCTTACATATTGATGCCAATTGCTTTGTTTATCCACTTGCCGTTTATGACGATGTTCTAAAATACATTTCAAAAAGTATATTTACCCAAGAAATGTACATACAATGGAGTATAATGTGGACTCGTACAAGTATTTCCTGCCTTGAAGATCCAATCTAAATCCTCTAAAAGAACGTTACTTCTAAGATAAAATATTCACTAAAAATATCCTACTGGATATTGCCCAGTTAAATTTATTTGTAATGTCTTTCTCAAGTTTGTAAGGTTACTTCTTTGGTCTGAAGTAGCAATATGGTGAAATTGGAATTTGTTCCTTAATATGAATCCAGTGAGCAAATTTGCCGTGTTGGGTAAAAGTGTTGTGGTGAAAAATATTTTGACGTTATATTTTCTAGAGAATTCAATTTTGCCTGTGATAAAAACATAAAATCATCATAAAATGATGCACGTGAAATTTAGCGAATGGTTTACGCTACCTAATCTAGTGCATTAACTTCAAAAGATCCTCTTGATTTAAAACTTGAGGTAAAATTTCTTTTACATTGTGTCTGATTATTCACATTTATCCCTGAGTATAGTATATCACGTCGCTATTCACAGGTATATTTTACAAACGTAGATACTCACCGATTAGATAATATCACTATCTCATATGTTTACGTGGTAGTTCGAAATTTTACGGTACATGTGTTCAAATATTTATATTATTATTAGAATCCACAATTCAAATGAACAAATAAGTCGTGTTTACATACATGCTGTAGATATTCAAGAAATGTTGGGTCAACAACTCAAGCTATTTACAGATAGCTAACGTACATTCCTCTTGATTTCGAAATGGACTAAAAAAGCTATGAATGTTTCCAAAGGCTTATATATAAATTTAAAGAATAATGAAGCATCTAAAATTCACATGTGCCCTATTCTGAAGATAATAGTACAATTTACTCGTTTCTTTTTCTTTTTTTTCATTCTCTTCCTTAGTACGAAATATGCTCATTTTCATACATGTGAAATCACCGGTATACGTCCTACTTTCAGAAAGAAATCGTGCATAAAAACAAACGTTTTGAGATAAATGAGGCGTCAGCATTCGCGCAGATGGTGTCGTCGTTAGACTCGTGTGCCGATAGAAAGAGTTGGTGGTGCAACGGAAGTGCAATGTTTCTATCTCTATAACTGAAGAATTAACGTCGCTTGTTCGTTACTTAAGCGAAACTTTCATTTTTCTCCATCTTCTGTTGTCTCTTGTGTGACTACGCTGTCGTATTTTCGTCAGCAGTATTTCCAGCGCCCGAGTGAATTGTATGAATGTCCTTTGTATATTTCGAAATGGAAGAAAAAAACTTGACAGAATCCCTTAATCGCCATTGTTGAAAAATCTATAAAAGCTCATGAGATGAGAGGACCTGAAACCTGGGTACTATTACTCAGAGGAATTGATGTAGTTGTAGTTACCACATGGACTATGCGCCCATTTGAAAGCTCCAACTATTCGTGATTAGTTGGAGTTTTATAGTTACGATAACTAGAAATTTCTTTGAGCATAGAGAATTTTCGTGGCGACTGTACGTTTATTTGTTCGCCGCGTAAGACTACACCTGTTTAAATAGATTAGAATTATACGGACGGCGCCAGTGTGTAATATTGTCAATTTAAAAAGAACACATGATATCATTTCGCATATCTCGTTATTACGTACAAATCGATAATCGTATGGTGAGTCAGGATTGTTTATTCTTTTCACCTTTCAACATCAGGTATTGACGCATAAGATTTTAAATTTCTATAACCTAAAAATCAAGGAGTCGCCTGTGCCGTAGAGGTTGTATGGAGCACATACTCAAGCGATCACCACTTGGAGACTATCTCATACATGTGTCTGAGAGACACACGAGATTTCTTTATTCTTCTTTTTTTTTTTTTTTTTGCGCGACACCTTTTCTTCCGAAGCATGTAACTTTTAAACAAAGGATTTTTTCACTTCATTTTCAAATTTCGATTTTACTTTATAATTAAGTTACAACATGTCTATCCGTTACAGAGTTATATTGCAATTTATAACCTTGTGTCTGAGAGAATGTACGACCTACGCATTGATGTAAAAACTGTGTGATGTTCTACGGTTAATTCGAGCTGAAATCATCCAACAATTGGATGAAGCCAATTCCCCCTTTTCGTAAAAACAATTTTACCTTCTCGTATATCTTTTTGTTGAGAGTCACAAATCACAGAGCGGCCTATACACACATACGAATGTAGTCTACCAATAAGGCTGTAAATCAAAAAGAAATTTTTCCGCAAATAGAATGTTTTCCCTCACATTCGATAACAGACAGTATTGATTCATTGCTTTTTTTCTTTTTAGTTGACTGGCATAAAACGACCTTCGCCAGAGCCAACCGACACTGTGAATAAGGCCCAGAAGAAGCCGAAGGTGCAGAAGAAGAAGAAGAAAAGAGATCCGAACGAACCACAAAAGTAAGTCAAGACACGATGATACTTTTATCAAGTGATACCAAATTTACAAATTGAACAAAGTATATTTAATACCCTTAAGGAGAAAAGCCCGTTCAAGTTGAATGATAGAATGATAAATTATCGTTGTTACGACGTTCACGTAGAACCGTGAAATAATACATAAAGGTAAAGAGCACTGCTAGTGACAACTTGGTAAATTTCTGAATATGCTGAAATTCGCAAATCAATCAAATAGACTATGCTGGGTTCACCCGGGCACCCTTCTAGCTGGATCGTGAAAGCCGTATACATCATTTAATAGAGAATAAATTAATTTCTTCACCTCGCACTCCTTTTTCTTTTCACCCTACTCCCACTGCTCCTTCTATTCACTTCCCGAATGATCCCAATGTTCTATTTAAATACAGAGTTAGACAAAAAGAGTTCCGTGAAGAATGGTACCTCCATCAATGTTGACATAAAAGGAAACGCGTGACTCATTTTAAGAAACGGCTTCCCAGTTTGACGATGATGCATCGCGTAGTGAAAAAACTTGTTCTACGTTCGTAAAACATCGTAATTCGTTCAGATATCCGTTTATATTAAGAAAGCTAAATTAACAAATAATACGTGTCCGATTGCTTCGATTTAATGAAGGTATCGCAGTATGCTCGCTAAGGCAAAACGATGGCGCAGTGGGACGGTGGGTATAAGTTATTACCGTCATGAATTGGCAATTACCGTTATTGTTGCAGCCCTTTGAATGTAGGACATGGGTCCAGCTGCAGGTACAAGCGGGCCTGCTGCATCGCAGCATAGCACAGAAATAGCTAGCCGCTTTCTATACTCTATTCGTAATGATGGTGTGTCGTAGGACCATTCCATTCGTGTAGCAATAATGCCGTAATAGTTGAGCCAGATTACACGGTTATAGTCGGATTAGCGATAGTTGTTACTCGCTCCTATAAATCTAAACTCGGCGCAGCGGAGTTCGAGCTGCTCGTTCGAATTGAGTCGAGCGATGCCGAATCGTGCCGAGCGTTTCCGAAATTCCTAAATACTTGCCCACCTCAATCATTTGTCCTCCGATATTCTCAAATCTAATTTTCTATATTTTTCTACTTTCAGACCAGTCTCGGCGTACGCACTTTTCTTCAGGGACACCCAGGCAGCGATCAAGGGACAAAACCCAAACGCGAGCTTCGGCGAAGTCTCGAAAATTGTCGCGTCCATGTGGGACGCCCTGGATACCGACCACAAGAACGTGAGTACATGCTCCGATAATTCCGTCCCTATATGTATGAAAGAACGTTTGAAAAATAACTACCGAAAGGAAATTCATAGAGCTAAAATGACCTCGAAGTCGACCGTGAGAACGATTCTTCGGATAGGAACATAGGTACATAGTATACTGCACTATGCACAGTCATTAGACTGTACGTCTGGCGTACCTGCTTTGATAAGTACAGCGTGCGCTCCCTCTCATAAATAACACATGTTTACGGAAAAGTATATAGTCGCTTGATCGTAGCTCCTTGACACGCGATTCGTCGGCCACCATCGCCAGTCCTGCTTTATAATACTGTACTTACTATTAGAGACCCTTCTCTTTTTTTCCTTTCCTTATTTATTTTTATCACTCCTTTTCAGTATTAAATTCTACTTGCTCTTGCTATCAACTCTGGAAATGTCTGGCTCGTTTATTTCCTCCGAGATAATTATGCTCGTTTATGATAAATTTCGCAAAAAGCAGATATCCCAAGTATCTATTAGACGGGCAAAAAAACTGCCGATGAATTCTGCACGGTCAATTTAAATATAAACGATAATCGTTCACAGAAGCTAAAACCTACTTTAACATTTTTATGCGAATGTGAAATTGTGCTTCATGAATATTAAAGTGTTCCTCGTGAAGTCAATAATATTACCAAAGTGTAAACAATTTTTCTGAAGTCGATGTAACGCTGCTCGAACAATTAGCGATTTAACATGAGAGAATATAATTGTGGCTGGTCGTAAAAGCAAGTACGTTGAATTATTATCGATACTGGAATTTTAATAGTGTATAACGCAATAAGAAACCGCTTTACGAGGCTTTTTATTATTCTACTAATTTCTCGGTTGCTTCTTACGTTATGTACCAGTTATTATTCTCGAGCAGCAATACGAGAATCAATTCTTATTTACCTCGTGACGTGCGAGAGTTTAGTTGTATTCCTATACATAGAATATAGTATGCTTGACATTAATCATTCTTCATGTGTCATAAATACAGAGATAATCTCGGGAAAGTGCATTTTAATTTAAGAATATGTAGGACACGACGCTCCGCGGTATTGTGAATGTGTTGTGACGTTCTGCCGTCGTATAGGATCTTGATTAAATTCCTCATACTCCTATTCCCCGTCCACTTTATGTTTTACTTATCGTTTCACAATCACAAACGCATATTCAAACATGGTTTCCTGACATCGCCCCTGCTGGATCAATAAACGTTACACAAAAGTTCCATACATAACTCAAGTAAGAATTCATCTTTTAGGAAGTATTTTTCTATGGTTCCGCGCACGCGTACAAGTTTCTTTTTAAGTCTTATTGGAAAATTGAATTGGATTCAATATCTATTCAGGAACATCAATTTTCAGTGTGATATAAAAATATTCACTACATTGAATAATTCCCGTTCGACTGATCTATCGAGACTCTACGTAAATGCAATTTATACGGAAAATAATTGTTGAACGTTCAGGGAATGTAATTCCACCGATTCGTATTAAGAAGATATTGATTTACGGCGAACGGTCGCCTGTCCTTTAAGGGGGTTCTCTGGTTTGACGGTCTGATTTTTAAGCATTTTTTGGGATTTTTTTGTGAGGTCCAATGAAGAGATAGAACTTTGGAATTTTTATCATTTATTTATAAGTGTTTCAAGAGTATACGTATAAATTTTTAGTTAAAAATATTCATTAGAACAAAAATTATAGCGCTCTGAAGACACCTGCCTCGAAAAAATGGACGCTCACTTCCTCCACGATATCAGCTGATTGGCTTATCCGAAACTAAAAAAATCGGGGGCGTTTTAATCTGTAAGCTTAAATGCACGGAATGAACTACCATGAAAAGAAAATTTTGAAAATTGGACTTTTGACAGACTTCGGAACAAAAAATTTCGAATTTCATGTATTTTTTGTCAACTTTTTGTTAAAAAAAAATATAAATATTTTAAATTTTGGGGTGATAATAGTTCATTCCGTGCGTCTATATGTGCTGAGTCGACCCTATAAATTTGAAGTGAATTGGCCAAGCCGTTCTCGAGATATGATGGAGGAAAGTTTGAAAAACGTAGTTTTGAGAAAAACGCGTTTGAACATCCAAGTACAGTTACAACTATAAAAATCCTAACTTACCATTAATCTGCGATAATCTGCTCTTCGAAGCTAAACCAAGACTAAAATAAATTTCACAACATACATAACTACACTCCTAAACTTGTTTCAACTTGTCTGGACTTGTTTTATGTGCATACATTTGTATAGAAGGGTCTCAAGCCGACAGAACACAATAGGGTCGTCCTCTCAGCGCTCCAAACACCTGCCCCTCTTCTAACTGCTGTATCTTTATAATGACTTCGAATTTTGAAAAATCACTTTACCACCATATTCTAGACATATTAAGGAAACAATTTATGCAACAAAAAAATCGATTTCTTGAATCCATCAAACCAGAGAACCCCCTTAATATGAAATTAAACACGTTCTATATGGATTTTCCGTCCATAGCCATTTTTGCACTGCTTTCGAACGGACAGACCACGCGTCAAATTAAACTGACGTTCAAGCATGCTACACGGCAAAACTACTTAGCGCCCGTATATCACACGAAAACAAAAAACTATGGTTACGATACATGAGAATGATACGTAACGATAACGATATCAGGAATAATAAAGAGGCGTTGCAATAATATAAGAAGGATCATAGATAAATACGCAAAGCAACGGTTGTTTTATCTGAGAGCGATGTCTCGATAAACTGCTACAACGCCATTTTGCTATAAAGTTTCACTATGAAATCACGACAGGTGCATTCTTACTGTGCAATAATATGTAGCTATATACCTAAATAAACGTAGGAATATATGCGCATTGTTTAAGCGTTGGTAAGATTTAACTTACACGTATATACCTTACAATGCTAAGACTTCATTGCAATTTGTGTATTACGCTGTACGTGTACGGGGAGTCAGAAGTTACGAGCTAAATTTTCTCGACGGTTGCGCAATGTCGACGTTTTCATGATCGTGAAATATTTAGGGTACGCCGTATAAATAAGAAGGAATGGGATCGTGCTTTATTTGAGAAATTTATTACCTTGTGAACTGAGCGAAATTTTATTTGATCTTATTTTTCTTCATCGCGTAACGAATTTTTCGTGTTTTCGTGAAATGTGTTTACTGACGAATGTGATTCTCCATGAATAATTGAACGCCCTCGAAATTTATAAGCGAGCTACAGCCAAATTTCCATGTATCAACTCTCATTGAATCAAATTTTGATATGGACGCAAGACAATATTGTTTAATGGCCGCCGTAGCCCTCTTGTAATTTCGAACGCTTATTCGTTTCGTTGAAGTAGCTACTACCATACGATAACGCGCAGGAAGTCGTACAAATAGGTTTCCGGGAAGACGTTGAATATCATGGAAGAGACGGGAAACGAAATATTAACGATTTACTGCTGAATGGAGTATTTAATTATGCTGGGAAACAATCGTCATTGTGCTGCTTTTAAGTTTTAATTAAGTACCCGAAGGTATATGACCAAAGGTATTCATGCTATATACAACATGTGTATATATTTCTACTTCACATCCAATGAGTATTTGTTTCTTGTATGGTTCTCTTCTTTAATAGAGACTGTTTGCTACCATTATTATTTTTTTTAATTATCGTATACATATAGAGGTAGCTACTGTGCCTACTACAACCCTTTCTAACAAGTGAATGACTCAGAATGAATACACGAGGATCATGAGAAAAGCCTCTTCTCGGATCGGAAGCCATTCTAAATTCATTCACGTATAATATGAATTTAATTATTGTGCAAATCCATACTTGTACAGTGGACACAAGATGCCTCTTTCAAGTTGCGCAACGAATCTCCAACGATTATTTTTATGTTTTAATGGTACCGGCTAAACCATAAAAATTTATTATTATGTGAGAGCTGCTTTACCGATAATGTGTGAAATTATACTTTGCATACATCACGGAACATTCACTTTACTCGTGCAGTGCAGATTATCAAACTGCAAAAATCTAGCATTGTTTCTGTTACATCATGGGATGAGATTATTTTTTCTATTGTCTCGCAAGATTATCTAGATAGCGCGATTACACATTATCTTCCAGACAGCCGTTAAAAAAACGTATGTAAATCAATTAAATTTCTGCAGGTTTATAAGAAGAAGACTGAAGCTGCGAAGAAGGAATATTTGAAGGCTCTCGCAGCATACAGGGCATCATTAGTGAGCAAAGGCGCAGCAGAGAACGATCAGCAACAGCAACAACAGCCCCCACAGCAGCAACAACAGCAACAACAGCAGCCGGTGCAGTACGGTGGATATGCCGGATATGGAGGAAATGGACCGCCAGGAAATGTTGCTTATCAAGTTTATAGCCCGCAACAAGCTCAGCCACCTTCGCCTCAACAGCATCAACAACATCAACATCAACAGCATCAGCAACAGCAGCAACAACAACAGCAAATGACGATCAAAAAATCTCCTCACCACCTTGCAATGCAGGCCAATCCTCAACAACAACAGCAGCAGGTATTTTGATGAATTTTCTTTACGTATGTGTTTTTCAATTCTTTCATTTATTATCAGCACAAAAACCGTTATCTTGTTACACATATAGAAATTTATCGATATATTTTTTGGTATTTCAGGCACTAATGAACAATACTATGGCGCCTCCACATATGACGCAGCAACAGCATATGCAACAACAATACATGCAGCAGGTACGTAAATTGTTATACCATTTCTTAGGTTAATTGCCAGATAATGAATAGGCTAAACAACATATTTAGCATACCATATTTTGGTACCATAGCTTATAAATTCATTGTACATGATAGATTTGTTGTTTCATGTATTTGTAATCTGGTATCACTGCTCAATGATATGTATCATAAGGCCCATTTACACATTTCAGTGCCGTATCCTCGTTACGTATCCGGCTGCATCAGTTTGAAATTTGCACACAGATTTCAGTACTGTTAAATAAAACACTGAGACAGAAATTCGCTTACGTCGAATTATGGGACGATTCGAAATACCATAGTATTAGTCAAAGCAATCGTTATTTATTGTCTTCTCAATACGACCAGTTAGTTCTGGTATTAGAGTGAAGGTTGTACTAAAAATAATAGTAATACCTATTCATCCATCTTAAGTTCGCTGCCGTATTATTTCTCAGAAATAGAAAAAAATAACTGATATTAAATTAAAGTTCTTGCAACTGTTACTAATCGAGCGCCCAAGATGGCCGCCGTGAAGGCGGTCGATGGTTCCGGTCAAGTTTTTTCCATTCTCCGCCTCAAATCAGCTGGAGCTTATTACCTCGTGAGTGCATTAACGTTGTGCTAAGATGCCTACACTGACATGATGGAGTAGTTTATTGTTATCGGGAAATGAGGATGAAAATAATCATATGACTACATAACCTCAGTTTATGCTTTGTGTATACGTGAAATAATATTTGCTACAAACTATTCAAATATTTGTTCAGAATTTCGTGAGAAAAAATCAATATTCTACGTTTTATTTACCTCAGTGCATTGACATTATCAGTGAATTAAAAGTGTCATTCTATCTTTAACCTGTGCAGGTGCCACAACAGCAAGTGCAGCAGGTGTCGGTGCAGCAACAACAAATGATGCACATGAGTCCTCCTAGAGCTGACTCTTTATCGAGTCCTCCACCTGTTAGTGGATCTCAAGGTGCTATGGGTGGTCAGCGACCACCCACAAATGCTTGCATTCGCCATGGATGTCCAAATCCTGCTGTAGCTAATAGTGAATGGGAAGATGAGTACTGCAGCAATGAGTGTGTGGTCAGCCACTGCAGGTTTGTGTGAGCATTATTTTGAATATTTTATATTTCGTTCATTTACGTACATGATATATTTTAAAGGAACTTTATATATCTTATCAATGAATATACAAAATATTGTTGACGATGAATATTTACTGAATGAACTTTAGTATAACAAGATTTTTCATTCGTTCCACTGATTTTTACACATTACCAATTTAATTTATTGTAGTCTAATGCATAAAGTTTCCATCTAAATTTTTTCTAAGTAAGTGACATAATTTGTGTTATTCAATTTCAATATTTTTATATTGCAGAGACGTATTTACTACGTGGGTATCATCAAATCAAAATCCCCAGCAAAATTTCTCCACCGTAAAGTAAGCAGTTGGCTAGAGATGACCTAAAAGTTTTAATTACTCGAAGGCCTCGCACTTGGGGCCTGTTGTTGACCCATTAAGTAAGGTAATTTACACAATATGTACATAGATTAACGTAGTGAGAGTTCCGAAACGCTGAGAAGGACCACAAGGAGGCCCAATGGAGACTGGCTTGGATGTACGGGTAGAATGCCAATATGCAAAAAGGCGATACGACTGTAAACTGCTAAGGAAAATTGTTGATTCTTACACGACGGTTAGGTTACATAACCTACAGAGCCACAGGCCAAAAACTTGTTACTAACTTGTGAGAAAGACCTTTTGCCGAAAATTCACTCGGATAGAGACTCATACATGTAAATACGTGAAAAGGACATAATAAAAATTCGACTGCTTTCCCGGAATTGATATCTACGAAAGAAGTCGATGCACAGAAATTAATATTGTCCGCTCCTATTTCGTATTCTCGTTAAATTCGTCTGATCGATTACGAGCTTGTACACGAATTTTTAACTTGGACCGTTAAATTCTGATCGAGCGGTCGTATTACGTGTATTTCTCGAAAGACTATACTAACGATAAAGTACAAGAAACGAAGGGGAAATGTATTGCATGTAAATAACTATGTGCGAATGCTACGAATGCTTTGTAATTTTGTGAAGACAAAATAACGATCGGACAGAGGCAGGACAGAAGAACTTGTAGAATAACTATATTACTTGGCGGTGCCATGGCCGGTTGTTGCATGTTTCACTTTTAACATTTAGCTAGGAATATAAATAACGAAGATATTATAATTAAAGTAAATTGTACCCGAAGTCATGGGACGACGGTAGAGGCTGTTAGTAATGCGCTCAGATAAAATGGTCTAGAGTTCAAAAGCAAAGAACTAAAGTTCCTGATTGTCACCTTCTACTTCGTCTTGTGGCTTCGATGTCACTCAAGCTTATGATTAAACTGAACATCCCACCCGAACCACTCGAGTTTGTGCTAATCACTATTTTCACGAGATTTTTCCATCGGACCCACGTACGTATCACTCGAACATGACTTCGACGTTAGCATCTAAAAAATATACAATATTATAACGAAAACGAAATACATCGGATGCCACGTTTTGCGAAGCGTGTATTTGTTGACTATTCGTGTGAAAAAGAAGAATAGTGCGTATTAGATTAAGCTGTTCGTTTACGAGGAATGAACAAAAGAAGTTCTCATTCGAATACGTGAGGATTTAACTTTTATCCATCCGTGGAAAAATATCGTGAAGATTGCTCTAAGACATCCCAAAAACTGTATAGATTTCGAAGATAGCCAGGATAGCGATAGGTATATCATGGTCTAGAAAAGAGCAACAGGGCTCCACTATACTTATTTTTGTATCACCTCTACACGCAGTAAATCCACAGAACAATCCACGTACAACTTTTTGGTAAAACAGAAATTTTCAAAAACAGCAAAAAACCAATGTACGTTTTCAACTCCTATATAGACTTCTATATGTATTGCAGGCAAAAATTAATAACGGATGTTTTTCAACGTCTCTTGCGTGTCCTGACACTTTCTGTCTTGAAATACGATTTTTACCATCGACATCCGTGAGTAGGATAAGAGAAGAATTACATAAAATTGTGAGATCCGACGATCCTTTTAAAATTGTCAGGCTATATACGCTGCAAAATGACCGATATAGCCAAGATACATTCTAAATCTTTAAGTTGATAATGGCGTGAACAATTAGTAGTTTTTGTATCACTGATAAAGCAACGCCGCATTGGAAGAGAGCGCGTTCTTTTTGTTGTTTCTAAAATAGTTTTTAATTATTTAGTGATTCAATTTGGGCTCTGAAATAAATAAATAAATATATATATATATACATAAAAGTATAAAAATTAACGTATTTTCGCGTTTGCGTGAACTCTGCCTTTGACGCATGATTTTAAGGCAAGTGAAATATCTAATTTGAAGCAAGCATTGGTTAAAGATGGAAAATGAATCATTGAATAGTTACAAATGATATATTGTACGATGAATCTTATTCATAAAAATAATGCATCTAAAAGTGTCTGATGCCAACATCTGGCACATGTCGAGGCTCGTTGCTGGTATCAGAATATTATTTCACATTTCATGCAAACGCGCAGACGTATTTTTAGATTGTTTGTTTCTATTACTCTTATGTAAATACATAAATATATTCTATAGATTTATAGGTTACAGTGTAAACATAATCAATACTGTATTATACTGATAACAATTTGTGGTATATTACAAATACAATAGGACATAATTATTATTGATTATTGAGTAAAAATAAGAAATATTGGTTAGTGTTTGCCCGCATTGTTCCCGTCACGTAATGGGTACAAAGGCGTATTATTAAGGTATCAAGCAAACAATACAGAAAACACAAATTTCCTTAACCAGCAGACCTTTGATATCCGACTTTTTGACCCTCAAGCCCAAATCCTCGCAACACGTTTCCACGTTCGTGTGTACCTCCAACACACGAACGACACAATTTTACAACACTAATCATAATTGCATAAACCTATATTAAAAAGAATAAGTCTAGAAACTATCAAGCATATAATAGTAGTACTAGCACTACGCATCAAATGCTAATATATGATGGTGATTTGCAATGAATTTATGTTCATTTTTATTGTTTTCTGTACAAAGACTTAATTAAACGATTTCAGTCCCAAGAATGTTTCGGGCTTTTTACTTTAAAATCGTCACCTATCCTCTTCCACAAAAATTTCGACCTGATTGCTCAACGAATAACGAGGCGCTGGCAATTACAATGGAATTTCATTTTAATCGTTACCGTTGTGCAGCCAAGCATTTCAGCCAGATAGCATACGTTACTCCAGGTAATAATGTGGTAACCTGTGCGCTTTTTTTACCAACAATTCTGTTGTTCTCTTTTTATCAATTAAAACATTCCAGTGCAGCATACAAATGCACCGGATGCATCCACCGACTAATAATTCTGCACCTTACGGACATGAGAAATATCAAATAATGCACAGCACATGTAATCGAGTCATTTAAATTCTCATAATACAAGCTACTTGAACGGCAAGACAATGATGGATATTTGAATAATGTGCATTCCAGGATATACTCCTTCTATGGTAATGTATTCAACAACTGCAATGAAATTTGACTACGGCCGTAAGGTGATTACGTTTGAGTTAAAAAAATTTCTTCGTAGAAAGGAACATAACTCAACCGTGATGTAAAAATGAAGAAATGCTTGAAATCCAACGAACGACGTAATCATTATAATATTATAATTAAATGACATATAAGCTTGTGTTTTGCCAAAAAATCTGGAATAAATTTTAGAGTTCGAAACCTTACGAAGAAAATTAACAGACTTGTTCTTTAAAGTATTTAGAGCGGAATGAAGCTCCTAGTAACGTCTGCGAACGAAGTGGTTCTCAATTGAAGCATTGTATACTTTCCATTGCATCAAACTGTTCCAATTATTTCAATTAAACTGTTTCCGGCCTAGTAAAAAGTATATAAATGGTAGAATGCATTCAGATCCTTGTGAGATTAATGTTTTACACTGACATGCACACCTATATGTATTTCATGTTATAAAAAATGCACATTGATGGACTACTGAGTCAAATGTTAAATATTCTATGTAATTCCAGTAATATATTACTCATACACTTTTCAATATTAGTTAATAATAACATTCAATATTCGGCTAAACTATATAAGTCCCTATTATACAACTATTTGATTACTTAATGTTGTTTTACCATGTCATGGAACCTTAATAAGTAATAACGAAAGATATAAACGATGCACGAAAAATATTTTGTATAAATAATTCTTAAAATTATAGCACGAGTACTCTGGTAATTTCTATAGATAGATTCAGCAGAAAATCATGACAGTTTTACAAAAACTATATTATATCCTGTTAATCGTATCCATATAAAATTTTCTCGACAATACCTGAAGCCGGACAAAAACGTTCTCTTGTGCAACGATTGGAAATTCTGGTAATCGATCCGTGACACAATGAAGCAACAAATTGGATATTGGATATCGAGTAAAAAATAAATTTGTAACGTGTACTCGATTAATTAATGTGGTTCATTGCGACATCAACAAAATAAAGTTTAATTGAAATTAATATATTAATAAATGTACATTATAACAGTGTGTAACAAGAGAACTTGACATTTTTATGTATATTTATGCTCGCACAGTGATGTTTGAAATGAGCAATTAAAGAAGACTATAACAGGTTTATTCACATGTTACATTCAGTTTAAAAAAAGAAAATAACATATTTTGGCCACAATTAAGATTTTATCCGAGAATACCGATTAAACTACATATATAAATCCAATAATGGTACTTTTTGTATACATTTCTAAATTCAAACATTATTCGAATCGATTATTCCTGAACACAATACCTGAACTTCTAACATATGTATGATGTATTTTTTAGCACAGTCATCTTGCAACTTGGTGTGGAGTGACATAATAACATAAAAGTTGTTTAATTAAAAGAAAACAATTATCTTGATTAAACATGTTTAACAAATTAAAATCCCCATCTATTATATACTATTATCCGTTGTCGCATTTTTATAATTACACCTTTTGTTAATCCTATAATACTAAAAATAAATTTGTAGAACGTAATGAACGGAACAAAAACAGGAATCTAACTCACTCAACCATGAATAATTTTTTACTATAGACCGGTTGGACCGGAGTTAATATCAGTAGAATCTAAATTATTCACATAATTGTCTTGAAGTAAAACTATTCAAACTTTTACTGAATAATAATCATTTCATTATAATAATTATGCAACACTTAATAGTCTGTTATAATTGTCTCGTCATTCGTGTCGTAATTTTGCAAATTTTTATTATATTTTTCACAACCACGATGAACTAAAGGCTCGTTGTAATGCGCATAATACAGGGTAGACATTTAGTAACCATTCCTATATCCAGTAATCTGGAAGTTATATATTTATAGATTTGAAATAGGAATGTCACTTTACGACGAATTTCTATATATCGTAAATAATCTCTGTAAAGGATCGTAATATTTAATTAACAGTGAAAAATACATGTGTAATAAGTGAAGAGGTAAAAAAAGTTAGTGTGATTAAAATAACTAATGTATTCGCAAGATATAATTTCATTCGCGCGGTGCTGTAGGAGTTGAAGCGTGAGACGCGCATGCGCGACGTAGATTAGGGTATCACCATCGACATATAGTACTGGACTGCTCACTGTAGCTGCAGAAAGTGTACCAGGGAATAGAAAGAGAGCGCGAATCGTAAGGACCGTTCTGTCCTTCTCTTGGACAGGAGCGGAATGAGGAATAAGGGAACCCCGCGCAGTGAAATGTACGTTTCACGATGAACTTTATTTATATATTTTATAAGTTGAACAATTGATTTAATTTTATGTTAATCATAAAATTTAAGGTTATTTTACCATTTTACTTAGTTGCGAAAACTTATCGTATTGGGCTCAAAATACAGGTCTCGCGGTAGCCCTCACTTAACACAGCGAATCACAATTTTTTTTAGTAATATTGAATTTTGATAAACTCAACTACAATAAAGTAATCACTACAATTGAGATTTGACTCACGGAGGCTTTTGTCTCCATGATTCGACTGTAACAATGTACATACTTTCTAGATGTGCGGAGTAATCTTTCACATGGTTCTTATTTTGCATATTACAGTCCTGAACCCCTTCCATCCAGAAACCTTTCGACCAATAGAAAAATGATAGAAAATGACAGAACGGTCCTTACGATTCGCGCTCTCTTTCTATTCCCTGGTACACTTTCTGCGACTACAGTGAGCAGTCCAGTACTATATGTCGATGGGTATCACGCACTGGTGTCACCTACTATCACCTGATGATTGAGAAGGGAGTAGGTCGAGAGACGAGTAGTAGATCGAGGGTGACGGAATTTGCGTAATACGAGACAAAACCATGTATGTTAATAAAACATGTTCATAAAGTTTACCAAGTTTACTTAAAACAAAAACCATCAACATGATGTATTCACATATTAGTATGAAAGTATGGGTTACTTCAAGAACTAACGTAAAATATGAGAAAAAAATTGTTACTCGTCTGCATACATAGCATGACGTAAAGTCGAAAAAGTTTCCTAAAAATTGTAATGAAGGTAGGTTTTTTTCATTTTCCGGGCAATTGTTTGAACACCCCTAATATACATATAATATAATGATATACTCGGTCCACGAGTTCAATGTGTTTTTGGACGGTTTGCAAGTAATCATTAACAAGTCACACGTGGCTTTCCATAAAGTCACGGAAATAAATGCTAAAATAAAAAAATTAAATATACATATTTAGGTGCAAAACTGTTCACATGTATACTTTATAACAAAAATTATATGCACAGCCACTTACGCCGTCCACTCTAGCCAGACTCAACACAAAAAAGCATTGATATCGTGAACCGACTATGCGAATAAATGAATAAATTTTATCGTTTTTAATGAATCTGTTGATTTGATTCACCAGTGAACAAATTTCAGAAATCCAAGATTTGTTTATATCTTGTTTACCACAACTCATTTATTTCGCTATTTTTTTGAAGAAACACTGTCGCAAGAATTTAGTGTATTACCACTCCCTTTTTCTACTCCGTTACTCAAGGATATAAAAAAAAACATAAAATTAAAATACACTGAACAATAGATTACCCGGAACAAGAACTACGGGTATTGGGAACCGGGTCGCCCTGTTGGAAAAAGATGATTGACAAATGAGGATTGCTGTTTCACTCTTACACACTCGGCTTATGGACAAATAGGTTACGTGGATAAAAGTTCCAGATTTGCATGGTCGGTTTGAAAAGAGTTCCTACTTTCAGTTTTGTTACTTAAATAGGTTATGCTACAGAGCTCATCGAATATGTCGTCAAAATTTTATCCACATTTAATTTCGTTTGAGAAGTTGAATGCGGATGTAATGTTCGTTCTGATCTTTTGACGTTTTTTAAACTGCAGTTAGAAAATGAGTTTTATTATAAATTTGATTGTAATTATTAGCAAAATTCAAGAAAGTATCATGTACTTATGATTGTCATAGCGATGAAAACATTAAATAATTGCATTCAAGGTGTTCGAAAAGCTTAGTGTAGCTGGCACGTTACGCCGACGCAATTTTAATAATGTGTTGCGTAAAAGTATTACTCTGATATGCGATACACATTTAAGAGATACGGTTCATATTTCGTTAACTGTAGGTGGAATATAATTATAAAACAAGGACAATGATTCGTACATGTTATATAAATGGATATACTTGTTATGTCAAATATGTTACAAAATTTTGGTACTTGCGTGTTATATATCTTTACCTGTTATATGTAAGCTAAGGTGAAACTAAAGGTGAATCTGAAACATGAAAGTAGTTCGATCGGTACACGTACAAACCAAAAGTTTCGACTGCATCGTATAATAAAACCGTGGTAAAAAATGACCCTCATAATAATGATATTGCGTGAAAACTTTTGACAGATCTTATACAGTCCGCATCTTCTCACGCAGAAACACCCGATGCATGAATAGGTCTTCCACACGTGCAGAGTGCGTCACTATAATCCGATAATCGTGGCAGGTAGAACAATTCTCTTCTGGTAGCTAATGTAGATACGCAGAACTGATATTAATTTTTTGTTGAAGTAAAAATAAAATGTCTTACCGAATATGGTACAAAGGCTGATTTATGAATAAAAGAACCCGTGATTAGCAGCGGAAAGCTCTTACAGCTACGTGTAAAGCAAATCCAGCCAAACGTCAAGAAGGATGACATAACCTCACGGATCAATCAACAAAACTTGTGTTTGAAGGGAGATGTATTGTCGATATGGATTTTATTGCCGAGCATTTGAAGTGCATTCAATGTAAAAATGATATTTTCCTAAGAACAACAGTCGAGGAGACACGAATGAGTTTAAATTCTATTTTGCATATTATGTGCGATCAATGCTCTGCAATGACTCGAGTTCGCACAGGAAAAACACACGTTACCAGTGATAACCGTAAGCATGCTGATGTAAATACCAAAGCTGTATTGGGTAAGTAAATGTTACTTTTCACAATTATGAAATATAGGGAAATAATCTGAAGCACATTGAATACACTCTACGAATAACCAAAAAATGGATATTTCAGGTGCTGTTTATTCTGGCATCAGGGAAACTGCTTTAAACAAAGTATTTGCATGATTGAACGTTCCTTAAATTAGTTCTAATTTATACAAAAGATATGAGCGAGAAACTGGCCGTGCCTTGGAAGCTGCTGCGAAAGATTCACGTAGGAAAGCTGCTGAAGAAGGGAGACAATTAGTTATAGAGAATATTGAACCATTATGTTAAGAACTGTAAGTTTTTTGTCTTCCTTAAATTAAGGAAAGCTTCTTATCCTGAAGATAAAAAAATGATAGGTATCGCAAATAACATCTGCGGTTACTCATCTCAGTAGCAAATTTCATCGTCAACACTCTCCTTGTTTCTTCTTCTTTTTTGTTATAGAAACATAATATACATAATATAAGAAACATAATATATACCATGTAAATTGATTGAAAATTGTATACAAACGTACATTTTATAGAAAATTAAAAAACGAGCAGAATTCCGATAAATTGTATATATCTGTATGAATTTAATTCTGTTTATAGAATTTGGTAATATAATGAAAGATTTTTTAATTATTTTCTCTCGACAAAGCATCGTTTCGTAGTTCACAAATCACGGATTCAACAATTTAGTACGTAGATATGATTTTTTTCTCATTCAGCCTGAGACCTTACGCAACGAATTTATATTGTCATCACGATCAATGAACATAAATAAATTGAAACATTTGTGAACATCATGAACAATTAAAGACCAAAAAATAACCTGTTGACTTGTTTAGTATATTTTATTAATATATTCCAATAAATGAAAGGTTTTATTCGAAAAAAAGGATTATTTCAAATTCTTCCCAGAATACCAGAATTCAGGCAATAGTACGTTTCAAATGTATTGGCTTTGGCGCGCGCACCAGTCAGCTGTTCGTACACTGTTGCCGCTGCGTCACCGCTGATCGTCGCCATATTCAAGTTGGAATGGAATTAATATTTTTTGTATGACATCTCCAATACTATGTGGTCAAACCATCGTCATTTTTCTTCAGAATAATCCCACAATACTACTTCACACCCCACTGTTTTTATTTAAAAATAGTAAGATCCGTTTAGCAGCTGCAATGCAAAATGTATTAGAAGTAGTATCCTTCCGCATGTTAGATATACAAAGTCTGTACAAAAAGTGCTATTTTCAAAGGCAATTGTCTGATAAACTAAATGGTGGATCGACTTTACAATTTGGAGATCGGTTCATAATAATTGTGTCTACAAAATATTAAGATTTCAGAAGATTTGTAAGTAGAGTGAAAAACGATAGAAAACTATAATTAATATACCTTTTAATGTGTACATACTTAAAAATGGGTAAATAGAAATTTATTTTTATTCCATTGTGAAATATAAATTAATATAAACGTTCATCGCAAACTAATTTAACTCAGAAAATGTAAATCATGATAAAATCAATGTTCTAAACATGCGTGTGAATTAAAAATTCGCAAATAATATATTTTGGTGAAACTTTTGTCTAAGAGTCGCTTGATTGCCCAATTTCTGTAGCTCTTTTTATTATACATGTATAAGAATTTTTATATTTATCTAAATATTTTTCATTATTTTAAGAATTTGAACTTCATGTAATTCATATAATCCGTTATTGTCAAATACAAGATACGGTGGCGTGAACGAGGAGACGATTCTACCAGTGTACCTCTCAAGGTCTACTGAAAATATATTTCTTTTGAAATTTTATTTATTCATATATCCAAGATGAATATCCGCTCGGAAAGTTTTTTTGCACACTTTAATAATTTCATATAATTCCTCAGATGGAATACACAACTTTCCCATATTCACTAAGCAGTGAAACTACAATATTTATTCACATTTACGAGGTATTGCTGATCATTACTAATTTTCTCCCCAAGTAAAAAGTCCTTACATGATAATTTTGCTAATATTTTATTAATTACAACTTCCGAAATATAGTATAATATGTTCTTACAATACTATCTGCAAAGTAATATACATTTATAATAGTTTCATTGAGTATGTTATACAACTTACCATTTGATTATCTGTATCATCGGTATTTGTTGGTGGTTTTTCATAAGTAGAGCACAGCCTATCAGGATTATACATGTTTACTAAAAATGAGGAAATATGCATTTATAGATATTCATATATATCACATTTTTCGAAGTCGTTAGCATTGAACAATGAAAATCATGGTTGTTGTTTGTTTGTTGTATTGTTTTTTTTAACCACTGCTTAAAGTTTGGTATTGACATAGACTGAATGGAATCAACTTAAACGTTTACTACAAATGTAAACTGTATTTCGTTACTTTAGTTACTAAATTCGTAGGTATTGCCTATACAAATGCTGTAAATAACTTAGGATCTTTCGAGAAGCTGTAAAAAATGAATTTTTATAATTTACTATAGGATAGTAGAGTTGAAAGAGGATAGAAGATCCTAATTCTGCAGCTATCGCACTCGACCCGGGCCATCTGTATCTTTGCATGGAGATTTTTTTTCATTCCAGGCAGTCTATGGTTCAGTGCTAAACTAGGTCCAAGAGGCTACAAAAAAGCTTGTACATCCGTCTAACACAATGACTATAATTTTATTTAAAATTAATTTAGAAGATACATTTATATACATAAAAAATGTATGACTATTACAATAACTGTAAGTAGTATAGACATTACTTCGTGCATGTGTAATAATATAATATAGGTTTGTGTCACTTATACTCAATATTCAATATTTGCTTACAATTATCATCTAATTTGTATCAGTTAACTACGAATGATACCGGAATGTCATTAAAACTTCTGTTGGATCGAACAACAAAACTCGCACGATATCTAAGACGCAATCGCTTGAACGAACATAACTTGTGTAGGCCTGTGATAAGGACGAAGTTTTTCCAGGTTTCATATGAACTCCTAAAACACGGACCGCATTCATTGCATCATTGCACCACTGCAACCGATTTCATTTACTAAGAGCCAGTCGAAAACGACCTTTATGAGCGCATAACAACCGCGGGGACTTACGCGTCCAACGAATAACGAATTAACAAATCCCTGCTACGCGTAATAAAGCGTGTCCTCGTAAATCGAACGATATTTCATTTCGTTTCTGAAATTATAAATTATTAAATACGCGCTTAGGTTATCCGCCACGGCACTACGATACAACGGTTTATATGTAACCAATATTACACTTAACAGGTGTGCTTACGAATGAATCATTTAACTACGTTACCTTACACAATGTAAATTACAGACACATAGGCTGGGCTTGCACTTACAATATACAACAAATCATTTAAATATTTTAAATAGGATTATTTAGGACTAAGGCACTGGTTAAAAGTGGTTTTACCATAAGAATTAAATGGACAAATTAATTTGAGGAAGTGCGTTAGTCCTGAATAACCTTATATATATATATATATTTTTCTTCTTTCGATTCACTTTTTTGGGCAACATGTAACAGACACTTTGAGATTCTTGCGATAGAACACTATCTACATCTTACAATATACTCTTGTACAATAAACCAGATAAGTTTGGCCAAGTGATTCATCAATCATTTCACTGGATATTATAGTAAGTAAAAGTCGTTCTGACTCTAAATAAAATGATATTCAAATAGAAGAAAAGAGAAGGAAAACTGTTAGTGATACATTTATGATTTTTTTTTTTTTTTTGTAAAGTTTCATGAATAGAAATGCTATTACAATTACAATGGCTAATCAAATTTATTGAATGTTTAATAATACACAATGATGTATAACAGTTGTTTTAGCCCAAACGTTCAAAATTGTACCTTAAAGGTATTATGTTTAGTAAATCTGTAACACAGTGAAGTAAGAAAAAAAGCTTTAAATATTAGCGTATACCATTCAATAAATAGTACTAGACAATATACCATAGAATTGTCTGAAAATACTTTTATGCTACTGTATTGTATATGTGACTGTTATCGCGATGTCCACAAAATAGAAAATAGAAAAATGAAGGGTCCTACTTGAAAAATAGAGTACAGACCGATTGCACAATGTTAGATATTACTTTTATAAAGTAACCACGCTGTATTAATAACATGGTAAAATATTTTGATGCATCACTTCGCGGGACCATACTGTATATTGTTATGCACATTTATGCATATATACATATATATGCATTCACTCATTGTCAAAATCTATACATATATAGATATACCTGCGTCTATACGGTTATACGCCTTCATTAATATATCTATATAAATACAGCATTTTTATATTGTTTTAATAATAAATTTCATATATCATCTGTATTTTCATAAAATGCACGACACAAAAATAAATGCTTGTATTTTAATATTTTTTCTCTCCCCCTTCTCCTTCCACTACATATACTCTCGATTAACTTTAAAGTTTAATTACCTTTTTACAAAATATCACAAAAATCGCACCAGCCTTTGTTCGCAGCAGAAAACCCAAATCACTTGAGAAAATCATGCGTAAAAAGACAACCTTGCTTTCTCCGTTTAGCTCATTTAAATTTAACGACCGGATTCCGGTCTGTCGAATATGAAACATCCTTCCTTCCTAAAACTCTAAACACCAACTTACACGTTAAACGAACGTTTTCTTTTTTTTTTTTAATCATTTTCTTATATCCTCCAACGCCTTGAACACCACACATACCTATCCGCATCTATGACCGAGAGAGATAAATGACACGTGGGAATTCCTGCTGCGTGGGAACAGCTCATTCAGAATGTTCGCATCGAACACGAAAATAAAGTATGAGAGGATAATTCAAGAAGAAAACAAAGCGCCAGCGACCAGCACATCGCGCCTAACACCCCTTTACGCCTGATAGAAAGCTCGAACAAAAAAAGTCTAACGCTATTGTCTTTTATGAATTCGTTTATAATGTATTCCTTCGATTCCACTTACTGCATGTGCATTCTGATTGAACATTCACATATGCGTTCACACATCTACTCATTTATGGGCACATTCTTTTCACTCAGAATCACACACGATGCGACAAATATATTTATTACGGCTCGAACGCTTATAACGCTCTCGATATCCCAACGCACAAAGTACATACTTCTAGTTCAGGTCACGTTTAGAAACACGTTCGTTGTCCGTTAACAAGACACTCATTTGAAAAAAATTCTTTAATCGGAAACGTCACTGAAGACTCGTCGAATATTATATGGCCAAAACCTTGGATCCTCCTCATCACTAGACGAATGAGTAGATAACGCTAAAATATCGAGATACATACGGACAGGCCATGAGTTAACACCCACGTTCCAAGAAATGTCCTTTTAATCAGAAAATTTTTCAATACCTTATCAACGTTAAAACACGTATATCAGGCGAGTTTCTTCATCGTCCGCGCATTCGCGTGGCCTGGCCACGCTTATAGCTAGTAGTACCTTTAGCCATAAAAATGGTCAACATTTTGTTTAATTCTATATCGCCAGCAGAAATGCTTCTTGTCGATATTTTTGTCTTCTCTCAGCGGATTAGACCGAACGTCGAGTCATAGAGGCCATTTAGAAGCCTTATCGTTTATTCGACGACCGATCATTAGCGCACTCCGTGCCGACGCTATCTGCCACGTCAATTCTGTGTCCGACGTGACTGACCACGAACCTCTGGTTCTTGAAAGTGCCGCAACGCCAT